>OZ020222.1:27316703-27759203 GCA_963971325.1 Aphodius granarius | reverse complement strand
TGATAGGTCGTACGTTGGAACATTGGCCACACGATGCGACGAACCATCAAACGTTCGACGTTGGAAAGTGTTCGTAGCATCGTGTAGCGCCGCTTTAAAGTCAGTTTCTATGACATAATGACATTTGTCATCCTGATATTTAATGTCATGTCATATCAGTCGCACTGACGTTTGTCAAAATTGACAATTTGCAACACAGCGACGATGGCTGTTGATTCTGTCAAATCGTTCCTATAAAAGCTTATAGCGCTTAAACCGTTCATCAAATTTGTATACACATTTAAAGTCACTAGAGGATGAGTTGGTATGAGTTTGGTCTCAATCGGATACATTCCTCAGAAAAGAAGGCGCATGTAACAGTTGCCACTTTCGGTTGTATTGTTACGAAAAACAATCCAGTTCGTCGCCCGGTAATTCTAAATAAGTATGCAAAATTTCAGCCCAATCCGTTGTTCCGTTTGGGCGTTATCGTGTTCACAGACATACATATAGACACACATTACTGACATACCCACACACACACACACACACACACACACACACATACATATACATATATATTTTCCAGAAATCATCGCCATCAATTCAGGGTACTTCAAAACGCGTATTTCCGCGGAAATCTCGAAAACTCAATTTCCGTCGATTACAATACTTTTCTTCTAGGGTACTAGTCGGAAAGTAAAAAGAACTGGGACTAATAAAAAGTATATAGGAATGTGATGCAAGAGAAAATCGTATTAGGAGGAAAAATTGGAAAATTGCAACAGCAACATGCAGAAGAAAACAGACCTTTAAGGTAGAGACCAGAGAAGCAGTTAAGAATCACGGTTTCTAGGAGGAGCATAGAATGTGGGTTGACGCCCTATAGGGGTCGCCGCGCTGGCCCGCCTTTCGGCATTCAGCTTCCACCGGTCTCCCTATCCAGGAAACGTAGCTGCCCCCGAGAGTCCTACACCAGGTGAAAGAGGCCATGGCAAGCCATGGGGGCCCTCCTTCCCCTCGGTACTTGTGTTAATCGGATTCCTCCGATACCGTTGGACAAGTCGCCGGCGAGGTCGCATCTCTAAGCGCGTTCCTCTACTCTACATCTTTACACTAGCTTCTAGCCGGTAGCCCCAACATCGATCCCGAACTGTTCCGGACTGGCACGAATCGCCGCCGTATCTCGTCCCACAAACGCGCGCGTCCAAACAGCTCTTTTGTAGGTACCTAACATATAGCATGGCCTTGGTGTTTGTCATTTGCAGTTTGCAAATAGAAGTGTTTGTGTCTAGTTTTATAATGGAACTGCACAGGTGTCATGTATGTGAAAACGAGTACAGTACATTATCCAATTTGAGGAAACACACTAAAAAATTTCATCCCGACAATGTAGTTCCATTGCGGTACAATAGAAGCCAGAATAAGTCATTTGATTGTAGTAAATGCGAGAAGAGTTACCATAGCAAACAAAGTTTACAGCGTCACATAAAAACAAGCCACAATAGTACAAACAATGAGGGGAATGCAACAGCAACCATAACTACAAGAAATTCTAAGAAATGTCCTTTATGCAGCCGATGTTACAACTTCAAAAGCGAAATATTGGCACATTTTAAAGACATTCATGAAGTACCAATTCATTGTGAACAATTTGCGTTTTCGTCTTTGGAAGATTTCAACCAGTGGAAGAGTGACACGGAAAATGAGACTAATTCCAGATTTGTTAAGAAAAAAACAAAAACTGCAAAGAGTCATACATGCATTAATTACGTGTGTCATCGTTCAGGAAACTATTTGCCAGAAGGAAAAGGTAAAAGACATCTCAAAACCCAAGGATCCAATAAAATTAACGCATATTGCCCCTCAAGCATGAAAGTAAGCATAAAAAAAGATGAACGCGTAAAAGCCGAATTCCTTGAAACTCACATTGGACATGAAACTGAAATAGGCCACCTTCAACTCACGACGTTAGAAAGACAAAATATAGCTGCTAAAATTGCATCAAAGATACCCTTCGATGAAATTTTAGACGATGTTCGGGATTCAATAACAGATAATACTTTAAAAAGAATCCACCTATTGACAAGGAAAGATCTTTTTAATATTGAGGCATCTTTTAATTTGTCCGATTCGGCGGTTCGACATCCCAATGATGCAGTAAGTGTCGATTCATGGGTGATTGAAATGCAACGCATTGGTGACTGTATTTTATTCTACAAGCAGCAAGGGAGTTTAATGGAAAGCCACCCCGTGTTGAAAGAAGAAGATTTTATCTTGATTATTATGACTCCGGCCCAATGTGTTTTGTTAAATAAATATGGCTCTGATTGTATATGTTTGGATGGGACACATGGCATGAACAACTACGACTTTGAACTGACCACTTTACTAGTAATTGATAATATTAGAGAAGGGTTTCCATGTGCATTCATGGTATCGAATAGGTCTGATAAAGACATTATGAGTGTATTTTTCTCACAGATTAAAACGAGGACGGGGATACTGAAACCGAAAACTTTTATGTCGGACCTAGCGGATACCTATTTCAATGCATGGATTGACGTAATGTATGTTCCTCAAATAAGGTATGTTCTACAAAATACTTCTCCACAAAATTTTCGATCAGCTTTATTTTTAGACTTTTCTGCACGTGGCACACAGACCGCGCATGGCGTAAAAATTTGGCGAAAATTACGTCTAAAGAAAAGCAGGTATGTATATAAAAGCTGTATGATGATTCTACATAATTTAACCATAATTATTCCTAATAGGTGGTAATTTATAAAGAAATAAGAACGCTTCTAGAGGAACGAGATGCTACAGCCTTTAAGATAATGCTCGAAAAATTCTGCAGTAGAACAACTGATTCGGAAATCAGCAACTTCATCAAATATTTCAAAGATAATTATCAGAAAAATTACGAGTGTTGGGCATATTGCTGTAGGTTGAACTCAGGGATCAACACAAATATGCACCTGGAAAGGATGCATAAGACAATCAAGTATATTTATTTGAAAGGAAAAAAAGTCAAAAGATTAGACAAGAGCATTGCGGCCATAATGCGATTTGTGAGAGACAAACTTATTGATCAACTTGTTGTAATGAATAAGGGGAAAATTTCAAACAAACTGAGAAATATTCGAGCGCGTCATAAAAATATGGAGGAATTAGATCCATCATTGATTATTGCAGCAGAAAATGGCTGGGAAGTGCCTTCCAATAGTAGCAATGAACTTTATTTTATCCAAGAAGTAAATGATTCATGTACATGAACAGTTGATTTGTTCGGATTGCAATATTTGCATCCATAGATATTGTTGTACGTGCATAGATTCGTCAATTAAATTTAACATATGTAAGCACATACATCTCCTTGCCCAATTTAGGAAGAAGGCCGAGAATGTGACCAATGAACGGAGCATTGTTGATGATGGTATGTACATATGTACAGTTTTACACAATCAAAAATATATCAACCATGTCAAAATAATTATGTAAAAAAACAAACTAGGAAACTTCGTCCATGGACATTACTAGCATTTCACGATGGACCGGAAAAATATTAATTAAACAAGGTCAGAATAATTAGGGGTTATGTAACGTACTCACTATGTAGGTTGGGGGAGCGTGTGGTGGCGGGTGATGTGAAATGTCACTAAGATATTTTTTTTAACATTCGTTGGTGTTACATCTTGTACCTTATACATTGCTTTATTCATACCTAGGTGGCGGTAGACATTTTCCTTTTCTTAGAAAAGAAAACTTTGTGGTTTGGGGAAGCTTATCCTTAATCTTAACAAATTACATCTTTATCTTGAAAACGTTGCTAATACGTTTCTGTTGATGCTTAGGTGATGGTGAAGGAATCTCTGAAATGCCAAATGATTTACATGTTCATGTAAGCCGCAATGCCGATGATGAATCTGAAGCAATCCTGTCTGAACTATGCAAGAAGAGGAAGACAAATACCTCCCTGGAAGTGAGAAAGAAGAATTTTCTAATGAGAATCCAAAAGCATTTGGACAGTATTGAGACTGAATCTCAGATGGAAGTTCTTGAAAGAATAGTAGCTCCTCTTTCTCCAACGTTGGCTGCTGCAGACAGAATTAACAAAAGAAGTTTTCCATCTTCACAAAAATTTGCCCCGAACAAAAATATTACTGCCCAGAGATTGTGGTCGACAAGAAGAAAAACAAAAAACCTAAATCTGTCTGTAAACCGACTGCAATTGAAGCTGAAAAAATAGCGTTTACACTTTTACAGAACAATGTATATTAAATTAAAGCAGAAATAAATTTCTTTTTGTTTATCGATAATTTTTTATATTATGTATGAGTATGACTAAATAACAGTGTGCAATAAATAGCAACAGTAAATGGTAAGTAGGTACTATGCGCCCAAAAAAAAGTCGTACACCACATATGCAACCAAATATACTGAACATATTTTAGTTAGCTTTGTAAATGGCTCTTCTATATCATTCTGACATTAATCTTAAGTACGAAATATGCATTAACTGTCAAGTTGACAAATAAAAACAAGCCAGTATTACATTATGTGAAAATTAAGTAAGTATAGTATCAATAAAAAAGTATCAATAAAAAAGGGCCGTGTGTTGTAGAGAGAGAGATGATCATGCGTAAAATTAACTCCATGGTTTGTTTGGTCCATTTCTCGCATATTTCGCGTAAATCGTGCTTCGTGCCCAGCTCTACCAGTATTGCATTCACATCGTAGTGTGCACCAATCTCTCTCACTCCGGCGTTCGGGATCGATGTTGCGGGTACCGGCTAGAAGCTAGTCATCTTTACACACTGCAGAGCGCCCATTGACCCACAGCACAGGATGCCATGGTATAGGGTAGCTCTGAGTGGTTCTAGGGGTCGCACCGTAGAGTGTAATGCTGACCCACAGCCTAGAATTTCTTCAAGTACTCGTGTCGAAAACCTTCCGGAATTCACGTTTGACGAGTCGCCGTCCGGAACGCTTGCACGTTTCCGTACCCAGTATTAGAAAGGTTCCCCTTTCAACAGTAGAGGGGTTCACCGTCGAGCACGCTTTGGGCGACAACTCTACCACATATCATTTCTGTCGGCGGCATCACATTGCCCACATACGTGGGATAGGGTAGCTCCTGAAGACAGTTTTAGAAGTAAACGTCGTGTGGTCTATAGCGTTTACCCGCGCTTTGCCTTAATCCCTGTTCGGATATTAATATCAGATCGTTAAGTACTCATTTTGGCACAACTTCCGAAGCCCACGGTTGATGAGTCACCGCCGAGCACCAGATGCCTGGTATCTCTCCCTCACATCTACTAAAGGCAGTGGTCGCCGTTGACCCAGAAATCTGGTATAGGTTGGACCGAAAGCCAGTTTTCAGGGTGGCCTCGTGAGGTCTGCCGCCCACCCGGTCTAGGAGGAGCAGAGGGGCAGAGGGGCAGAGGGGCAGAGGGGCAGAGGGGCAGAGGGGCAGAGGGGCAGAGGGGCAGAGGGGCAGAGGAGCAGAGGAGCAGAGGAGCAGATGAGCAGAGGAGTAGAGGAGTAGAGGAGTAGAGGAGTAGAGGAGCAGAGGAGCAGAGGAGCAGAGGAGCAGAGGAGCAGATGAGCAGAGGAGTAGAGGAGTAGAGGAGCAGAGGAGTAGAGGAGCAGAGGAACAGAGGAGTAAAATCCTGCAGGCCGTCCTTCAGTCCGCCGGAGGGCAGGTCTGGGCGTCGCGGGGCGGCTGATTAAAAAAAATAACGAGGATCGAGACTTTTTTATTGTAAAATAGAGTTACTTGTAAAAATGTAAAAAATGATGTAGAAATATGTTCAAATTTATTCAAAAATTAAAAATAGGTATTTTACTAGTATACTGAAACACTCAGTATACTTAAAGTGAACAGGATATAAATAGATATGGTTATTTCATCGCATGTTAGCGTGTGATCGTTAATATATACTTACAACCTTCTACAAAATCGGCTTTAGCTTCTCGTTTCTTTTAATAAGGACATTTCAAGGCATATAATATAACGCAAATTAGGTATAATTTTTTAATTAGTAAACAGTTTACATGGTGTAGTAAAATATGAATACTGTTGGTATACTGTCTGAAAAAATAAACGCCTGGTTAGTCACAACGGCCATGAAATCGAAGCGCAAACTAGGATTTGGACTGCGAAGGACCAATCGCCGCCACGCCGCCAGGGGCCCTATTATTGAAATCCGTGACCACGAGCACCGATCGCTCGACAAGCGGATCATGAACGAAACCCGACCGAGGCTGAACGAAGAGTAGAGCAGTGAATTGCATATGTGGCAACGTAGTTGCCTATACCGCGCTATGGTAAAGAAATCACTGACAACATCGCAAAGGCGACCGTGTGGTGGGAGAACGTATTCGTTGCGGTATTTTCTAACGAAGCGTTCGTTCCGCAGCGAACGATTCGCAGAGGAACGTACGAAACACGTCGACCGGAATGGGTATTCGCTGCACAATGAACGAGCGGTGATGAACACAGAAAACAACAAGCCATTTCTAATTTCTTTATTAAGACATATAAGAAATGAATATTATATTTTTTGTGGTTAAATATATTAATAAAAAATACAGAGAAGTCAGCAACAAAAGCCAGCAAATTTTTTTCGCCCGTATTGTAATGAACGATACATTGTTGGTGAGCTCATAGCGAGCTAAGTCTTATTGCAGAAGGATCAACGAATAATTACTATAATCAACCAATAAATTTCCATATACATATTTAAAATACCATATCTTAATATTTCAGTACCTATACTTAACAAGAATAACAAGTGCCACACCAATTGAAAACACAATCGTCAGTTATACTACCATGTTATTGCAATCCGAAATTGTGCTAATTAGTGTCTCACATTAATTAATAAAATGTGAATATTTTAACATCCGCCTATCATGCGCAGTCAAACCTAAAACAAATTAAACAACCGCCTTTCCTTTGTGTAATTATGTCCATATAACCAACAGAGATAGCTGAGACTTGCGCCTACCTATCATAGTTTTTGCCTAAGAAAATTATAACAAATTATATAACATTTATGGCAGGTTTTTTCCATCGACTATTGGTGTGAAACAATTTACTAATGTGAAACAAATTTAATCATATAAAAAAAGTCATCTACCTTACAATCTTAATTAAATATATATCAATTTGATAAGTATTTAAATAAACGAAATACGGGACAATTATTTCCACTTCTTTGGCGCCTTATTACTATAAACGGCATAGTGTCGTTTTTGTAATAGTTATATCATTTTTTAAGATATTATTTTAGAAGTATATATTATTAAATTGAGCACTTTGTCTACCAAAGTCGACGAACCAAAAAGAGAGCGTTAAAGACAAAAATCATTTCATTAATTTCTTAAGTTAGCTCTGCAATTATCGTAAGTTGGGTTATTGCAAGTCTCAGCTATCTTTTGATGTATATGTATATCGATATTATTTAATGTCGGCAAGCATTTGCACAAAACGATTTATATCCCAATGTTGGCACTCGACCAACTGCCGATGGAAAAAATGACGAAAATTACTTCACCCACAATTTTTTATAATTTTGTTCTGCAATAACTACGGTAGGTAGATGCAACTTCAAGCTATCGCTTTATGTTACTATCGATATGATCGCACTAAGGTAAGATGTTTGTTTAACTTCGTTAAGTGTATATTATTAATTTATTTGAGGCACTAACAAGCAAAATTTCCGGTTGCAATAACCTATGGTAGTGTATCCGAAGTATATGCTTTTGATTGGTGTTAAACTTGTTAAGTATAATGCAGTATTAGGGAAGATATGCTATTCTAAATATATGTTTTTTTTTAAATTTCGACCTCCCTTTTAGCTTTTTAAGTAGTACTTATTACTTGCACTCTTTGCAGAAGGATCTGCAATAACAATGGTAGACTCAGTTGGCTATGGGATTTCCAACAATGTATCGTTCATGGCAATTGGTTGAAACAGAATGTGTTGCTGCGTTTTGTTGCTAACTTCCCGCCGGTACAAAAAATAATGATAATTTTTGAGGATTTTCCTAAAATCATTTACCATTATTCATCAACACATTTAGTTGATTATTTCTGAAAATAATAATAGTGTATTATAACTGTTACATATGTATAAGTTATTTAATTTGCACAAATTTATTCACATATCGACAAGCGTTTCTAATAATTATTTACCAGTAGAATTAAAAATATCATACAATACGTAACACCAGTTAGTAAATTACCTTTCTTTGACACACATGCATTCAGAATTAAGAAGTCAAGCCTTTTTTTCAACCCCTTACCTTAAATTAAAGAATGCTAGATAAAATGACAGGGACTAAATACACATACATAAGCATCATAGTTTCATAGTTACGTTGTTAAATTAAGAAAACTATATTTATTTTAAACCCTCTAAAAAATACTGCTTAATATCTAATAAATTGGGATTCTGATAACAGTACAAACGGATTTTCTCGATCATAAAATCTGTTTAAATCCGATTTCAACGTGATCATAAACTTGCATCTCGTTCGCCATTTCATACGCAATTCGTCTAATATTTGTAACTGCGCCATCGTAAATTAAAACACGTGTTGTTACTTCGACCGTACACCGCAAAAGCAACAAACAAGGATGCCACCACAAAACTCTAACCACGTGCAACAGGGTGAGCGCGGGGAGCGCGCAGAGCGCCCCTTCTTACCGGCATACTAGCCAACTACTCCAAACCAAACAGTCACAGCAGCTAGCGAACGAAAGATTGCAAAATACCACTTCGAAGACTCGCTCACGCTCGGGAACGAATTCGCAGCGGAAAGGATTCGTTCGACCGTTGAAAAATAGGCCCGCAGGAGACGTCGCATTAAATCAAACATATTTTTACAGTTTTTACAATAAAAAAAAATCTCGATCCTTGTTATTTTTTTTAAACAGCCCGCGCCGCCCCGCGTCCGCCGCGACGGCCGTCCTTCAGTCCGCCTGCCCTCCGGCGGACTGAAGGACGGCCTGCAGGATTTTACTCTTCTGCTCCTCTGCTTCTCTACTCCTCTGCTCCTCTGCTCCTCTGCTCCTCTGCTCCTCTGCTCCTCTGCTCCTCTGCTCCTCCTGCCCCTCTGATGTAGAAACCGTGATTCTTAACTACTCAGCGACCTATTGAATCGAAGTACACTACCGCCATCGGACAATGAAGAAAGTCATATAAGTGTGGAACAATTGACGGGTAGTTCTAGAGTCTAGAGGAATGCGGGGTAGAAATAAGGTGCGGCGTGATCGGGCATAAGCATGTACACTTGCCTTGTTATGTATGTATCTACTTTGAGTATTTGCGCATATGGGACGTATTTCTTAGACGAATTTGCCGTCAAGCTTGGGGTCCCGCTGCCGCGCCAGAACGGATGATTTACGATATACCTTAGTTTTACCTGATTCAACGCCGATATTTTACACAGTTTACAAAAGTTACATTTATATGGTTCTGTAGGATTGCCTAAATGAGCAACGAGGACTTTAGTAGGAGAAAGTTTTGTATAAAAATACCAAATAAACATATGTATCTTCAATAATTTTTATTGTCAGAATAACAAAAAATGCATCTTTATTAAATTAATATACAGCTTTGGTGCTTTCGATTAATGAAAAAAAAAATGGAAATTATAAATAAATTGTCCCACGAAGCCTTGGGTTACACGAGCATGTGCCAATAATACATCGCATAGATCTGTTAAAATCAATTTACATATTGGTTATTTATCAAATATCATTCTTCTGCATACACTAACAAAGAAATGTGTTTTTTGCTAACAATTGAAGAAGAGTGGGTTTTAATTACTTTAAAGTACCGAAAAATGAAACGAACACATAGGTTATCATGTTATAATAATGTTATATATTATAAATAAATAAATAAATAAATATATCTCAAAATCCCAGCAAATATATAAAAGTAGGTAGGCACAAAAGCAATAAAATTTAATGCAGGTTTTTTTCGAGGAATTACATACCTATCTTCTATAAATTACAACTTTTAATATCGAAATTTGTTTATGGTCTACAACAATAGGCCAAACGGACAATGGGGAAGAAAAGACACCTATATATACATCCAATATTTTAATATGTCCTTAAATGCGTGCATTTGCAAATAGGCAATAAAAGTGCAAGCAAAACAGCTACCAGAATTATAAATAACCATCTTATAAAAATATGTGTTTTGCGTCCAACTAAAATAATAAAGTTGACGTTAAAACATTAAAACAAATTGTCTTTATTTACTATTTAAAAAATACAAGAAAACAATGTGTAGCAATTGAAAACAGTGGTGAATGTGATAACCAAAAATCTTCTGATTGTATCTTCTGGGAAATGGTGTATGGAAAGCGTATAAATTATGCCTCATATTTTTAATGTCAGTTGGAATCTCAGTGAGTACGACAAAAAAAAAAACAAAATGTATTGCACAAAGTTAATGTAATTTCTTTTCATCGAATTACATACATACCTAACTTTTTTATATCGATATTTGTGTGTGATCGACCGACAACAACAATAGGTCACAAGGAATATATAATAACAATAAAAGGCAACGATTTATTGATGTCAGCATCAATGTTAAATATTTTGGGTCCGAAATAAAATTAAAACACTTTGTAGAGTATTACGTCCAGAAATGAAGTATTGATATATTTTCTACTTCTTGCTGTCAACAATATATTTTGAATAATTTTTAGTAGAATTATTTTCTGGTATAAAATGAGCAAGTAATATTGAATTTTACCACCATTTGATCGCAGCACGAACGAGTGGCGCAACTTTCAGATACAAAATGAGCTTCATTTGTGTTTTGCATACTGTGACGTGGTTTACGGTTTACAATGCAATTTATTCATGCAAGTTAAATTACTATTATAATTCTCTGACGTATCGATAAAATTACCAGATTAGGTCTGACAAAAGTGAATAACATTTATACTTCATTTTTGGGGAAGACGCAGAGCAAAGTTGTATGCCAGATTCTACTAAGAATTCTACTAGTAATTATTTAAATGTGTCATTTGAATAATTGATAAAATATTAATTAGGATATCACTCAATCTATTATTTGAACCATTTTACTATTCTTTCTAAAATATGTTGTGCATTCGTTATTGTTACGCTAATAAAAATAGCTGTTATTTGTAAAGTGTATTTCATATTTATAATATATAGCGGTTGGTAAAAACAAATCTTCAACTCACACCTCCAATATATCTCAATTGCCACAGCAATAAAACGGGCAAGTCTAAAATTAACCCAAACAGGTAGAGAAGACACAAATGAGGGCAAATGAGGGGAACACTATTGGCATTCTATGCAGCCGACGGACGATGAAGCTACGACCTACGCATAGATCCGCCGTAAACAGGCAGTAGGGAGATTCTTTTCATTCATAGTGTACACACGCTTGCAGGCAGCTGAATTTTTTCTTATCTTTAATAAATTGTTTTACTGACATTGTGTTTATTTCATTTTTGGTATAACATAGGCTATTTAATGAAATAACGTACATTACGGAAATGGCAGTATAGAAATACGAGAAGGTTTACCAATTTTGATCGCTGCTAACAATATTATTTTTTTTCTTTTTCAACCTTTGTTACTGCAAAATGATAGAATAATGGTAGGATCAAGTAAGAAAACATAAACCAAAATAATACACTCAAGCACCTATATTATAATAATAGTGTTCAAATAACAAAACTTCACATTTTGTGTTGTTTTAAGGCAGCATCCATTTGGTAAATGTCATCCCATAATGCAATGCGTTTGGCTTCTGGGTTCGAGTCCAATGTAAGCTCACTGTCGATATCCAAAAAGTACAAATTGTCCTTTTCTATTGGTTTCCATTCAACTTTGATCAGAGGATCGTTATCTTTTGGATTTGGATCAGCAGATTTCACAAAGTTTGCCCAAAATTTGGTCATGCGATGTATGGTAATCTCTTCTTTGCTACCAGGCTTAATTTCTGGTGTGCAATCCATCTTGAACAGGTAGCATACATCATCAGAATGGCATGCACCTTAAAAAATCATGTTAAACATCAATTTACTTAAGTTATGAATCGTGATAATCTCGTGGCAAGTAAAAACATAATTTTGTTTTAAAACCTTACCTGGCAAGGTAGCTTGGTTCAATTGCTTGTACAAATTTAACTCCAAGTCAACAGAGAATCTAAAGAAATATATTGGGTGTCCCAAAGTAGCAGAATGAAGCCTGACTGCTGTTTGTAGATGGTATACAAAGAAAATATCCGAGACCATTTCATAATATTGAAATTTCATATCCTGTGTGCAATCTTTATCTCCGAAATAGAACTTCTGGATTTTTTCAGCGGTAAACAAGGACAGGTCACTGCCTTTAGTCAAGTTCAAAGGATGTGGAACCATTTTTTCGAAGGTTGGCACCAATTTCTCTTTGCCTTTCGTTATGGGCTCAAAGAACTGACCTTCAGCTGAGGTATAACCAATCAATAGGGGAACTTTATTGTATTGACCTCCAAGTAGAATTTTCAAAGGGTCATCAGTTATAATCGAAATATCGTTTGGACTCTCGGTTTCTACTACAGGTGAAAAAGTTCTTCGCTCATCAGGGTAGATGGTCTAAAACAGTAACTTATTCAGTATGTAAAACAACAAATACTATTTCAAACAAACGTTTTTCATTTTGTCGCGAGCCTTCATGAGATCCTTGATAGGTAATTTTGTCAAGAAATCTAGAATCTCCTTTTGATCTTCAGAGTCACACCCGCACAGTTTTGCTAACTTTATACCATCCGACTTTCCAGAGAATGTCCAGGAGTTCAAAGCTGTTGCGCTCTGGATTATAGCTTTATGGAATAGACCTTGAGATAGAAAAGAAACAAAGTGTCAATGTCCAAGTTATCACAGCGCTATGTACAGAATGTCCACATTCATGTCCACTTTTATATAAGTATTCTTGTTCATAAATTCACAATACAAAATCTTAACTGAAGATATGGATTTAATACCAAAGATAGATATTATATTGTTACCTTTTCCGTGGGGTGATAACATCAAACAGTGAGTAATCACACCTCCAGAACTCTCGCCAGCTAAGGTAACATTATTAGGGTCGCCTCCAAAATTTTGGATGTTTTTCTGGATCCACTGCAACGACATCAATACGTCCTTGAGACCTGCATTGCCAGGAACGCCTAGAGATGGATCCTCAAAACACATGAAACCTGAAAAACTCAAAGTTTACACCAAATTTACAAAAGCGAACGTTAATTATTTACCCAATGGGCCCACCCTGTAGTTCATGGTGACAATCACAATGTCTTCGGTCATGAGGAAATCTGGACCATACAGCTCGGTTTTGCTGTTGCCTGTTGAAAAAGCACCACCATGCACCCATGCCATCACTGGTTTAAGTTTGAAGGAATCATCTTTTGGTACCTATAATTATTACGAGAAAAAGATGAATTTTCGAAAAACTATGATGATATGAGAGTTTTCGTGTTTTTTTTTCAGTACTAACCTCCCTTGTGTACACATTCAAGTACAGGCAATCTTCAGACCCAATCATGCTGAAAGACAACATATGTCTAGCATAGCAACCTTCCTGCTGCTGGGTGCAATCTCTGATTTCCGTCCAGCTTTCAGCAGGTTGTGGAGACTGAAATGAATTCCCATATAATTACTTATTAGTTAGATAGTTCATTTATTGAGTACAGATAGAGTGTTTGTAATTAAATTGTGTTTGTTGCTTTATCCTCGAGGAACTTGCGCTACCAACGCTGTACAATTGTGTGGTTTTCTGCAGAAAATGTAAGTGGCTTTATTTATTAGAACTAATTAAATCATGAGCTTATTGGTATCATCACCACCCAACTTCCCGACTACATTGAATGTCTGTAAGATAATAATAATAATAATAATAATAATACTATATCGGGATTATAACAATACGACTTACTGACATCTCTATACAAATAACTATAATATACTATCACATATCCGTGTGGTTTCCTACGAGGTTTATTTCTCTTTTTGTTTATTTATTCTTCTATCTCGGGCGGGGCGATAATATTCAACCAATAACGTGTGAGCGAACGCGGTATGATGAAGTCAGTTGTCCATTACGTCACAAACCAATCGATATAAATGCTTATAGTGCCTAAACTGCCCATACCATTGATCTATAAATTTGTATACATATTTAATGTCACTGCAGGATGAGATGATGTGAGTTTGGTCAAAATCGAATGAATCCCTAATGCCCGTTTGCACCGTTTGCGTTAAGAAAGGCTTAAGTATGAGATCGTACTTATGTCATCGATTTTGTTTGCACCGCCACATATCCATTACCTAACTACAGTTAAGAACGACCTAACTTAAGCCTAGAAAATCGACGGCTTAAAGCCAGCGTAAATATAAGCTTAGTTGCGATTGGTTGATTGTGGTATAGACTCACATTGCACATGAAATGTCGTTTTAAGAAATGTCAAGACAGTACCTATATGTGTCAATTTATCATGTTATCAAGCGATTTTAGGAGTTTGTAATGTAAAATTACAGTTTTATTGTGTATTAGAAATAATGGTTTCATTTTGATCATAAATTCTTTTTTTTGTGCCGTAATTTTTGTAGTTATGAAAGTAATTCAAATTTGCCGCCACATTAACCTATTGAAAGTTTTGACAAGTGACGCAATACTGTTGATTTTAGAACCAAGTATTTCCAAATATAACTAGAACTTTACAGTGTTGCCAACATCAGAAACCCTTAAGTAATGCTTAAGTTAGGAAAGGCTGACATGCGAACGGTGCAAATGATGCCTGACTTAAGTTAGGCATAAAGATAAGCTGTTCTTAAATTTAAGTCGTTCTTAATAAATACGGTGCAAACGGGCATAAGAAAACGTATATAACATTTGCCACTTCCGGTTGTCAGATTGTCACAAAAAACAATCCAGTTCGGCCCCCGGCAATTCTAAATAAGTATACCAAATTTCAGCCCAATCCGTTGTTCCGTTTGGGCGCTATCGTGTTCACGGACATACCTACATACAAACATTTTCCAGAAATTATTGCAAGTGATTCAGGCAGGCCCAAAACGAGTATTTCTGCTAAAATCTCGATTTTTTTCCGTCGATTACAATACTTTCCTTCTAGGGACTAGTCGGAAAGTAAAAATGATTAGTACATTTCTTTGACAAGTCACAAAATTATTGCAACATTACTAGCCACAACATTAGGTACTACCCGTTTTCGCGTTGTGCGACTTTTTTACTTAATTTATAAACTATTTTAAACTATACTAAGATATATCTTCTTATATCATTACAGCCATGAATGCTAGTTCACAGCAACGAACAAATAGAGAAAATCTCAAAAAAAATCTGAAAAGCGCAAGGGATCGGAAAAGAAAAGCAGCAATGAAATATTAAAAAATAAAAGCTTGTTGGAAAGACTGGTATTTAAAACTAGAGCTCCGTGTTTCGTGAACGTTGTTTGAACCAATTAGGATACAGCCAGATGAGCAACTTTTTGTAGCGCAACAGTTGTGACGCCAGAAACGGCGACACCAAAGGAGCCACACGAACCAAAAAAAAAACATTAAAATTGACACTAAATTAGCAATGGGGTTGCACATTTGCTTGTGTGACACTGAAGTAGAAAAAAACGACAAGTGAGACGATATTTATGCATTCTGTTATAGGCCAGCATTATGTTATTTATTTCCGAACGTACCCATAAAAAATCTGGTTTGTCAAAGAATTGTATTTTTTGCACTTTACATGTAACACTTCGTTTAGGCACCTATATACAAATAAGCGTACGTTCGGTTGCATGTACTACAAAATTTTCTTCAGTAGAGATGATTTCAACTAAGAACGTCACTCCCCCACCAGTACACCTGCGCGGCGGGAAAATAACGACGTTGATAAATAGCTCCATATATCTACAGTGCTAAATGGAAAGTGGTCTACTGCGCACTTGGCGGGAAGTCACGTGACGTGACGTTCTTAGTTGAAATCATCTCTACCCTTACATACGAGCCGTTCAGTTCAAATCGCAAATGGTAAGATTTGGTATGCGTTTCGCGGAAAACAGAATTTTTTTCACAGACGCTAGAATTTGATGATCCTGTGTGCAGACGTATGTTTTTCCTTTGGCAAAATTAATTCGACTACGCCACTGACCGAATGACAACAGTCGATTGCACCAGACGACTGTCACTTTTGACAACATGCAAAGTTAAATTGATTCAACTATATATAATGTTGAACGGTTACTTTCTCGTTACCTGACAAGACTCGGATTTGATATGACAGCTGTCAAAGGCCCCTTGCCCAGAGATGGCGCTGATGTGCAACGATGACAAAGCATTCATACTTTAATCAAATGGCGCACTGTTCGAATAAACGTCGTATTCAATCTGCATATTGAGGGCGGGTTTGTTCACCTACCCTAAAGATCTGTATTGCAATCCGTCAAATAAATCAAATTTTGTTGCCCTATTCCAACTCGTACAGGCAATAGTATTATATTATAATAGATGGATGTATACAAAACGTACCTCTTACTCTCTCTATCAGGCTTACTGCCATCACTAAATCTTATCTATTAACTCTAAAAATGGGGCAACAACATCAGCTATCCGACATATAGCTATTTAAGGCTTTATTGGTAGCTGAATAAACCAGGCCTGAAACTAATTAAATGTTACTGATGTTTTCATATACAAATTAGACAAATCATGTGACGTATATATTTATAAAATTTTTGCAGTGTAAAATTATTCGGTACCGAAAAGCGTTTCCTTTTATTCCACTCACATAACTAAAACTCTACTTACTTATTCTGCGTTAATTTTTTTTGGTCGTAAACAACTATGAATAATAATGTTTATTAACATGGTAAATAAACATATACTATATGCAATAAAATAAATTAACAGATGACTACTATAAATGCAAACTTAGTATTGGCAAATACAATGCTGTAATGCAACTGACATTTACTTCATTATTTTGCAAGAAAACACATGATTATTATTGAAAATGATGTGAAACAACACATTTTTATTTTTACAAACACCGACCAAAAGATTTACAAGCAGAAACGCAGCAATAATTAACCATAATGAATGAAATTCATGTATGTATGACGGTAACATGCTATTTTGTCTATGGTAACATGCATGTATGGCGGTAACGACGTTGCGGTAACGCAATTATTGATTTAGCAGCACTAGCGCCATCTCTGATCAAGGGAAAACCCTAGCTCTTGTTGGTATATAGGATTTGACATAAGTTTGTGATCGTTGGTTTGATATGTACCGTTGTTTGTACATATTATAGTTAGTCAACCGACACCCCCTGCATAATGCTGCCCTCTATTGGACAAAGGTAAAACTAACGTAACTTGAGCTGAGCTCAGAATCGTTGTACTCGCGATAAAGATGGAACAAATGTTCCGTCCGTATTGGTTAAAATTGATAGCCTTCAGTCAGCCCACAAGGATAGGCGATCTAACATATGCTTAAACTTTTAAAGAAATAAGACAATATTGTGTTTATAATAGAACTTCAATACATAAAATATTGTTGTTTGTATTGTATTGTGAAATAATGCCGATATTTCCAAGGTTACCCGGTTTTCAAAATTGTTAACTTTGCGCACCTTTTTTCATTAGTAGATTTCATTCTTGATGATATTTTCTTGGATCATATTAATGTCCTCACCAGTAACAGGTATTTCCTATGGGTTTGACAAGTTTCATTCCATTCTGGAAAATTTTTACTCTAAATTTCCTGTCAATTTTTAGCAGCAGCTTATACATATTTTTTCTTTAAGCATATTTTTCAAAACATTTTGAAAATGTCAGCATACCTGTACATACTATTTTCTTCAAAAAAAAATTGTTTTTTTAATGCTTTCATTTACATATTTATAATTATAATTACACCAAATAGTTGAATTGGAAACAACCTATTTATTAATTATTTCAATATTTCAAAAATATGCGACTGGACCGACAGAAACGACCTAACGGCCGAAAAAAAATTATTGAGATATTTGCATTTCAAGGTCAGCCGACGACTATGTTGTAATCATAAAAGGCTCATTACAAAAATCGAATTTAAAAATCGAAATTCTCAGCAGGTATGTTGAAAACTGAAAACTCTTTTTTAATTTCATCAAACCGCAAAAGTGTTTCAAACTGACATTAAAAACGAACGCATTAAAAAAATAATTTCCTTCCTGTACTAATACGTGATATGGCACAATATAGTGGACACCGGAGCCGATCTGCCGGCGAATTTATTATCAAAGGAAGCCGTCAAAGGCGGCCGCATTCAAAGTGCCGCAAACACGCCGACACCACTTCTACGGTTGCCCGTCAATAAGAAGGTAGCAATTCAATTTCTAATAATTTTTTAGCCAGTAATTAACAACTGATTCTTCTGCAATAAGTATGATAGTAGACTCAGTTCGCTGTGGGCTTTCCAACGATGTATCGTTAATTGCAATCGGTTGCAAAAGTTGTAGTTGCTAACCTTTGTTTCTAATGCCACGGTCACACTAGGCTGTTTTATTAGCCGCTAGTTGCTGGTGCTGCTAGCAGCAACATCATATTTGATACCAATTTGTGGGGTTTTATAGAGACTACCTGCCTTGAACTTGACTAAATTTTGAAAGCACTGTACGCGGGTGTAAATAACATAGGCAAGGCCACGATGACAATAAAATTAGAAATTCTATATTTTAGAAGTATTTAGTTGAAAAGTAAATGACTCTACTACAATTAGTTATTTACAAAAATATTTTAATTATTAATTAAATTATCATTTCAATTATTATTAATTAAATTATATATTTTCAAGAAAGTCTCTTTCAGGTCTTCAATTGTTTAACAGTATATTTCTAAATTGTTAGAAATATGTAACTACATATTAATAATATGTAACTACATATTTCTAAATTAATAAATTGTTCAAAAGTTACTGCTTTCATCCGTAATTTATTTGCTACCTTATATTTAATGTTTTATTTATATTAATTTCAAACAAAAGTAATTCCATCAGTTTTCCGTTCAATGTATTAATTGAAATATAATACACAATTATAGAATTGAATATACAATTGATATAATTAAAATCTGATATATTTTACAAAAGATATTAGTATCTATGCATTTCTACTTCAAATAAAACTCAACACGTCACAGAAACTAATAAATATTACATAATATTTGGTTATTAAATTTTGAAGAAATATTTAAATATATTATTTAAAATAAAAATATAAATCACATATTTATAATTTTATATTATTAGTTACACATTTAACAAAAGTAATGAATAATTGTTGCTTTAAATAATTTATTATAATCGATGGTTGCTATTTTCTACAATACCCACCCACATATTTGTCCTCAAAATAACGGCTAATAAAAATTCAACATGTTTAATTTTACAAGCAACAGTCAAAACCATTCGCCGGCATGCAAAAATAGCGTTTGCTGAGTGGTCACATTATGCTGGTTAACACCCGGTAAATAATCTACAGCAAGCAGCAAATACTAAAACCACCCCACATTTTGACATTTTTGCATTCCAATTAACGTTGCAGCATAACTTCTTGACCGGCGAGTATTCATTATTCATTATGTGATCAGTATTTTTAACAACTGTATCGCTTAAAGCCATGTTTGCAGGGGCTGTTTTAGGGGGTGGTTTTGTGGGTCTGGAGCCTCCCCGAAATATTCAAATTAAATTACGGTGTTTGCAATTTGGTTATAGCAGCGGAAAACATAAACGTGTACAACACAATTTATCATTTGGAGCATTTTGGACCCCCCAAAACAAAATTCTGGATCCGCCCCTGCCTGTTTGTATATTGGGAGAATATTGCAGGTGCATTTCTCCAGCCCCACCATGGTGGATTTTGAAATATCTCTTTATACCAAAGTTTTGTGTTAGTTTTGTGTCGTTTTGTTCCATTGAGAAACAGTTTTGTTCCGACCTATTTCCGGAGATATAAGCAATTTTCCGAGGGGGTCCAGAACAGCTTTTTTGGAATTTTGACATTTTCTCGATGCCACAGTATTGTATTAGTTTTGTGCCGAATTGTTCCGCAGAAAAAAAGTTTTGTTCCGCTTTATTTTTGGAAATTTTCACAAGCAATTTTCCGATGAGCGATTTCTACTTACATTTACGAGATTGCCTATATCTAAATATATGTACTTATGTCTGTGTGCGTATCAATAAACTATGTACATATGTGACAAAAAAATCGTGTCCAAGTATAGTCATAAAATTATTGTTTTACATTATTGCGGTAATAGGTACATCTCGTACTCCTGGTTACTATCACGGCGCCTCGCTAGCCAAACGGAGGCGACACGCTCGGCTCCGGCCGGGCGCTAGACGGAGAGAGTTGCATGTTTTGCAAGGTTTATTTTTTCTATGTTATAAGCTGTAAAAGGTAAACAAGCGCTGGTGAGCGCTGGTGGGCTGGCTGAGTGGTCACACCATGCTGTTAGCAAGCAGTCAGTAGCAAATAATACGCTAGTAAAACATCGTAGTATGACCAGGGCATAAAAGTCTTTCCACACGTAATTGAAAATGTAAATATATTTATCAAGAAATACACCGCATTTTGTCTGTTTCGTCAGCATAAAAACATCATTGGTGCCAAAATCACTTGAAACTTGAATCACTTACAAGGAATGTTTTTATTACCTCAGGTAATTTACAGGTAAATAATTTACCTGTGATCATTACGGGACAGTCGCACAAATCCCTATACTCTTAGTATCTATTTGTATCAAGTAATATAGAGAAAAAATGAAACGTGGCGAGGCAAACGTGTGAAATACATGAAAAGGGAAAATAGTAAATTAAAAAATAATTACCAAATATGTACTGATAGGAAAATAAGTGAGAAATAAGTAATTCCGGGTAATACAGATGTTAAAAAAAGTTCAAGCCGAATGGTACAGTACAAGAAATTAAAAGGCGCCATCTGTGATCGAGAAACGTAACTATAAGCCAAGATCCTGCCTGAGATTAACTCCCTTCGACAGCATCGCCCCCTGGATTTCTTCTCCCTTAACTAACCTTCCGTTGACTAACTATAAATACATAAACAATGTATGTACTTTGGTGTAAAACTGTCTTTTTTTGTTGACGTTTATGTACTTATGTAAACTCGTATTTGATTTGCAGTTTTTACTTCAATTTTTGGCGATTGCAGAAAAAATAGACTTGTTCGAAAAGTTATTTTACAATTTATAATTATCTCTTTTTGCCCTAGTGTAAATTTAAATAAAAATCAACTATTTAGGTGAAGCATACAGAATTTTATCGCCCTTTTTATCATAAATATTCTGATAAACGGATTAGCAGTCCTGTTTGAACTATATCAAAATAAACCTAATTTATGGGTCTAATTTATTGTTTATTTAAATGATAAGACACAATACATCATTTGTCCTTGTCAAGAGAGCATAATACTTTTAAGCGTATTAAGTAAGCATTGTAAGTAATAATTCAATAAACAAAAGCAAATTTTTAAAATAGACAAAAATATAAACACTTACCCTAAATCTCCGTTCTCCGACAGGAGGTTTAGCATAGGGAATTCCGTAGAAACTATAATAACTATTGTCCTTAAAATCCTTTAATTTTAATCCTTTGACTTGTCCATTTTCGGTGGAAACGACAGGATAATCCATTGCGATTCAAAGTTTCTATAGCTACCGTAAACTCAATACAAATAGCTGTCAGCGGATGTAGCCGATAACACCACCTATCACAACCTAACAAAACAGCTAAAACAACGATGTATAATTTTACGGATCACGCCACCTATCTAACGGTACTACAATTAATGTCAACGCCCACAAACGAATTTTCGAAATATTAAACAATATTTAATCAAGGATTATAAACTGATAAGGAAATCCGTAGTTTACAGTTATATTTTACAAATTTTACATTTGACGTTTTGACAAGTTAACGATTTAGGATGACGATAGACATGAATTATAGGTGGCCGAAAATCGTAAAAATGTGAAGACTACCAAATAAATATAGATGGCCTTGAGTGAATGACGTAACTTCTAGCGATCGCGTGTAGAAAAAAACGTAACAAAAACGGCTGACCTTGCCAGAAAGCAAAGTGTTAATAACGTCAGATTTGAAGAAATAAATAATATTAACTTGAACTATATGTAATGTCTTAAATATGTATGTAACTGATAAATAGAATAGGTCAAAAGCTACCAGTTTGCACACCATGCATCTGATATCAATAAACCCACCAACAACATTTTTATTGTCGGCTTGTGGTACATTGTGTTAAGTTATCGGATCGGTAACATAGACAATAATCACTTAATATTATATACTTAATACAAGTTATATAATATACACACCTAAAAAGCAAATTTAAAGCAAGCTGTCGTGTACAGTTGGTTGCCTACCCGTGCGTGTTTTATACGCATAAATGGATTTGGAATGGTATTCGTCCCACAGAGATACCTAGCTACAGTGGGCCCAAAAAGTATGTGCTACTGCGTTTTCATGGCACACCCATAGTGTAACCATTTTTACATGGTCGGCCAAGAACTCCCCACTTTTCCGGCAATTTGCAGAGGAAAGGGAAGTGTTGCCAACATACTCTGTAAGGAACAAACATAGGACAGTAATAGTTTGCCCTTCAGTTGCATGCGTGCGTGCGAATGCGAGATTTTGATTCCTATTTAAAAAATTAAACCATAATCTTGTTTTTCAACTATTCCAAATACTCCACATTGAATAACTTTGTTCAAACCGCAATGCATGGTAGTTTACAAAAGTTGTCGTTGCTACTATGGCCATCTATGGCTGCTACTCGAAGCTACATAGGTGACGCCATTACAGTATTCTATAATAACTGTAATAATTTGTATTCTTTACATTTTTCTTTCTGTACTACTATGGTCAATACGTCTTACAAAACGAGTGCTACATTTATCGTTTATAAATTTAGTAATGTGACAGCTATATTGGTTGGTGGATTCCATTGTAACCAAAGTCAGAAGTAAACACTGGGCACTGAGTCTACTGTGGAACCAAAGTAGAAAAATTCGAAATTGTTATTGCGAAAATTTCAAATGGTAAATATTGTTCTAATTGTAAAGCACCGACCTTCGATTACTATATATTAATAATGTTCTGGTGATATTTCCAATAATTGACAACACTTTCTGGTGTTTTTCCAACAATTGGCAAAATTGGGCTTTCTTAAATAAGGTAGATAGAGACGGACTGAGTTTTTTAGAAAGAGATCATTGCGTTCTTGGCCCACCATGTAAAAATAGTTACACTATGGGCACACCCATCGGACGTAGTCGAATTGTGTATGCTACTTTTATGACCCGACCGTTTTATGTCCCTTTTCGGATTTAGGAAAATATTTAAATGTTGGTCATATCGGTTGAAGATCTGTTTTTAACAAACGCGACACAATACAATATGTGATATACATTTGTTACTGAATATTTGATATTGCAAGAATCGATGAAACGTCGCCTTTTATTGTTCCTGTTTGGACTATTGTTATTGTAGGTCGATCACAAACAAATATATGACCCGCTATCTCAAAATTTGCGATGCAACTAAAACTAAAAAAAAGCAGCAACTAAAATGTTGTAAACATTATAGCGCCAGTGAATTTTAAATGCTTGGGGCGTTTCTATTGGTTTGTTATTTTCCCCATTCGCATTGCTGACGACAGTCATTTCATCAGCGTATCAAACACAGAGACCACCTGACGTAGATGTCGCGTCTTATTGGTAGTGGTCAGCAAGAAGCGTATATTGTGCAGGCCTACTGATTATCACTATTCTTCTAATTTAAAATTGGAATTGTGTCATACAGTACCGTTTGAATTTATTGCACCTCCGTCACACGAGTCGCTCAGTTTTGAACAAAGGTTTTACTATATCCATACCAGACAATAATATTGATAGGATAGCAGACACTCAGAGCAGATACTTGCTTAACGTGCAGAGTGTACGTACATATTCCTTATTAATGAACATAACCTAAAAAATTCAACCAAATTTTGTAATTGCAAAGTTCATTATTGCGTCATATTATCATTTATACTCGTTTGTTTCGCGCACAACTAGTTATCAATAATGATAATTCATTTTAGCGTTGATTTAAGACAACACCGTGACCGTGCATTTGGTACAGTGTTACACTATCTGCTGGACGATGTGTGAACCAATTGTGGAAACTGAGCAGGGAAAACTGCAAGGAAAAACCGGTCAAGATTTGCTCGGTAGAGAGTTTTTTAGTTTTCAAGGTATACCATATGCCAAACCACCTGTTGGAAAATTAAGGTTCAAGGTCAGATATTTTTTGTTTACTTCTAAAATAATAAATGGGTGTGACTTTTTGACCTGCCAATATATAGGCTTTCACACGCCAAATGTGGGTCGCTAAGCCCCGGAATATGTACCTCAACGCCATAATATGTGCAAATATGTAAAAATATGTACAAATATGTACAAATATGTACAAATATGTACAAATATGTACAAATATGTACAAATATGTACAAATATGTACAGATGTGAACCCTCTTTGGTTGTCATGATATTTTTAAATAAAATTTATTTCTGTAAGTCTGGCTTTGGTCAGTGACGGCATTTTTTTAATTTTTTTGACAATAATTTTCACAACTGTCAAGTTTGACCAGGTTTGACTGCGACGCGACGAACGACTATGATGCAAAGCATAAATTACACCACTAAATTTTGGCGCTCGCATTTGAGTTGCGCTGACTGTACCGGGTCATCATAAATGAGAGTCACCGGGTGCAATACTTTGTTCCGGTAGTTGCGCTCAAAACTTTAGTCCCAGTTATAGCGCCAGTGAATTTAAAATGCTTGGAGCGTTTTTATTGGTCCAACTAGGTCCAACTTTTGGTAAACAGTGTGAAGTTAGATACCTAGTTTGACCAATAATAACGCTCCAAGCATTTGGCGCTATAATTGGGACTAAAGTTTAGTGCGAAACTACCTGAACAAAGTTTTGCACCCGATGACTCTCATTTATGATGACCCTACATTACCGACAAAAAATATGCATTTTAACTGCAGAAAATAAAAACGCCCGGCAGATCCAACACTGTATTTTAAAGCCAGAAAATAGATAGGCACGGTGCATTTTAATGCAAAAAATATTGATAAAGGACGTTTATAGATTTTGACATATGTTTCTGATTTGTGTATAAATAATTAACAAATAATTTAGCTTTTTTATACATACCACTCACCAGACCATTTTGGCAAAATTTATGAATAAAATAAAATTTTGAATTAGAATTTCATTTTTGAAGGGAAGGTTAAGTGGATTTGGGTTGGGTTGTAAATGTTGTATTTTGTTTATAATTAGGTTGCGATTTATGTTCTTTTATTGTCTTCTTTTATTGTTGTTGTTGGCGATCATATTTTCAAAATGGTCGCCACTTTTGGTCTACCGGAAGTAAACAACAACTATATTATAATTATTTTAAATGGAATGGTATAGTTTTTATTATATTGTCTAATTTTTCATACAAAAACATGTTACTTTGGCCAGGATTGTTAATATCTTGTTCCTTTCGTTTTCGAGTTTTTTTAAAAAGTTGCTGAAAACCACATTTAACAGCTACCGTTTATGCTAGAACGTTAAAAAATGGTACAATTACTCCCCAGATATTATATCAAATGGAACTTGTTTAGATTTATGAATCTACATATGTTATAAATGCTGCTGAAAAATAGAATTGCCATTTTACCATATTCATTTGCAAAAAGAAATAGAATTTTAATCAGATTTTGGTGGTGCGAGAAACTAATTTTGCGTGCTGAATACCTATATTCTGGATCTCAATTGAACATTTGAACACATTTCCTGAATGGTTATTCCAGAAACTAACTTGACCATTTTTATAGGCTCCTCAACCACCAGAACCATGGACTGGGCTAAGAGATGCGACAAAAGTGGGTTCTGCATGCTACGCACTCCATATGATTCACCTCAACCTTTTAGGCTCTGAGGACTGCTTATTTCTCAATGTGTACACACCTCAGGTATACCAAACCTCTACAATTATAAATAAATAATTTACTTTATTTTTATTTTTTTTAATAGTTGCCAGGTCCTTCATCCCAACCAAAACCAGTCATGGTGTGGATCCATGGTGGTGGTTTTGCATCAGGATCTGGAGACTCTGAAATGTACGGGCCTGAATATCTCATCAGTGAAGATGTGGTTGTAGTGACCATAAATTACCGTTTGGGGGCTTTAGGTATGCTCGTAATATGCAGCTCATACAACTCATTATAATAGCTCAATAACACGGTTTTTGAGTGTCATACAATATTTGTTCTATAAACGCATTAAAAAATACTTACATAACTTTAAAAACAGAAAATCAAATATGATCTGACACAAGTACCTACATAACATCAATAAACATCAAACTTCGACAATTTCACAAACACTAAAGTAACGCATTATATGTCAATGATAATATTCGAATTAGTAGTGAGCTGTGAGCGTTTTCGAACACTTTCTATTATTTTCATTTCCATTTTAATATGTTCACTATATTATTATAACTTATAACTCAATTATATAGTTTGTTTTCTTTATTATCTGTATTTTCTATCACATTTTTTTTGCTAAAAGTAAATGTTAGTTAATGGAATTGGCAGGAATCGGTAGAGGGGTAAATTATGGCGCATGGTTGCTTTTCTACGCCAAGGACCATTTTGCAAACTAAAAAAAAATATCTGGGGTGGCCCTCCCCATCTTTCCGACTATATCTTTTGCACAATGAAGTGTCTAAACACAATTATTCAATTTTTGAACAGGTTTTCTCTGCCTGGAGGACCCAAAACTTGGAGTTCCTGGCAATGCTGGTCTTAAAGATCAAGTGATGGCTTTGAAATGGGTACAAAAGAATATCCATAACTTCGGTGGTAATCCAAATAATGTGACCATTTTTGGAGAGAGTGCCGGTGGGGCGTCTGTTCATTTTCTGGTCTTATCACCAATGGCAAAAGGTAATAAGAGTATCTTGATTCAATGTACATTTGGTTGAATGTTTCTTCTATAAATGAAAGTAATTTTCTAATAACAAATGTCGGCTTTCAGGATTATTCCATAGAGCTATCCTCCAAAGTGGTTGCGTGTTTAATCCTTGGGCTTGGTCAGACAGACAGACCGCTAGAAACATGTGTGCTTATTTCAAAGTTGAACCAAAAGACGAGGCTGAAACTTTACGAGTTTTACAGGAAGCACCAATCGAAAAACTGTACAAAGCTCAGTTGAAACTCAAAGATGTAAGCCTTCGATTGTATTCAGTTATAAGCAATTTCAAATTATCTATTTTGTAGCATATGCGAGCTGATAGTGTTAGGCCTTTTGGTGTCGTGATAGAAAAAGTTTCTCCATATGAAGAAACATTTTTGTGTGAACCACCGCTGGATATTATGCTTCAAGGAAGGTATAATAAAGTTCCAATGATGATTGGCTATACCTCTGGGGAAGGGATGCTTATGGATTTGATACTGCTGGATGATGAAATGAAAAAGAAACAGTTTTCAAATTTTGAGGATTCAGTTCCATTCTGGTTGTATTTGGAAAGGGGTTCACCGAGATCAGTAGAGGTTGCTCAGAAGATTAAGAAGTTTTATTTTGGAGATCAAGAGCCTTATGTAGGAGATAGAGATCCAGTCTATAATGTAAACATTTTTAGACTAGAGTTTTTACGCTAATTGATTACTATAATTCTTTTATTATAGTTGGAGACAGATATCTTATTTTTACGTGGAATTTACATGTCAACCAAACATCATGCGATAACCAATCCACATCCTGTGTTCATGTATCGATTTTCTTTGGAAGGACCTCTAAATCTTTTTAAAAAGATCGCGGGAATTGAAGGAAAAGGTACGGATAACAAAAGAAGTTTATTGTCATAATTTTTTTTCTTATCTTTGTTTTTTAATTGTCAGGAGCTTGCCATGCTGATGAGCTTGGATACCTTTTCAAAAATTTTACACATAACAATATTGATCCAAAAAGTATTGATTGTGAGTGTATCAGTACTATGATAAGGTTGTGGGCTAATTTTGCAAAATATGGAAATCCGAATATGCCCGGACCAGATGACGTGATAAATATTGACTGGAAGCCAGTCACTGGTGATAAACTCAACGTCTTGGACATAAATTTTGACTTGACCATGGTGGAAATCCCCGAGAAGGAACGTATGGAGTTCTGGGATGATATATTCAAATTTAAATCTGTTTCCGCAAAAATGTGAGGAATAATAATGTTTTGTCCAATGATATACTTGTTTTTTTACCACAATACCTTACTAATCAGATGTATGTTGTACATATTTTTTTTTACTTATTAATTTCCACTTTGTTGTTCATCATCATCATTGTTATCAATTCTTTATGGAGAGCTATCAAGTTGTTTCTAATTGTTTCTAAATTGTCAATAAAATGTCATCAGAAATACTTTTCGTCTTATAATTCTTTTCTCTTATTTATTCTTTATAATTCTTTTGATTGCTCTAAACCTGAACCAAATGTGGCAAATGTTACATGCGTTTTCTTAGGGATTCATCCGATTTTGACCAAGTTGATACCAGATTCATCCTCAAGTGACTTATATGTAAGTATATCATTTACAGATCATTAGGTGAGCAGTTTAGGCGCTATAACCGTTTATAGGGACAGTTTGATAGAATCCACAGCCTTCGTCGCTGTGTTGCAAATTGACAGACTTTCATAAATGTCAGGCATATTAGGTCATATTTGTGTCAACAATTTAGTCGGAAAGTTGGTTGGAGGCCACGCCGGTTTTTTTTTAATTCAAAGTAAAATTTTTTTTTAAATTTAAATTCCGAGTAAAAAACTACATCAATTCTCATGAGGGGTACTTATATCTAATTGTTACCCTTTTTACTTTCCGACTAGTAGCCTAGAAGGAAAGTATTGTAATCGGCGGAAAAAAAAATTCGAGATTTTAGCGGAAATACGCGTTTTGGGGTCACCTGAATCCATTGCAATGATTTTCAAAGCCTGAGTGAGGCCTAGCGTTGCACTCAGGGGGTCTCCGGTTCGAGCCCGGGGACCTGCTTCCCAGGGTGAGGTTTTCTGTGGTTTTCCTCACTCCTTGGCGAATGCTGGGAGCCAAACATCTCTTAAGACGTTCCACAGGCGCGGGCGATAATAATAATACTCTGGCCTGCCGATGCCCCCTGTAATTGGCGAAAGCTGTTGGGGGATGTTAAGGCTTGGATTATTATTATTATTATTATTATTATTATTATTTTCTGGAAAATGTATGTGGGTATGTGTGTGTGCGTAGACGGAACAACGGATCGGGCTGAAATTTTGCGTACGTATTTATAGAATTACAGGGGGAAGAACTGGATTGTGTTTGGTGACAATCTGCCAACCGGAAGTGGCAAATATTAAATGCGTCTTCTTAGGTAGTGTTCTCACCGAAAGCAACTGCGACTAGAACCGGACTTCAACGCAACCGCTCGTATCTACATATTTGCATACAACTGGAAAGCAACTGGGTGGGTACACGCGCATTATGACATTAGGGTTCGGTTCGGTTAGCAGTTGCTTTCGGTGAGAACAGTACCTTCGGGATGCATCCGATTTTAACCTAATTGATAACAATTCACCCTGCAGTGAGTCTAAATGTGTATAGATACAAATTTGTAGACCAATGGGATGAACGGTTTAGGCGCTATAACCGTTTATAGAAACAGTTTGACAGAATCCACAGTCTTCGTCGCTGGTTTGCAAATTGTCAGATTTTGACAAACAAATGTGCCACTGACATGACATGACATTAAGGGCCAGTTGTACTATCCGTACTAACCAGTACTAACCGAGTGATAAACCCTGTGCTTTCCCAAGCCCATGCTTTCAACATGCGTTGACCCAAGGCGATCGGGCCGTGATCAAAGTGGGTACAACTAGCCCAAAATGTCATTATGACAAATGTCATTATGTCATAGAAACTGACGTTAGGTAGGGTCCAGAGTGACTCCGGATTCACAAAATTGAATAATTGCAAAACTGTTCGGACACATTGGGCCAACAAAGTTGTCGGAAACTTGGGTGAGGGCCACCCCAGATATTTTGAGTTATTTTGATTTTTACATAATTATTATTTTCTCGGTTACTATTAAAGATAAATTCTTTAAAGATAACTTCTTATTTTCTATCATTGCTTTTTGAAATAATGAGGACTCTTTTCTATCTTAATACTCTTAATAGATAATTATTTCTCTTATAAATCGGCGCTACTGTACCCTATCCTCTGTAGTTTTCCATTATACATTGGAATGTTCATCATTTTATTAGATATAGCTTTAATATTAAGGTGAAGTAAAACAATAGCTTATAATCACCCAGTGGCGTAGCTAGATATCCAGCGCCCTGGAGCAAGTCAAGTCGATGGGCCTCCATTTGGAAGAGGTCTGGCAAAATTTGTCTAAAAAAGTGGTTACCTACCTTATTTCTTAGCTGCTCGTTAAACTCGTTTACAAGTACATATAGTTCAGAAAAAATATTGTCACTTGTTTTGACGTATGGGTTAGCACATCACATAACGTATTTTACATGACACCAGGCGATTTTCAAACATTCCAAAAATAAATTAATTGTTAGTAAATTAAATTGGCAAGTCAACTAAAAAAGTAGAAAAGTTTTGTTTCGTTTTTTTTGTGGTTTTCAAAATATCTCTAAACCATTTAGCATTCCACTGTTTGCTCAACGAAATATTAAAGACAAAAATACACACTGCTTTGTCCTCACAAAAGTACTCATTAATGAGTCTTATTTTTCAACTTTTCTTCGGACCCTCTTAATTTGTTCTTTTATATCCATAAATAATTCCTGTGATATTTAAGATGTTAGAAATAAATACTTGGGGTGGCCCTCACCCAACTTTCCGACTACATCGTTGGCACAATGAAGTATCTAAAACATTTGTGCAATTATTCAATTTTGTTAAGACAGAGCCACTCTGGACATTACCTCACATAATGACATTTGTCATACTGACATTTAATGTCATGTCATGTCAGTGGCACTGACGTCACAGCAATGAAGGCTGTGTATTCTGTCAAACTGCTTCTATAAACGCTTATAGCACCTAAACCGTTCATCCCACTGATCTGTAATTTTGTAAACATATTTAACATCACTGGAGGATGAGCAGGTATCAGTTTGGTCAAAACCGGATAAATCTCTCAGAAGACGCATTTAACATTTGCCACTTCCGGTTGTCAGATTGTCACCAAAAACAATCCAGTGCGTCAATGCGTAGGCAAAATTACAGCGCGATCCGTTGTTCCGTTTGGGCGCTATCGTGTTCACAGACATACATACACACACACATACCTATTTTCCGTCGATTACAATACTTTCCTTCTAGGATAAAAAAAAATATTTCGCTTTACCACAATGAAGCTACATACCACAATTATTAGCTAAATCTAAAAAAAAATAAAAAATAATTCATTAACTTCTTCCATTTCCAACTACACATATTTCCGTAATTTGTTAAAAAAGACAATAATCTAACTAAGTGTCTATCCTGGCCAACAAGCAATAAAATCGCGCAAGTGAAAACAGTTTCTGGTACTCTTTTTTTTCGTGCAATCTGAATGCAGAAATGTCGACTTGAGACTAGTTTTTGAGAAAGCCAATGCTAAAAGACTGCAAAAAAATTCAAAAATGCATATTTTTTTCTCATAAACCAAACAAAATTTGGAATTTTTGCTTTCAGATTCAGATTGTACAGAAAAAAGCATTCCAGAAACTCATTTCACCTGTCCGACTTTGTTCTTTGTTGGTCAGGATAGTCACTTAGCTTAGATTAGATTATTATATTTTTAACAAATTACATACATACTTGGAAATATGTGACATTCTCTGATATCCAGACTCAAAAGTTAATGTTTATTTTTTTAGAATGAATTTAAATATTTTTTTCCCTTAACCCATTAACGCTGGGCGTTAATGGGTTAAGGGAAAAAAATATTTAAATTCATTTTAATTAATTTGAAAGTATAATAACTAAATAATAAAATGGGCGCTAATGGGTTAAGCTAGTATTGTGGTAGGTAATTTATTTTGGTAAAAGAAAATGTTTTGATCGGTCTCAAATTTCACAGGAATTAATTATCGATATAAAAGAACAAATTAAGAGGTAAAAGGGCCCCCTAGTACTCATACAATCCAACGTCCCGTAAGACACACTGTATACTACTTCTATTGGGGGCGCTGTGTTCGGTTTTCTTTCTCCCACCTTGCGCCCGGTGAATAGTACTTGTTTTTTCAAACAATTTTAGTGCATATTTATTTTACCCTTTCAAATTTTGCGCCCCCATAATTGGTGCGCCTGGAGCAGTTTGCTCCAACTGCACCACGGTAGCTACGCCCCTGTAATCACCCTAACAGTTGATGTGGTACAAAATACACGGTTACAGAAATCTGTTTGTTGACTTATTGTTGTTTATTGGGAACGCAAGCGCTCCTAAAGCTTTCATTTAATAAAAATTGGATAACGCCAGCGATTGTTCTAATACATAATGATATATTTAGAACTAATTTTATATTCGTCGAGAATGTGGCAAGATTTTTGAAAGAACACGTGGTACATTTATTATGAAATATCCAGAACTACCGCCCAATGGGCATCAATAAATGTTGCAAGGGGTACGAGACATGGAAGAATAATCAAGAAATAAAGAATGATTGTTTTAAGTTTCTTAAAACCGTGTTTAATGTTGAAATACGTGAAATATGAAAGTGAAATATGAAATAATTTAGGTAGGTCAGATAACAAAAATGTATACGTTCTCTACACTCGTCACAACGATTGCATCACTATCTACGGTTCCTGCTACAGTACACACATTGGTTATAATTTCAAGAGTATACCATGTCTTATCTTATCAATATATCACCTACTTCCAATAAATCTCACTTATATGTTATGTCATAAGTAATAAGTAATAACCATAGCGATTTATAAAATAGCAATAAAAAATCGAATATCGACAATAACATCTATGCGTTTTTATTACGTCATAGCATCAACAAAATTACGTTCGAATAAGGTAGGTATATGGCTGAACAGCTATAGTTGTGTATTTGCCAAGGAAACAGCATGGCCGGACCGGTTGTTGAGATAATACAAGGAAAATTAAAAGGATTAATTTCCGAAGATTTTCTCGGTGGGAAATTTTACACTTTTTTAGGCATTCCGTATGCTGAACCTCCGTTGGGAAAACTAAGATTTAAGGTAGGAACATTAATATAATTACAATCTATAAAAAAAAATAAAATAAAAATATTTTAACAATCACATGTTTGTTAATAACAATTTTACTGTAGGATTTTTTGTCGATTGTAAACCATAAAAGCAATATTATGCTATTTTTACTATTATATTTTTACATAACAATTTTTAGCATGCACGTGTCGAACACGATATGTCCGCACAATGTGTTGGCACGCAGAAAACATAGCGTAAACACAACCGTGTAATTTGCATAGTGCCAGCACTGTGTTTGCACGTCATGCCAGCACAGCGTGCAGACGCTGTGAGGACTCGGTCTGTTTGCGAAGTGTCGGACCTACCGTGTTGGACTGTTTACGTTTGTTTACGGACTCTACGCTCTTCACGCGTGAGAAGCACAACGTGATCACATATTGCTCTCATATGCGGACGCACCGCGCCAGCAAGGCGCCAACACGCGTGCAAAATTTTGCACGACGTGTTGGCACCATGCTGAAACGTGTCTCTAAATTGTTATGTGGGTTACTGCATTCTAACCCAAAGACCAATTTGGTCTAAAAAATAACTTCTATTTAACATGTCCAAAGGCAAAATAATAAATCATTTTCTTGTTAATTTAACGAACTTTGTATGCAGTAGCAAAACATGGCATTAATAAATACAATTTAGTGCTTTTCCGTAAATATTGAGTGCTACGCGATTGTACAAGAATGTGTCTGGAGCTAAAAGTCATTGTTATTCGAATGTCAGACAAGAATATTGACAACTTTCCGCCCTTGCCAAACGTCTCTGAAATGGATTAGCGAAAACACCTTGCTAATGCTTATCCCACTTTTCTCATGACTTGAAATAATAAAGTGATATGGTTTTGTGCGGTATATCAAGGGTAGAGTTGTACCTTAACAATATGTGGCTTTCAAATACTCAAAATGTCTTTGTTTTGTTCTAAGTCACCACAACCACCGGTACCATGGAGCGGAGTATATAACGCAACTGAAGAACGTGATGGTTGCTATAGCATAGACCTTTTCATGCGGTGCCCATTTGGCGAAGAAGATTGCCTATATTTGAATGTGTACACACCAGAGGTATACACTACTGAAACTATAATTTATTGAACTGTATCACCAGCTTCACTGCCTTTTCAGCTACCATCATCAAAAAACACAATAAAACCAGTCATGGTCTTCATACACGGAGGAGGGTTTATCAGTGGATCAGGAACACCAGCAGTATATGGGCCAGAATATTTAATTACCCAAGAAATAGTATTGATTACCATAAACTATCGTTTAGGTGCTTTAGGTTTTTTGGCGTTGGACGATCCAAATTTAGGAGTGCCAGGCAATGCTGGACTTAAAGACCAGATCATGGCGCTGAAATGGATTCAGGCAAATATCAAGAGTTTTGGTGGTGATCCCAATAACGTTACTATATTCGGGGAAAGTGCGGGAGCAGCTGCTGTTCAGTACCTAGTGCTATCACCAATGGCTGAGGGTTTGTTCCATAAAGTTATCATGCAAAGTGGTAGCGTTTTAAATCCATGGGCTATGAGTAAACCAATGGGAAAGAGCTTCTGCAAATATTTGCATATTAATACTGACAATAGTGAAGAAATGTTGCGGAGGCTTCAAGAGTTACCTGTCGACGATATTCTAGCCGCTCAACTGTCGCTAACAGATGTAAGATCTCTTTTTTAACGACAACAAATTAATCCTTTAATAAAATTTCTTAGCGACTACGTCCTGACTTTGTTAGGCCTTTTGGTCCTATCATAGAAAAGCCAACTCCATTTGAACGTAGTTTTTTGACAGAAGATCCAATAGTTCTTATGGAAGAAGGAAGATACAACCATGTTCCTATGATAATTGGCTATAACTCACGGGAAGGTCTTTTGTTTGAGATAATGCTTAAAGATTCTGGCCAACATGAAGATCTTGAGACGGCAGTGCCACATATGTTGATGCTGAAGAAAGGTTCACACTTATCACTGGAAGTCAAAACGATGATCGAGGAGTTTTATTTTTGTGGAAACCCTGTGTCAGGAGATGCACTCTATCAAGTATGTACGGTGTATATAAAGTAAAAACTGAAGCTAGGATGAAATTCTTGAAATTTATAATCTATTTGTTTTTTCAGTTGCAAACTGATAATGTATTCCTAAGAGGAATCTACAAATCGGCAAGATATTTCCAGAAAACATCCAAAGAACCAATCTACTATTACAGATTCTCACATGATGGTCCCATGATAACAGCCAAGTCTTTAGCAGAGATCAAAGATCCAGGTGCATGTCACGGTGATGAACTGAGTTACCTGTTTAAGAACGTGGCGCAAGTTCTACCCATCGAGGAAAACTCTGCAGAGTGTCGAAGTGTTTTAAGGATGGTTGGCTTTTGGGCTAATTTTGCCAAAGTTGGAGATCCGAACGGCAAAACTGGTAACTTGTGGCAGCCAGTTTCGAAGAATGAACTTCATTTTATTGATATTGGTGAAGAATTGGTACCAGGGGTAAATCCTGATATTCATCGAATGAACTTTTGGGACGAAGTGTTTAAAATAAAGTCCGTTACTTCAAAATTGTGATGTTGATTCATGCCGTAGATGAATTTAGACTTTTAGGACTGTTGTGTTTTTTTGCAATTCTTTTGATTCGAATTTCCCTGCATAAAGCATATAAAAAGTGCTCGACATTTTGTAATAAATAGTTTTATCTTAACGTCTTGTGGTTCTTTATAAGCAGAAGATTGTATGTCTCAAGTGAACTCATTATATATACTTCACCACAACTATATACTGTGATGTAAGTAATGTTATCATTCTTATCAGAAATTAGATTTTTAAAGTATGTAATCGTCATTCTAATCATTAGACATAAGTAGAGGGAACAGTACGGTAGTTAGTTGTAGCTCAACCTTATCTGACTCAACATGTCGGTTATAGTCGAAATAGAACAAGGTAAATTAAGCGGAAAATCTGTTGTGGGATGGAGCGGACGTTCATATTATAGTTTCCATGCGATTCCATATGCAAAACCGCCTCTAGGTGAATTGAGGTTCAAGGTAATTTATATTTATAAATACGCAAATTCCTTCTCGAAGTTGGTACCTACTCAAGATATAATACTGATGATATAGTAATATTTTAATAGATTCACTTGTTTTGTTTGAATTTATTATTTGAATTATTTTCAAATTATAATCTCGCTCAACTAATTTAATTTACGGCAAAGGTCAACGTACAAGGACACAATACCATTTTATTTATTAATACGTTAATACGCTTATAACAACATTCTGGCTCCTATGTTAGCGCTAAAACTATAATAATACGCGTCATTCTAGTTGATGTTGATCTGCTACATCTTATAGAAACAATTCTAAATACATATAGCAATTCTATCAAAAATTCTTGAGAAAAAAACTGAACAAAATCCCTTGATTTTTCTTATTAGATCTTCTTTCCCTGATATTTTAGGTTATAAACAAGGTATCGAGGCGCGGTTTTTACTAGCTTGTTTGGGCTCCCCTTTGCTATTTTTTTTTTCATGAAAAAATGATTATAACAATATTTTTAACGGTTCTAAGAAAATTCACAATTTCTATTGTAATGTCAAAAAATGCCTTCTAGTGGCGACGTATCAAATTACAATATAATGTAGAATTTGTAGCTCTTTTCAACAATACCATATTTTTTAAATTCTGTTTAAATATGTTTAAAATATGTTTTAAAACACGTTTAAAATAATTGTTTTAAATATAACGCCCTGATTTTATATTACCTAAGTGATTGTTGTCACGCTCTTATACCATCACTGGCCCATCAAGAGTTTATAAGACACATTAATGGCATTCTATATTAGGCTCCAAGACCACCAGAAAAATGGTCAGGTATCAGAGATGCAACTGAAGAAGGACCGGAATGCTTCTCAAGACATATGATTTACCAAAATCACGTAGGTTCCGAAGACTGCTTGACCCTAAATGTTTTTACATCAGAGGTAATAATCGTAAACGTAAGATAGAAATACGCATATAAAATTTTAATAGTTACCATCAGCTAAAAGTCACCCAAAGGCCATCATGGTTTGGATACACGGTGGTGCTTATGTAGCCGGCTCAAGCAAAACAGAAATCTATGGTCCGGACTTTCTAGTAGACGAAGATTGTGTTATAGTCACTGTAAACTATCGTTTAGGCATCTTAGGTATAGCTTATTTATTGGTGCTAAAAAATCCATGTTATGACACTGCAATTTTAGGTTTCCTATCATTTGATGACACCTCGCTAGGAGTTCCAGGCAATGCTGCTCATAAAGATAAGGTAATGGCTTTAAAATGGGTTCAACAGAACATATCAAAATTTAATGGTGACCCAAATAACGTCACTATCTTTGGTGAGAGTGCTGGAGGTGCATCTATCCATTACTTGATGTTATCACCAATGGCAAAAGGACTGTTCCATAAAGCTATAGCTCAAAGTGGCTGCTGTTTGATGCCCTGGTCAGTCGCTCGCAGTCCAGTTTTTCTCTTAGGTGAAATTCTCGGTGTTCCAGATAAGAACGAAAAAGAATTATTGGAATATATGCAAAAGTTGCCTGTTGAAAAGATTTTGGAAGCTCAGGAACAGATACCAGATGTAAGTAGTCAATATGTATGTTGATTTTTGGCTGATCAACTCTTTTAGGACTATAAAGCGCATCTCCAAAGAGCAATTGGACCAGTAATAGAAAAACCTTGCGAATTAGAACCAAACTTTATAACTGAACATCCATTGGAAATTATCAGGAAAGGAACTTATAACCACGTACCAATGATAATTGGTTTTACATCTATGGAAGGATTTTTCTATGCAATCGTGGAAAAAAAGAAGGAAAAAAGTCTCCTGATTAAAGATTTTCTTCATGCCATACCAAACCATTTTGATATTGACCTGACCACACCAACAGCTCAGATTCTGGCAAACAGAATCAAGGAGTATTACTACGGCAATGAGGAACCAACTGAAGAAAATAAGGAGAAATTCTTTTTGGTGAGGATTGATAAGATCAAAGGGAGAAACTGATTAAGAATCGAGAATGCATGTTTTTTTTTTTAATATTTGTTTTAGATGCAAAGTGATATCTTCTTTATTCATGGCATTTATAGAACAATCAATGAACACAGAAAAACTACTAAACAGCCAATTTATCTCTACAGGTTTTCTGTAGAGGGTGAGCTGAATATCTATAAAGCTTTAGGCGAAATTACAATCCCAGGTATTAATTATTCAAATTCTTTTCATTAAATCCAATCGCAATAATAAATTCCTCATAAACTGCGTCATAATATAGAAAACATAGTTTTATTTTCTATTTTATAGGAGCATCACATGCTGATGATTTGGGTTACCTATTTAAGATGTTTTTAACACCGGACGAATTAGATCCGAAAAGCATCGAGAATAAAACGATTAGAAGGATGGTTAAAATGTGGACAAATTTCGCGAAAACTGGGAATCCAAATTCATTGGATAAAAGCTTGGGGATGAATTTAAACAAATGGAAACCTGTTGATGCTAATACTCACCATTTCTTAGATATTGCTGAAGAACTACACTCAGGGAGAAATCCAGAAGCTGAGAGAATGCTTTTCTGGGATGATATTATGAATAGTTGCGGAAATGCTAAAGCTAAACTTTGATTATATATAAATATAAATAAAGGTTTTGTTTGATTTTTTAGATGTTGTTTGATGTAATTAAAATAACAAAATCATTTTTCGTGCACTGTTATTTTAATTTTAAAACGTGTATGTGTCAACTGAGAGTGCAGGCTTGCCTTCCGGATTGTTGGCCTGAAGGGTCGCCTTCCGGTAATCCGTTGCGTGTATGCCAAGCTTAAAGGTGCCCCTACACGCAACGGAAAATCCGAAGGCATGCCTCGTGGCGCAAGACCTCAATAAAAACCTCTATGTGTGGATGCAGAAACCTCTATGTGTGGATGGAGAAAGCCTAGCGCCTCAAGGCTACCTCAAGGCAGACCTTCGGTTTTTCCGTTGCGTGTGGAGCCGCCTTAACACAAATAACCGCGTAATAACTGCGTTCACATATTGTGGAATGACATCATAAGTCGCGTTTACACCGTCAAACAGTGCCAAACATGAAGCATGATATAGTACAAACCAGGAGAGCTGCAAATGACTCATCGTATACAAGGTTACGAAAAAGATATACGAAAAGAAGGCTGTTTCATTCTAACACGCGTGATCGGTCAGGCAAGTTCTGTCGCGTATGTCGAAAACAACAGCAGAAATCGCTTAGTTATTTGCAGCTCTCCTGGTTTTTACTATAGTAGAGTGCTCCAGCGTAAAAATGTCGCTTAAAAAGTGATTCTGTGGGGGTTTAAAGAGTAAAAGGTAGGGTTTGTCGCATTGAGTCGATTATATTAAAATACTGTGACCTCAAAAGTTGGCCGAGAATTGGCCTGTGCAAACAAGAGTTATTGCAAAATTTTGAGTTACGACGATGGGTGTTCAGAACAAGGTTAAAATTTGTTTTGGTCAAAAAATGGTTATTAAATCTGTAGCCGTTTTGCTTTAAAAAAATCTTAAAATTTTCGAAATATACGGGCGCTTACGGGCCATGGAAACTTCAAATGCTTCTAACTCGTAAGCAGAACCGCTAAAAATCGCAACTTTTTATGGTTCTTCAACACTTATCACCGGATTTTTCAAAAGCGAAGGCATAAATCGAAAAATTTTAAACTTGAAAGTTTTAGAGCAAGATCCTCTCCTTCTAGTAGTACTACTTTTATATTTTTTGGAGTTGAGGATAACATGTAAAAAACTATAAATGTAACGCAAGTCCTGATTTGTTTTCGCTCGTCGTTGCCGACCGTCGAGCACCCTCCCTCTCGTCTCGAGCCCCTCGCTCGGCAGTCGCCTATGTTCGTTGCAGCCAACCACACATTGATAAATAATTATTCTGAACAATAATGCAATTCATGGCAACTTTTAAAAATAATAAATAAGTAGGTACCTATTCGCTCTTGACTTCGCTATACTCTTTTTTCTGGAGGCGCGATTTTTTTTACACATTTCCACAAGATTGTTGCCCCATACATTTGCAAGAACCAATGCAACTTATATGTTTCTTTTTGCAACTGCACCATTTTGGTTTGCAATCTAAAATGATAAGGTGTTATATTATGCAAGTGTGAAAAAAAAACAGTTACCTTTTTTACATGACATGATGATGATACTGCAAATTCTATAGGTCGTGGAGGAAGAGTCTGTAATATCGGTACTATTTCCAACCATATTCCTAGTAATTCAAGAAATTTTGGACAGGGATTAATCAGTTCAACCAAATATTGCATTGATAATGGGATCGTAAACAATGCTGTCGCAAACTATCTTCGGTGAGTGGTAATTTATCCATGGTTTTGGAAGCAGCAAGTATGCCTCTAAGCTGATCTATTGATGTAATATCTGCACTATTGGTATACAGCCGCATATATTGCGTTGTATATTGTTGTATGTGCATCAAATCTTGCCCCAAAAAGAAATATGCTACATTTATGATGGCATGTCTCTTGTACAACGTTTGGGAAGACCGGCAAGTGCGAAAACATTTGCAGATTATTCCAAGATATTCTCATCAATCGTATTTAAAAATACACAGAATGCTGTTAGGATTGATTTAGTAATGGATCATTATTTTGAAACATCCATAAAAAATGCAACGAGGATGAAAAGAGGCACATCAAAAAAGTCTATAAATACAATTATTAATGCAGAAGATTTGTCGCTACCTCGCCAATGGCAATTGTTTATACATTCCAATCAACTCACAAATTTTCTGTTCGCTACAAGTGGATGATTTTCAGACAGAAGCAATTACGGATTAAGAGATGAGTTGTTGTCGTCAAATCATGAAGAAGCGGATACGAGAATTTTATTGCATATAATGAATGTAGCGACACTGATGTATAAGATGTATTGGTATTTTTATGCCACTTTAGACAATTGTTAACTCCAGAAGTGTGGATAAAAACAGGGAAAAAAGATTCTCTCCGTTTTATACCTGTGCATCTTCTACAAATGTATACGTGGTAATTGTTGGAAAGTATTTTCGCGTGTATACACGTCAGCATGCGTTGCTCGATGGTTTTGGGTCAAGATCTGATGCACAGATTTTTTGCAATATATATTTGTGCTTCCAAAACCATGGATAAATTACCACCCACTAAAGACAGTTTGCGACAGCATTGTTTACGATCTCAATATCAATGCAATATTTTGTTGAATTCATTAAACCCTGCCCAAAATTTCTTGAATTACTGGGAATATGGTTGGAAATTAAACAATGGCGAGTACCGGTATTGCAGACTATTCCTCCACGACCTATAGAATTTGCAGTATTATCATCATGTCGATGTAAAAAAGGTAACTATTTTTTTTCGCACTTGCATAATATAACACTTTATCATTTTAGATTGCAATTCAAAATGGTGCAGTTGCAAAAAGAAAAATATAAGTTGCATTGGTTCTTGCATATGTCTAGGGCAACAATCTTGTGGAAATCTGCAAAAAATTGCGCCTCCAGAAAAAAGAGTATAGCGAAATCAAGAGCGAATAGGTACCTACTTATTTATTATTTTTAAAAGTTGCCATGAATTGCATTATTGTTCAGAATAATTATTTATCAATGTGTGGTTTGCTGCAAAGAACATAGGCGACTGCCAAGCGCGGGGTTCGAGACGAGAGGCAGGGTGATCGACGGTCGGCAGCGGCGAGCGAAAACAAATCAGGACTTGCGGTTCGTTTATAGTTTTTTACATGTTATCCTCAACTCCAAAAAAAATATAAAAGTAGTACTGCTGGAAGGAAAGGATCTTGCTCTAAAACTTTTAAGTTTAAAATTTTTCGATTTATGCCTTTGTTATTTGAGTGATAAGTGTTAAAGAACCATAAAAAGTTGCGATTTTTAGCGGTTCTGTTTACGAGTTAGAAGCATTTGAAGTTTCCATGGCCCGTAAGCGCCCGTGTATTTCGAAAATTTTAAGATTTTTTTAAAGCAAAACGGCTACAGATTTAATAACGATTTTTTGACAAAAAAAAATTTAACCTTGTTCTGAACACACATCGTCGTAACTCAAAATTTTGCAATAACTCTTGTTTGCACAGGTCAATTCTCGGCCAACTTTTCAGGTAACAGTGTTTTAATATAATCGACTCAATGCGACAAACCCTACCTTTTACTCTTTAAACCTCCACAGGGTGACACATTTTGCTCATCGGAGCACTCTGCTGTGAATCTTGTTCTACCGTTTCACTTTCTCTTTGTGAGAGATGAACCGCTATCTGTGCAATGCTATTTTATTTGATTTTTACTTACCGACTAGTACCCTAGAAGGAAAGTATTGTAATCGACGGAAAAAAAACGGGATTTCAGCGGAAGTGTCCGTTTTGGGGTCCCCTGAATCGATTACAATGATTTCTGGAAAATATATGTATGTATGTATGTAAGTATGTGTGTAGGTATGTATGTATGTATGTATGTATGTATGTATGTATGTATGTATGTATGTATGTATGTATGTATGTATGTATGTATGTATGTATGTATGTATGCATGCATGTATGTATGTATGTATGTATGTATGTATGTATGTATGTATGTATGTATGTATGTATGTATGTATGTATGTATGTATGTATGTATGTATGTATGTATGTATGTATGTATGTATGTATGTATGTATGTATGTATGTATGTATGTATGTATGTATGTATGTATGTATGTATGTATGTATGTGTGTATGTCCGTGAACACGATAGCGCATAAACAGAACAACGGATCAGGCTGAAATTTGGTACACATACATATTTAGAATTACCGCGGGGGACGAACTGGGTTGCTTTTGGTGACAATCTGACAACCGGAAGTGGCAAATGTTACATGCTTCTTCTGAAGGATTCATCCGATTGAGATCAAACTCATACCAATTCATCCTCAAGTGACTTTAAATGTGTGTACAAAGTTGGAGATTAGTGGGATGAACGATTTAGGCGCTATAAGAGTTTATAGAAGCAGTTTGACAGAATAAAACAAACGTCAGTGCCACTGACATGACATTAAATGTCAATATGACAAATGTTATTATGTCATAGAAACTGACGTTAGGTAGGGCCCATTGTGGATGTGGCTTTACAAAATTGAATAACTAGAAAATGTTTAGAGTTAGACACTTCATTATGCAGTCGATGTAGTCGGAAAGTAGGGTGAGGGCCACCCCAGATATTTCAACAACAGTAACTGGTACACTGTCGTTGCTAGTGTAAACCAACCTTGATTGTAATGTTGATTGCCTGTAGATCGGAGGTTCTAATGCTTTGGCTGTCCTTTTAATAAGTATACATAGGGGAGGCATGTATACAAAAAAAAGAAAAACTTCCGGTATATAATCATACAATGAGAAAATATGGCAAAATTTGTATTTATATATGGTCAGACATAAATAATAAATAACAAAATATAAATATACTTTTGACGACCATACTTTATGCCAGATCAAGTTGCTTTTAACATTATTTTGAAAACAGTGTTGCTACTGTTAAAAAATGCCTCCATGTTTGAGCAGTTTTGAACAGTTACAATTTTTTTATATCAAAATCTTCGCAATATTGAAAATTGATACGTACCTACATGCGGGTCAGAATCTGATTATCTGAACTTCAGATAATAAACAATTTATATGGGGATAAGAATAGTATAGTAGAGGTGATTTCTACTTCCGCCACATTTTTACTTTCCGTGTATTGTAATCAACCGATTTTTTGGGATTTCTGCGGAAATACTCGTTTTTTGAGGTTCCCTGAATCATTTGCCATGATTTTTGGGACATGTATGTACATATGTATGTGTGTATGGACGTGAGCACGATAGCACCCAAATGATGCAGCAGATCGAGCGAAAATTTGGTATACGTATTAGAATTACCAGTGGACTAACTAGAAAAAGTCTTTAGACACTTCATTGTCCAAACGATGTAGTCGGAAAAAGGGGTGAGAGCCACTTCAGATATATCAGTTATGGGTTAGTTTCATATTTTGACCACCATTCGTAAAAGGAAATCTAGAGTTCCTTGTTACTTTGTAAAATTTTCTTGTTTTCCTTATAGAATTTTGTACTATGCAGAGGGTCTTTATCTATGTTTATATAGATCTAATATTATATTTAAGATTATATTTATATAGGTCTAATAATATACCCACTACATTATTATATCTTATCATTTTAATGAAACATCACATCAATCATTTTTCAAGATGCTTATAAAAATACAAAAGAATAGATAAGTTATACCTGCTTATATAACTTTTTCATAGTTTCATACACAAATATGAAGCCCGTGTTGATCGTTTTCTTTCTAATTTTTGGTACTTTTGCTCAAGATATTTTGGTTGAAATAAACCAAGGTATTTTAAGAGGAAGTATAAAATATGACAGAAAAGGTGGTCAATTCTTCAGCTTTCAAAAGATACCTTACGCTGTACCTCCCGTAGGAGCACTAAGATTTAAGGTAAGTGGACGCTTTATACACCTACTTTCTTTAAAAAAAAATCATCAAAAATAGGATCCTTCGCCAGGTTCGAGTTGGTCTGGTATCTTAGACTCAACTCAGGATCTACCAGAATGCTTTCAAGTGCTGTACAATGGCACAACGTTTGGTCAAGAGGACTGTTTATATCTGAATGTCTATACCCCAAATTTGCCAACCGAAGGAATTAATAACGAACCATTAAAACCAGTTTTGGTTTTTATCCATGGCGGTAGTTTTTTCGAAGGCTCTGGTCGTCAGGATTATTACAGTCCTGAATTTTTAATCCCATCTGATATTCTAGTCGTTACTCTGAATTACAGACTGAACATTTTCGGTAATATATCATTTTGTTGTAGATTATTTTAATGTTTACTATGCATTAGGGTTTTATAATGTACAAAACTCAACAACGGGAACGCCGGGAAATGCTGGATTGAAGGACCAACATTTTGCGTTGAAATGGGTTCGCGAAAACATTCGAAATTTTGGTGGTGACCCAGATCAGGTAACGCTAATAGGTCAGAGTGCAGGAGCAGCGAGCGTTCATCTTCACATGTTGTCACCACTCTCAGAAGGTATGAAAGGTACGAGAGTGAATATATATATTATACTTATATTTATGTTTTTCTTAGGTTTATTTTCTAAAGTCGTCCTAATGAGTGGTGTTGCGTCAGCACCATACTTAGTTGGAGTCCCTGATATTGGTCTAAGACTAGCAGAATTATTGCAAATACCCACTGAAAATGAAGAAGATATGTTAACAGCGCTCCAAGCAGTCTCTTCAGATGACATTTTTGCAACTTTCCAATTATTAGCATGGGTAATAGCACTTCTATATTGCACAGATTGTCAAATAAAGAATAAAATCAGATTACAGAAATGCGTTGGGGATCAATTCAAGCACCGATAGTAGAAACGCAAGAAGAAAACGCTTTCTTTATAGATGATCCAATGACATTGATCAAAAATGGGCATTACCACAAAGTACCAATGTTGATTGGGTATACTGATGCGGAGGGCATTTATTTTGATCAGTTCATGAGAAATTTAACAGGACAATCATTCCCAGTGACAGATTACTTTAGTTTTGTACCTAGTGACTTAAATATTGAAGAAGGAAGTCAAGATGCTTTGAATTTAGCCGATGAATTACGTGCATTTTACCAAGGCGATAGAGACCCAAGTGACATGCAACCATTTATCGACATTTACAGAGATGTTTGGTTTGCATTCCCTGCTAGGACAACTGCTTTAGAACATCTAAAAACAAATGAAAACAACCCAATTTATCTTTATAGGTTTTCCGCTGATACAAAGATGAATGTCTACAAACATAGAGAGCCTGTAACATCTTTATATGAAGGTGCTAGCCATTGCGATGATTTAGGGTACATTTTTAAAACGTTTATAACCCCTGAAGTGGATGAAGGAAGCATCGAAGACCGCGCAATTGATAGAATGGTTGAAATACTAGCAAATTTTGCCAAATATTCAATTCCATCGGTTACTGACCAAGCAGAATGTTGGTATCCAATACAAGAAAATGTTGTATACTATGCTGATATTGGTTCTACTGAAACAATCTGTGGTATCAATCCAGATGAGGAAAATATGAATTTTTGGCTTGACATCTATGATAGATATGCGACAAATGAAAAATAAACTTTACTGTCTGTAATGAATGTAATGATACTATAGTTATACTATTCCTTTCTCAAAGCGCACCTATGTATAAAGAGTTGCCTATATCCCAATATATATCCCTCCCTAAAGCAAAGTTTTGTTTGGAATATAAGAACCATAAGAACCATCGTAAAAATCATAATTTCATCTTAACGATAACTAAACAAATTAGTGGGTTAATTCTAATAATCATGAGTCGCAAGGAAGCTCTCACAAACTTTATCCAGCAAATCCACGCAAGGCCTGTGGTGGTAAAATTAAACAGTGGTGTAGATTATAGAGGTTAGAATTTTTGTTTGTTAATTCTTACTTTGTACTAATTATTATTGTATTTATTTTAGGTGTCTTAGCATGCTTGGATGGTTATATGAATATTGCTCTGGAGCAGACTGAAGAATATGTTAACGGACAGCTGAAAAACAAGTTTGGAGATGCTTTTATTCGAGGCAATAATGTGCTGTACATCAGTACACAAAAACGAAGGATATAGAGTGTGAATTAGTTAACTTAACTCCTTTTTTTATGCAAGTTGAGAATGGAATATGTTTTTTTTAGTGAGGTGGTTGAATTTTGTGTGAAAAGATTTTTTTTTTGGGTTATGTCGGCATATTTCTAGAATAAATATTTAAAATTGATTGTTTTTTTATTGTAATATTAAGATATTAGTAGTAATACTTATATAAATATATTTGACTGTTATCTATGAAATGACTATTAGGTTTTTCTACGTATAATTAAAAAAGTTCTGCGGACCGTAGATGTTACGCAGTTTGTACCGATTCAATCGATTTATTTGCGTTCTCAATTTTTTATTTCAAATTTTACTTGAAGCATTTTTATACAGTTAAAAAGTAACTAAATAAAAGTATTTAACAAGAACCCTCAAGCCTGGTAACTATAAGTTACAAATTAAAACTTAATAGGGTAATCTGGTCATGTCAAAATTTGAGCAGATATTCGGTTTAAACTACCGTACAAGTTGCCAGGAGTCATGCCGTAATAGGAAACTCCAATCCACCATCGCATTTATTTTCTAGGTTAGCTTGATGTATAATGCGATGCAATAAGAACAGTAGCTAGAAATTATTTGCATTTTCTTAAAAAAACTATACCTAATATTATATTCTAGAGTAAAAATGAAGTGCTGACTAATATCAGTAACTCTAAAAAGTTATTTAAAAAGGCATAAATAATTAAAATGCACATTCTATGAAAAACTCAATTTCCACTAAATTGTTAGTTAAATTGATAAGCCAGTTAAATATAACAACAATATTTTTTACTTTCCGACTAGTACATTGGAAGGAAAGTATTGTAATCGACGGAAAAAAAATTTCGAGATTTCAGCGGAAATACCACGTTTTGGGGTTCCCTGAACCGATTGCAATGATTTCTGGAAAATGTATGTATGTAGAGTATGTAAACTAAGTAGAGCACAGTGACATATGCAACCAATTGTACCCAGTGTATCGTTTATAATTGACCCGCGTATATTTGGTTGCATACACCACACTGTGCTCTCCTTGGTTTGAAACATCTACATGTGTGTATGTATGTATGTGTGTATGTATGTATGTGTGTATGTGTGTGGCCGTGAACACGATTGCGCCCAAACGGAACAACGGATCGGGTTGAAATTTGGTGTGAATGTTTAGAATTACCGAGGGACGAACTGGATTGTTTTTGGTGGCAATCTGACAACGGGAAGTGGCAAATGTTACATGCATCTTGTTTGGGATTTATCCGATTTTAACCAAATTGATACCAGTTCACCCTCCAGTGACCCTAAATATATATACAAATTTGTAGACCAGTGTGATGAACGGTTTAGGAGCTATAATCATTTATAAAAGCAAGTTGACAGAATCCACAGCCTTTGTCGCTGTGTTGCAAATTGTCACATTTTCACAAACGTCATTGCCACTGACATGACATGACATTAAATGTCATTACGACAAATGTCATTATGTCATAGAAACTGACGTTAAAAATTGAATAATTGTGTTTAGACACTCCATTGTGCAAAAGATATAGTCGGAAAGTTGGGTGAGGGCCACCCCAGATACATACATATCTTTACTAGCACTAATGTTTCTTCTTTGCCCAATACGAATATCTGAAGTGTTAAAATAGCTCAGAAATCGCAATCAAGTGTATCGAAAACAAATCTTCACTTTAGTTACAATAGAAAATATCTGGGGCGACCCTCACATCTAATGTTTAGTCGACATTTAATCATTTAGTCGATTACAAAACATACAAGGATCGAGATACATCGATTATTTCAAGAATCGATTAATCGATTAATCGATTCTTTCATTGAAATTCGCCCATCACTACTTAACACCTTGATATGTTCACACTTCTAATATGTTAGATACTAGTAATATGGCATTCTATTAAATGACATTTCTACGATAAATCACAATATTATTAGGCTACGTTCAAGTCCTGAGATGAGGAACAACTTTTTTAAAATAAATTTGCAAAAAATTGGAGCCACGAGCTTGTCGCAGTAACCTACATATGTACATGTGTGGTTAGTTTGATGTAAATGTGAAATTTTGTGTTAAAATGGCATTAAATATAAACCATAAAAGGTAAATTTACATTAATATATTGACCTAATTATGTATGTTGCAAATTAATGGTAATAAATAAAGTAACAATTTTGCCAATTCGATTATTTTGTGTCTAATGCAATACTGGGCTAAAATCTTTGCAGAGGCACAAAAGTCAAGATTTCTTCGTTCAAATTTGTCAATGCCCTATTGAATTCAACATCTATTATTTTTTCATTTTCAGTGATGCAACGGATTTGAATCCTTTACAGCGTTCGATGGAATATTCGAGTTCTTCTTCATTATATAACGATTGCTTGTCAGAGTATTCAGACACTATTTCGCTTAGCTCTTCACGCAGTAACGACGAACTTAACCGCGTGTTTGATGAGGACACAGATTCAGCTTTCTCTTCCGGTGAAGATAGCGAACCTTCAGAATATCAAAGTTGTGAAAAACTAAGCTGTCTTACGCCGATTTTATTTCAATCGCCAATACAGCAGCAGAGAAACAGCATAGTAGAAGGACTTCTTACCTTCATGTGCAATACGAATTTGGAAGGTCCGTTGATCGATGACTGGAGAACATTTTGTCCAGACGACTTATGTGTGTACAAAACTGTCAATTGTCCATACGAGAAGATGCTTAAAGGTAACTTCTTCGAAGTTAATGGAATAACCAGCGACTTGGAAGTTGAAAATGAATTCAGCCTTTGGAAAAATACCAAACATGATATCTTCAAGGGAATAGTAAGTGAAAATCTGCAGAAGACAAAAGATATCATATATGAACAATTAAGCCATGTGGGGCTTATTGGTGATAAAGACACCAACAAGGCAACTAAGAGAGTAACTGATGAGCAGCTGATTGCGAAAAAAGAAGAAGCCTTAGCGAGAATAACGGTAAGAAAACGTGCTTACCATAAATTGTCTATATTGATTTTTTTTTAATATATTTAGTGGGATCCATCAAAGAAATGTCCATCACATAAAGAACCTCTCTACATATACTGCGAGAAGTGCTGCAAATTGGTCTGCTCCAGATGTATCGTAGATAGTCACCAAAATCACCGACTTATTCCAAAACACACCAAAGAATCTGTGTTCTCAACCTGCAAGAAGTTACAAAGTGAACTCGATACATTTATACTTAACATCGAAAAATTTGTCAGAACTATTGTGGAAATTATTGAGAAGATAGATAACAATGCTATAAGGACTGCCCAAGACTTGCTAGGGTTATTGGATAGGTAAGATTTAAATTTATAACTTAATAAATAATAAACCCGGTTTCCCAATAAACCAAGAGATTATTTGGGAGAATTTCACATATTGTAAATGAACAATATAAAATAATCAATATATGTACTATGTGTCTTGCAACTTCTTGGCATCAACCGGTCTTCTATAGTGGGTACAATTCGCCAGCTTACTAATGAAGTAAAAATATAACGAAAACCTTTATAACACTTTTTTCTAGCCAGTTTTGTATCCTAGATACAGGTGTTAAAGAGTCCTTTAAAAAACTCAGATGTATTACAATAACTTCTGTCACAATAGGCTTAGAAAGCTTATATTTTGCAAACAGTTAGGTTTTATTACAGCATTATACCGTTTATTGATTCATATTATGTTACAAAAAGAGTGTACTTATTGAACGTCCATAAAATAAACCGATAAGGATATGTGCGAGATTACACTTTTTGAAGCATATTTCTATATCTATCAAAAAATGTTTAGATTATGATATCTGGGTAATTTGTTTATATTAGGATGCCAACCCTGGATGTTCACAATTTTTCCGCTCCAATAGTATAAAAAAGGTCAGTAGCCCTATTCACACCGTGTGCATATTTCCACGCGTGCTAAGGACAGATGGAAGTTTTCGGTAGCATGGCGATTCGCATAAGACCGACACCACCCATCGCTACACTTACCACGGATGCTAAGTGTTTCATCTAACAATCAAACAGTTTTCATTCTTGGACACATTGTCTGTTTTGGAGCAAATTTTCCTTTTTGTTTGTTCTCTCATTAGAACAGCTTTCTCTAAAGGTCGTTGCAGATGCAGATGAAATCACAATATTGTTATTATTATAGTAGTTTTTTCTGTATTTTCGGATTAACTACTTAAATTACTATTAAGACGCCACTGTACCTAACTTTTTACGGAACCCTGCTGTTCCACAGAAATGTGTTCTGTGGAATGACCTAGTGTAGTTCCAAATGAATTGCCTCATTCGGAACTATGTATTTAAGATCGAAACACAAGACACCTTAAAAAGTGCATTGGTTCCGAAACGTCATTACTTCCGCCTAATGTTTGTATGCCGAGGTCGGCCTGGTTCGGTGACTGTCTGCAAGACGCGCTTATTGTGTATGCTTACTTTTTCATTATTATTCAAAGCTGGATGTTTTTATAGAATATTATCATTACATATGTTTTAAATTTCAGTTGGGAGTACGTTGGATCTTGCATCCATAGAAGAAAATACCTCATCAACTTGTTAGAAGTGACCAGAAACATAAAAAGAAAAGAACTTATAATCCAACATACAAACCTATGCAATCTTTTGCATAGAATGCGCACGAATAATTCAAAATTAAAGAATTCTTACCAAACGAATAATGCATATCTTATTAATTTGACTAACGAAGGAGTGGAAGAAGACTTAATCTTAGCAGCTCGTTATGACTATGGATGCATACCAATACATAATGACCAGTTTAGACTGGAAGTCGATCAGAAATTTCATCGTTCCACCAGGAAAAATCAATCAGCAGCATTGACAGTTTCTGCAGCAACTGTGGTGGGCGGAATAAAGGAATTAGCGTTGAAAAAGATACCTTTTATAGATAGAGTATCGCCTGATTTTAGAGCAAGAGCTGGAATGTGCGTTTTTGGTCGGAATGATGTAGTAGTCGATAAAAATAACACCCACTCTTTGAGGATTGGTGGCGAAGGATCACGAGAAGGCAAATTATGCAGACCATGGGGTATCGCATGTGATAAAGATGGTAATCTTTATGTTTCTGACAGAAGCAATAATAGGATACAAGTTTTCAACCAGAATGGTACCTTTAAATTCTCTTTTGGGAAGATGGGCTCTAAGAACGGCGAATTCAACAGACCAGCTGGAATTATCATCGATCCTTTTGATAGGATAATTGTCGCTGATAAAGATAACCACAGGATTCAAGTTTTTAACTTAAGGGGTCAATATCTCTTCCATTTCGGATGTCTAGGCAACAAACAAGGTCAATTCCACTACCCATGGGACGTAGCTGTCAATTCCTCGGGCCAAATTGCTGTTTCCGATACAAAAAATAGGAGAGTTCAAATATTTACAAAAGATGGCGTCTTAAACGGTGTCATTGAGTTTTATCCCTACGACCTAAAACTTTTTGACCTCCCAAGAGCTGTGAAATTTACAAACGATGGTGAACTGGTGGTAGGAGATTTCAACAACCACCGCTTTATGATTTTTGATCAAGTTTATTCTTCGTTTAGAATATTCGGATCTGAAAAGGAATTTAACAGACCTCAAGGGCTATGCGTTGATGATATAGGAAATTTTATAATTTCGGACTCTAAAAACAATAGGGTGGCTGTATATAATAGGGATACAACGCTTTTAAGGGAGGTAAAGCTTGCTCAAACACCTCAAGATATATGTATTTTACCCAGTGGTAAATTAGCTGTTGTCTGTTTAGATGACCACACTGTACATATAGTTTAAGTGTTTTTGTTTGTGCCTGTTATTTTTGTAAAATTTTACAAGATTAACTATATGACATATGTAATCAGAATTTCGCTAGCGAGTGATTTACATATCGTCATTATAATTTATAATTTTAAACGTTATTTTTATATTTCTAAAAGCACTTCTTCGCAAAACGTGGGTACTGCGTCAAATTTATAGACTGGAGTTTTATTAAAAATAATAAGAATGACACAGTGTAGGTATTGCGGATAATTTTGATATTATATCAAAGTGATAAGTTGGAGGTTACGTATTAAAGAAATATGAAACAGAAATTAATATATAAAAATGTGTTATCATTTTTATTTATTGTATATGTAATTTATTTTTAATATGTTGTGTTTTTATTTGTGATATACGTTTTATGTTATATGATATAGTACAATGTTTAACTAAAAACGACATGACTTGTCGTTGGCAAAACGAAATTTAATGGATTAGTTTGAAGAGATTATTCTTTAATTCGCAAATGTGTTTGCGAAATTGGTTCAACCAGATGTGATCAATAAATAGTTTATATTAACTTTCGTCGTTCTTTATTTTGTACCCAGACCATATATAGATTTTGGTATGTAGCATAACGTCTTTATGCAATGTATTGTTGTCGGTACAGCACTTGTGTCAGCATCTGTCAATGAAGGTAACCAACATGACACTTACCAGTGGTATCAAGTTAAGTGTTCTTGCTCGGTATTGTAAAAATAAATATCTGGGGTGGCCTACACCCAACTTTCCGACTATTTCGTTGATACCAAAGATTAAACACCACAAGATGCGTCGCGTCAGGTGGCTTCTTTGATGCTATGCAAGTGTATGCAAGTAAACAAACGTGACAGCACACTACATAGAACAGTATTCTTCAGGACATCTTTCTGTTATCTTGCTTCTGATATTATAAATGTATTAAAAAGGATAAAACGATTTTTCAAAGTTCTTAAATCTGCTTTCCTCCGGGGTGAGGGGGGTTGGCCCTGTTTTCACATAAATATTATCAGAATTAAATTAAAGAAATGTGTTCTGTGATATGATAGCATAATACAGTTTATTTGCTTATTTATAAAATAATAGAAATAACAAGGTTTATCAGTCAAGTATATGTATGTATTGTCAAAGTATATTGGGGTCGTAAATCGTCATATCTTGGCGGGGTATAGCAAGCACGTACGCCTGTATTGTTCAGTACTATCCGAAATTGCAATGAAGTTGTTTATTTTCTGTTTTTTCGTCATTTTAACCTCCGAAACTTTTGCTGAAGAAGTTTTGTTGGATATAGACCAAGGCACATTGAACGGTACTATACGATATGATAGGAAAGGAAACCAATTTTATAGTTTTCAAAGTATTCCATACGCTAAGCCACCCATAGGTGACTTACGATTTAAGGTAAGTAAGAACACTAGAGTTGGAGTTGACTATAACTCCAGCATAACTTATTCATCTAACGTTGGAGTTCATTATCATGATGAGAAAAATATCGGTATCGTTAGGTTAGATTCGGAACTGGAACGTTTTCATCTCGTTTGTATTGCTACCTTTAAAACTTGCCACTTCGTTGGTATTAAATATAATTTTTAAATGTTTGATGTTTTGTCAGGACCCGGAACCTGCAGACTCATGGAGTGGTATATTGGATGCAACCCAAGATCTTCCAAAATGCTTTCAATTAAATTATACGACGTTTTCACCCGAGGGACAAGAAGATTGCTTATACCTAAACATCTACACAAAATCTGTAAGTAAGAATGCAGCCCAATCAAAAGAACACCTTGTAGTCTCCTTAGGGCGTAGTCACATTGGAGCTTCTCTTCTAGTAAAGAGCCTAGTTGCGCTCTTCGAGTATGTTTTCCGGGACTCACTGCTCGCAACGTGTGGTTGTTTTGTGAGCACGCAAGTGATATACAGTGTGTCCAGGAAAGTCTGCACCATATGGCAAAATTTTTTATTATCCATTTCTCAGAAAATGTTATTCTTCATGAAAGTTGGCAGTAGGTTTGAAATCAAGAATACTATAAGATCATAAAAACATGTTAAACGCACATAAGAGTAAACTACCTGTAATATTAATATTATCGAAACAATATATTAGGGAATGTTGGTTAGAATTAATAATTACGCTCAGATTTGAAATCACTGCCACTGCCTATGGCAGAAACTTTTTTTTTTCGCTTCTTTTTTAAATTTTCACTATTTGAGATCAGGTTTTTGTGATTTGAAATGATTCTCCTTAAACGATTTCTTAGATATTTGTCCAAATTTCCTGTAATACTCGCGATTTCGATAGCGTTTTCAGCGGAATTGCATTACCATTCCTCACAAATGTTAATTAACCAAACTCTAATGCTAGAAAATTGTGATGTACTCTCTGCGGTATTTCTTCTTAAACCATCAAGTATGCACTTCCTTAAAAAAGCATTGACAATAACTTTGAGCTGAAGCTTTGGTCATGCTATGGATGATGGTATTTAGGCATTTAGGTGACAAGTGACAGCTCTTCAGACATGCGAACGAGACACTTTATGATCGCTCCATAAGACAATTATTATTATGAACAAGTTTAGATCGTCTGACAATATGACTACGCAACAATACTTATGTCATACTAAACAAAAATACATCAACCAATATGTACATATTTTAGTTAAATGCGTCCGCCCAAAACCCAGTCATGATATGGATATACGGTGGGGCCTTCCAAGAAAATGCTGGCAGGCAAGATCTATACAGCCCTGAATTTCTGATGACGGCGGACATAGTACTGGTCACAATAAACTATCGTTTATTAATTTTCGGTAAAAATCTAATTTTATTTTTTAGACTCCTTTTGCTTCTTGCTAATTTAAGTAACTTGTTTTGTTTTGATTTAGGCTCGTTTAGTTTGGAAGACGCTTCATTTGGAACTCCAGGAAACGCGGGACTGAAGGACCAAAGTCTTTCATTCAAATGGGTTAAACAAAACATCGCAAGATTTGGTGGCGACCAAAATAGGGTGACAATCTTTGGACAGAGTGCCGGAGGTGCTAGTGTTCACTACCATATTCTTTCTCCTCTATCAGAAGGTACTTAAAATACATTAAGGGCCGCTCTATTTACCTTTCCACAAACTTGCCCCACATCTTATCATACACATAAACATAAAAACGAGTTTATTCACCGTTGCGTACCACTATGTGGACTGTGGACCATTAATATAAATAGAAATATCGAACAACATTAAACACTGAACAACATTGAAGCCATATTAACTACAATATAAGGTATATATGCAGCACTTTATGGGCAGGTGAATAAACCCGTCTAAGTATAGAAACCGCGTGAATAATTTGTGTAACGGTTAATTAAGTCTTTTTGCCTTTTGTTTTTTTAGGTCTATTTCATAGAGCAATAATGCAGAGCGGAGTTGCTATTGCACCCTGGACTCTAGGCATCCAAAATAACGGCCTTCTGATTGCTGCAGCATTAGGAGTACCAACCAATGACAAGCAAGAAATGCTGACGATTTTAAGAAATTTGACATCGGTGGAAATTTTCTATGGCTGGATGCAAGCTACAATGGTAAAGAATTAAATTAAACAGTTTAAAGACTAATCAGTTGACAAGAGACGTTGAAGACGTTTTCATGTTTTGGAACAAATATAAGTTTTCATAACATTTTCTAGATTTTTGCTGTAAACTGTTTTTAAACTATCTTGTGGTGAGTGTACACAATTTTACCATTTGAACTTGATAGTTTTACTCCTCAATGCTGCACACAGCATTCTTTTAATGGTGACATACTTTTGGCGTCATTGCTAATAACAAATTGACAGGTCAGAGTATTTTATGGCGGGAAGTTTGGAACCGAACGCATGATATAAAGTAAACTAACTGCTATCATTGTTTTACATTTGTTTACAAATAAAATTCGAACCATAAATAGGAAAGTGACAAAATTGAGTTTCTATGTGATTTAGGTGCAAACTGTACGTGGCTCTTTGAATGGGCCGGTTATTGAAACACAAGAAGATGGAACAGCATTTTTAACACGAAACCCTTATGACATAATTACATCGGGAGAGTACCATCACGTGCCCATGATTATTGGTTATAATGATGCTGAAGGCATTTCTGTGGACCAAGCAAATCGTTTCACTACCGGAGAATCAAAACTGATAGATGATTTCGAAGACATTATTCCATTGGAGTTGGATGTTGAAATAAATTCAAAGATATCTAAAGACTTGGCCGATGATATAAAGAAATTTTACTACGGAGATTCTGAACCAACTACAGAAGATATGACCCCATTTATTCAAATATATACAGACCATCTATTTAGCTTTCCAAGTTATAGGGCGGCTAAAGAGCATGTCAAGAACGCAGCAGCACCCATTTACTTTTATAGGTTTTCTGTTGACACTGAATTAAATGTATATAAAAGAAGAGAACCGGTAACCGCTACATATAAAGGTAAGGTTCCTACCGTTTGGTCTAATGTGCTGCAAAGTAACGACCCTTCCAGAATACTTTCGCTAAAATTCATTAAGTATGCACATAAATATTTAGGAACATGAAGCATCAATGGTACGTGTTATTTGACTAATTTTTGAAATGAATATTTTTAGGTGCTAGTCATTGTGATGAGTTAGGATACCTATTCAACTCCTGGTTAACACCTCAAATTCAGACTGGAAGTGTTGAAGATTTGAGTATTGATAGAATGGTTATGTTATGGACGGATTTTGCTAAGTACGGAACACCAATACCAACACGTATAAATTCTGATGTTCCATGGTTACCAGTGACCAAGCAAATATTTAACTATTTGGATATTAGAACCAATGAAATCATAGCTAGCGTTGATCCCGATGCAGAAAACATGAAATTTTGGAGTGATATGTATTCTAAATATTTCAAGAGCAGTGCCAATATATCAAGTGCTGCAGCTATTTTAATGATAACTTCTGTCGTGCTGAGTGTTTTGGTGTAGTGTAACTAGTGAAAAAAGTTTGTATTGTATTTGTGTAATTATACTTATTAATAAAGTTATTCTATTTTATATACCCACTACTTGGTGATTTGCTTGAGATGCTTATGTCCAGGTTTCATGACCTCTTTTTGGTGGTTTGCCAGGAAGGTTCTTTGGAAGTCCTTCATTCTATCGACATCATCTCTCCAGTATCTTTGTCCTGATCTTATGAATCTGATAGCATTCTGGATATCTATTTCTTCTCTTATTACAGCACTCCTGATCTGGTCACTCAACGTTACTCTTCTAATCGATCTCAAATCTCTCATTTCTAACCATTCACACTTCTAACCATACCTTTTTTTTCTTAGTCTCTGCCAGAGTGGCGCGTATGAACTGGTGTCATAATTGATTTTATCCTCTGTTGTCATGTATTTATTTTTCCAGATACGGTCTCTTAGGTAGCCCGATATTCTTGCTGCTTTATTTGCCTGCGTACGGACTTCTTGGTGTAGACTACTGGAGCTTGATACTTCCACTCCCAGATAAGTGGAAGTACTTCATGTTTTGTATGATTGGTTTATTATGCATTGCCAACTTACATTTAATGGGATATTTTACTACGATTGATTTCGTGTTGCTCAATGATATCAGCATGTTAAATCTTTCAACCGTTGTTTATATAGCTATCTTTGTAGATTGTTTTCATTTTTTGCCATTAGGATAGCATCATCAGCGTAGCACAGTATTTTTATTGCTTTATCACCCATTCTTTAACCTCCCTGTACCTGATATGGGTACCAGATATGTGTACCAGATATGAAATTTTGAAAATGGCTCATGATGGTAGATGTGGGCTGTGCATCCATGCTGCGGAGCACGTTCATCATTTGTTGTTGGCGTGTCCGTTTCTAGCCGAGTCGATTTACATCCACTTAACTAAATGTACGAAAAATTATAATTAACAGAAACATTGGATTATCGGCGGTGAATTTAAACAATAGAAAGTGATTTTATTGGACATATCCGCCATATAAAATGCAATCGTAGACGCGTGTTTCGGGCTCAATAAAGAAGTTAACAAGAGACCTCAGTCAGGGAGACCAACCTCGCCAACTAGTGCTTTAGTCACGACATCCTCCTATTCGAGGACTAGAAGCAACGTCGCGCTGAAGGCAATAAGTACACCCCGAGGTACAGCTTTAGTCCAGGTACAATGAAAAGAAACATAGGATTATCGGCGGTGAATATAAACAAGTTATTTTATCGATATTTGCTTATTTAAGAAATCTTTTCATAGTCAGATTTCGGCTTTTATGCTTAGTAGAGGTTTCCGGTATTCTGCAAACGTCCACACAGATCGACATTATTATTTACCGATTACACTACTTTGCCTTTCACAATGTCAACACTACGAGAACGGCAACTAAAACTGCGGCACTGGACCAGCTGAATATTTTTGTGGAGGGGTCATTCGCTCAGGTGTTAGGTTAAGTTTTAAATGGTTTTACTGTACTGTAATGTATTAGCGCTCAGAGAAAAAAATATTCATAACAATAAATTCTACAAAAGACAAAAGAAACAATCATAATGACTGGTATGAGGATATATCCCTTTTATTACACAGATTCTTGGTACAGTGTTACCATATACAGTTGTGTTTGGCCCCAGTGTGGTGTTGAGCCTGTTTCTGTTTGTCTTCGTAGCAGTGTTTAGTTTTCTATAATCAGTGGCACAAATCTGTCCTAATAGTCATGGAGAATCTATTTTAAACCCAAAAATCGTCGTCGCTACTTTTCGGAAAATATTGTTTTTCAAGTATGAAATGTCAATGTTCTAAAAATACTGAAACGTCTTGTTTATATTAAAATTTAATTTATTCAAACATACCGATCTTGTAGCGTAGTAAAACCATCAAAACAATTATTATTGCTAAAGAAGACCAGTGTTCTATTTTCTTTTCAAGTGACTTTGAATAAGTGTTTTACCCTCATTCAAACTCATTCCGTTCGTCCGACACCAATCTGTGCTTAATGACCAAAGTTATATCATCCACATACTGATACAGATCTCCAAAAGGCATATAGCTGATAGATCGTTCATGAACATCAGAAAGAGCAGCGTCCCGAGCACCGAACCTTGAGGAACACCCATCGTCATTGTCTTCCTCGAAGAAAAAAAAAAAAAAACCGCAACCCTCACAGTCTACCACCGCTCCCCCAAATAGAATCCGAGGAGAACCAGAGCATTTCCTCTAACACCCTATGTCTCCAATTTCGACAGTAGCAACGTGTGGCTTATTGTATCGAAAGCCGCCAACAAATCAAAGAATACTGCTGCTACATTATACTGCTGCCTATAAGCGTAACATCATCGCACTGTATCATCGTAATAACTGCCTCAAACAGTGCTACATCGCAGGATAAACCCGGTAAGAAACCAAATTGACTTGAAGAAATGACTGATTTTAGTGACCAAAATTCTTAAAGCCTACATTACTCTCTCAAATACTTTAGAGAAAGCCGGGAGAATGGAAATTGGACGGTAGTTGTCAACATTGTCGCCAGCACTACGCTTATGAGCAGGGAGTAAAGTTGCTTACTTTAGTCCATCAGGAAAAACACCTTGTTGGAACATTAAATTTACTAAGTAAGTATATACTGGCGATACAAATTCAGCTGATATTTTGATAATATAAGGTGGAATTCCGTCGACGCCACATGAGAACTTAGCAGCCACCGAATTCATCCCGTTTAATATTTCCTCGCAAGCTGTAGGGTAAAGAAAGACGGTCGAAGCAACCCCATCACCATGCGGCATAGCATCCGCCCGCTGCAGCCCACCACAATCTGGCGGTTTTAGAAACTTCTCATGGAACATCTCAGCGACCTCCGCCGGATCATCCACGCTAACTTCATCATCGGATCTAGTCAAGTGAATGGTGCCGCCACACTAGTTGATGTCTCCCCCTTTATTATTGATCACGCAATGCGTGCACGGTGTTTAGATTTAACTATCCTTGATTCATTACAGCGCAGCTTTGCATCTCTAATTGCTCGTTTTAATGCATTCTTTCTTACCCTGTATTCAGCCCAAAGTCTGGGCTCATTAAATCTCTTACATGTAATAAATAGGTCTCTAACATTATTTGACTGGATTCGTATTGCTTCACTACACCATGGGTAACTAGGCCCACTATGAGGACGAACCCGACCTAGCGGGAATTTGTTACTGTGGTATAAAAATATGTACGCAAATAGTTTTTATGTCTTTGCTAAAAAGTAAACTGTCTAAATTAACTCCTAGGTTCATTTAAACGTCATTTTGTTCGTAGGGTCAATTAAACAATGTGCCGCATAAAATGCGTTTGTTTTTCTTTATTGTTAATAGATGTTATTGTTTTGAGAAGTGTTTTTGATTTTTGTAGTCTTGCTTTATCACTCCTGATTAAATGTTAGAAGCTTAAAAGTATCAGTTAGCAGCCAGATAATGTACCTACAAGGTTCACATAAAATCTCCAGGAGATTTGTCGTACAAGTTAAAAATATATCAATGTCTCCCGTGGGAGCCTTTATACACAAACATGTTTTGGATTTATACTTAAAACTGGCACAACAATATTCAGTGATTTATGCGAGTAAATTGCACAACCTCCTCCTCTACTTGAATGAATAAGAAAGGATTATTTTCTGTGAATTTCAACAGTAGAAAGGATTTTTTGGGCATAACCGCGATTTTAAATGCATCCGTAGACCCGTGTTTCGGACTTATTAGTTCTCGTCAGTACGGTATAGCCAAAGAGCGAGGATCCAACTCAATGGGGACCTCAACAAAAGGGACCTTAATCAGGGAGACCAACGTCGCCAATTGGAGCTTCAGTCACAACATCTTCCAAGCTAAGGACTCGTAGCAACGTCGCGCCGAGGTAACAAGTACACGCCACGGTACAACCTTAGCCCAGGTACAATGAATAAGGAAGGATTATTTGCGGTGAATTTTAACAGTTAAAAGAATTTTTTGGGCATAACCACAATCTTAAATGCAACCGTAGACACGTGTTTCGGACTTATTAGTCCTCGTCAGTACGGTATAGCCAAAGAGCAAGTATGGAGCACTCAACAAAAGGACCACCAATTGGATGAGTTTCAGTTACAACAACCTCCAAGTTGAGGACTAGAAGCAACGTCGCGCCGAGGTAACAAGTACACGCCGAGGTAGTAAGTACACGTCGAGGTACAACCTTAGCACAGGTACAATGAATAAAAAAGGATTATTTGCGGTGAATGTGAACAGTAGAAAGAATTTTTTTTTGGACTTACCCGCCATCTTAAATGCATCTGTAGACACGCGTTTCGGACTTATTAGTCTGCGTCAGTACGGTATAGCCAAAGAGCAAGGATGGAGCACTCAACAAAAGGACCACCAATTGGAGTTTCAGTCACAACATCCTCCAAGTTGAGGACTAGAAGCAACGTCGCGCCGAGGTAACAAGTACACGCCGAGGTAGTAAGTACACATCGAGGTACAACCTTAGCACAGGTACAATGAATAAAAAAGAATTATTTGCGGTGTTTGAACAGTAGAAAGAATTTTTTTTGGACTTACCCGCTATCTTAAATGCATCTGTAGACACGCGTTTCGGACTTATTAGTCTGCGTCAGTACGGTATAGCCAAAGAGCAAGGATGGAGCACTCAACAAAAGGACCACCAATTGGAGTTTCAGTCACAACATCCTCCAAGTTGAGGACTAGAAGCAACGTCGCGCCGAGGTAACAAGTACACGCCGAGGTAGTAAGTACACATCGAGGTACAACCTTAGCACAGGTACAATGAATAAAAAAGAATTATTTGCGGTGTTTGAACAGTAGAAAGAATTTTTTTTGGACTTACCCGCTATCTTAAATGCATCTGTAGACACGCGTTTCGGACTTATTAGTCTGCGTCAGTACGGTATAGCCAAAGAGCAAGGATGGAGCACTCAACAAAAGGACCACCAATTGGAGTTTCAGTCACAACATCCTCCAAGTTGAGGACTAGAAGCAACGTCGCGCCGAGGTAACAAGTACACGCCGAGGTAGTAAGTACACATCGAGGTACAACCTTAGCACAGGTACAATGAATAAAAAAGAATTATTTGCGGTGTTTGAACAGTAGAAAGAATTTTTTTTGGACTTACCCGCATCTTAAATGCATCTGTAGACACGCGTTTCGGACTTATTAGTCTGCGTCAGTACGGTATAGCCAAAGAGCAAGTATGGAGCATTCAACAAAAGGACCACCAATTGGAGTTTCAGTCACAACATCCTCCAAGTTGAGGACTAGAAGCAACGTCGCGCCGAGGTAACAAGTATACGCCGAGGTAGTAAGTACACATCGAGGTACAACCTTAGCCCAGGTACAATGAATAAGGAAGGATTATTTGCGGTGTTTGAACAGTAGAAAGAATTTTTTTTGGACTTACCCGCCATCTTAAATGCATCTGTAGACACGCGTTTCGGACTTATTAGTCTGCGTCAGTACGGTATAGCCAAAGAGCAAGGATGGAAACTCACTCGAGAACTCAACAAAATGGATCTTAATCAGGGACCAATTGGAGCTTCAGTCACAATATCTTCCAAATTGAGAACTAGTACCAACGTCGCGTCGAGGTAAGAAGTACACCCTGAGGTACAATCTTAGCCCAGGTAGAATGAATAAGAAAGTTATTTGCTGTGAATTTGAACAATAGAAAGGATTTTTTTGGGCTTAACCGCCATCTTAAATGCATCCGTAGACACGTGTTTCGGACTTATTAGTCCTCGTCAGGAGGGTATAGCCAAAGAGCAAGGATGGAAACTCAATGGGGAACTCAACAAAAGGGATCTTAATCAGAGAGACCAGGAGGGATGGTCTCCTGGAGGTCTCCTTGGAGTATGTTGTGACTGAAGCTCCAATTAGTGACGTTGGTATATTATATATTATATATATGTGTAGGCTTCTTAATACGTGTTGTAAATGTCTCACCGCCCCCCTCCCCCTCACCAATATAAATCATCTATGTTATGAATTTTATGGCAGATTATTAGTACTGATTTATTGCAATATTCGCTTCGAGTAATCAGTAAACAAATGAACAGACAGTATCTATAATGGTTTGCGAGAGCGCACCAACTGTAGTAAATAGTTCGTAATCTACATAATCTATTAAAGACCAAAGTCAACATAGCTGCATGTAAGCGTATGGTGCGATTGGTTGACGTAAAAATATCAAAAATCAATATCGAATATTTAATCCGGTTTTGTTATTATATTGTTCAGTTGTTTCTGTAATATTAAAATGTTTCTATTTAAATCGGCCATTTACGTTTATTTGTTTATATGATATACAGTGTGCAGAAACCCCCTCCCTAATAATCCATCCAAAGAAAATTAAGTTAAACGATAAATTATGGCATAAAAATACATATAAACAAAAAGCCCATCTACTCCCTAATGCTAACTTGAAATAAAAATGAATGCGTATATATAGTAGGTGTAGTATACTAGTATAATGTATATAGTCGTATATACTCGTATATAGTCAGGTCAGCGTTACAAAATAACATAAATAATTTTTTTTGTGACGATTGGTGCACAAGAAGAATTTTGTGGATGTAAACGACTTGTGGTTATAAATATAAATGACACCTAACTTATTCATATAGCTTATTTATATTTTAAAACAACAGCATATCTCAAATGACTAAAACTTTTTAAAATCTCTACAGATGGCGTAGTGCCAACTAACTGGCTGTCAAGTGCTGCCAAGTTAGTACTTTCCGACTAGTACCCTATAAGGAAAGTATTGTAATTGACGGAAACAAAAAATTCGGAATTTCATCGGAAATACCTGTTTTGGGGTCCGCTGAATCGATTGCGATGATTTCTGGAAAATGTATGTGGGTTTGTGGGTATGTCTGTGAACACGATAGCGCACAAACGGAACAACGGATCGGGCTGAAATTTACTGTTTTAGAATTATCGGGGGACGAACTGGATTGTTTTTGATCACAATCTGACAACCAAGTGGCAAATGTTACGTGCGTCTTCACGGGGATTTATCCGATTTTGACCAACCTGATTCGTGCTTATCCTTAAGTGACTTTATATATGTATACAGATTTGCAGATCAGTGAGATAAACGGTTTAGACACTATAAGCGTTTATAGAAACTGTTTGACAGAATCCACAGCCTTCGCCGCTGGAATTCATCCGATTTTGACCAACCAAACTGTGAGTGTTGCAGTCCAATTTTGAATTTACGACACCAAGAAACTTGGAACATGTTTGTTGTCGGTATGGTTTTCGACAATGAAAATGTAACCAATTTGGGTTTGTCATCATGTAAACGTAGCTTATTTGTTGCGAAACAAAGCTTGGTGCCAATAGGGGGCTGTTGTGATCGAATACAGAAAATAGAATACAGAAGCACCATCGATGTGCCAGTGAGGCTAAATAACATCAAAGAACATCAACCCTGCGATTTCTGTCCTTTTAACATGCTAGATGTGAGGCTACCTCTCGATTTAAAGGAAATAATACGCATAATCACGTTCGGAAATGCTTAGGTATCAGTTCTGGTTTTGCCACTATGGAACCTATATGACGACGATGTTCTGCGCGGTTCTGTCCTGGGAGGCGGGAATAGAACACTCTATCACGTAAAATAAGTTTCGGCTGCTTGGAAGATATTGGTAACGTGGTCATTTTGGGCAGGTAACTCCATAGATGGGTCTATTATTGCTATCAATTGGGAGAGTCTGGTCGATGGACATAATTGTCGATCGATGTGTTAAGTTTTTCTATGATAGATTAAGGGAAATCATATCAATGTATATGCCAGTTAAACGCGCTTGTAGACGCCAGTATCCATTTCGGTTTACTCCCGTGTTGGTACGACTGCACAAGCTGCGTTTTCCTTCACGATCGCTAGTCGCCGACAACTGCGAATGAGTAGCAGTGACTCATTCGCCACTACCCACGCAATACTTTTTCAATGTGATTGTTTTGCTGGTGGTGACTTAAGTCGCCCGACTGCTTCGAAAGCAGACAAGAACATTGTAATTCGGATTATTACGGATTCGAATTACAATGTTCTCGAATTATTTTTAATTCGAATACAAATCGATTATCATTCGAATGCTCTATCAATAATCGAGATATCCCGAGACATTTGAACAATCGAAGTATAATCGATTTTTCATTCGAATGCGCCCATCACTAGTAGATACTAGAGTTAGCGATGACGACGTTCTTTTTGCGAACTCGTTCCTTTCGTTCTTGTTCCTCTATATAGAACCGAATCTGCCGGATTCGTTCATTTCGGTTCGCTGCATTATCCGAATCGCACGCGCACACCCAGGGTTGTTATAAAACACATTTTTTTTATTTAAAACAAAAACAACAGTATTTTTGTTAAAATGTGTTTTAAAACATGAAACAATGTTTTAAAACACCTCAAAAAAAAACATGTTTTAAATCATGTTTTTTTTTAATTTTCAAGGCAAAGTGTCAGAAAAAAATAAATTATTGTTTTCGAATATAAAGGGATGCTCATGGAGATTTAAGAATAATATAAAATCTATCCTTTTACAAATGTTGGCTCTCTTGAGTTGATAGTGGGTTCTCTGTTGCATTTGGCGTTGTAATGGGATTCCCTGACGGTTAGGGGAATACCTCACGGGTAGTTAGTTGGATTTAATACAAAACAATTATTTACTATTATTTATTTTAAAAGGTTTTTAGCACTGTTATTTTTAAACAACCCTGGTAGTCTCTAAATGATTCTATTGAATGTAGTTTGGAAATAAACAGTAACAGTAGAAAAAAAAACATGTTTTAAAAACTTTGTTTTAAAACATTTTTAAAACTAAGTTTTAAAACAAATGTTTTAAAACATAATAGCCCTGCGCACACCCCACTGATGCAGTACGTCTCCCCACACGCGTAGAATCAGATTAGTTGGTTCAAAGAAACGAATTCAGCCAGTTGGTCGATTTCGTTCCTTTTGATTCCGGATGTGAATTCGTTCCTTCGGAACGAATTCACATCCGGAATCATTCCAAACCGGCACATCCCTGTTACATACGTACAGATACCAACATATTCAAATAAGGTGCAAAACTAGTTATTTTCTTGTTAGAATCGAATCGGATGCAAAACTACCATTTCTACATAAATATTTTCTTGACTAATACCGATCTTCTGTAATTATTATTTATTAATTATTTCTCACACACTTGTAGCTTGTAGGGCAATGGATAAACACATTTAAGAACATTCTAATGTGTGTTTTATACATAAATTAATCTGTTTTTAAACATAACAAAACATGATTTGAAACATAAAAAACAATTTAACAACCATGTGTGTAAATGAATGTCTAATAAAGTTGGTAAGGATTAAAATTGAGCAGCGTAGAAAGTTTTCACTTAATTTATTTTTTTTAGTTTCCTGTAATATTGATTCTTATCTTGAATGCTGGCTGTTATTACAAAAAATAGATTTTGAACATCTGCGCCCTCTTGTATAGACAACATAAGTCAACAAACCTGCGCCAATAATTTTGTTTTTAACAATTATCTAATCAATCTGAAGCAGCGCTCTCTCTCTCTCTCTGTGCTGTTATCGTTACATGGAATTTTCAGACACATCGTGGCTAACCATAGCAAAAAATGTCTCGAATTTTAACCGTACTTCTTGCTCTCTACATTCTCAACTGTGTAGAAGCAGGAACACATACTAATGATACGGAATATAACATTATTGTTACAACTCCGAATGGACAAATTAATGGAACGCTTGAAAAAGATGAGAACGGGGAGAAGCTTTATTATAGCTTTTTGAGAATACCGTATGCTCAACCACCTGTCGGAGATCTACGGTTTGAGGTATAATCTCTGGATAAGTGTTATGTGGTAGTTAAATGTTTGAGATTTTTTGCATTGTTAGGATCCCGAACCAGTAGAGAAATGGGACGACGTGATACAGGCAATTGAAGATTTACCCAAATGTGCTCAAGTCACTATAACAGAACAGATTTTAGGAGATGAGGATTGCTTGTACTTGAATGTGTTCACACCACAGGTAAGTTGTAAGAATTTTTAATTTTCAAGAGATAAAATTCTTTTTTTTTTCTTTTAGATTTCTACTACTAAGGAAAGCGATTCTTTAAAACCTGTAATGGTTTTTATTCATGGTGGTGCCTTTACAGAGGGTTCTGGTAGTAAGGAATGGTACAGCCCTGATTTCTTGTTAAGGGAGGATGTTGTATTGGTGACCATTAACTATCGATTAGGAATTTTTGGTACCTTTTAGAAAAGTCTGATATAAGCTTACCCCTCATTATCATTCAATTTTCAGGTTTCTTTAGCTTGAAGAACGAGACAACAGAGATAACCACAGGCAACGCAGGTTTAAAAGACCAAGTTATGGCTTTGAAATGGGTAAAACACAACATAGATGCTTTTGGTGGCAATCCAAAAAATGTGACAATATTTGGGGAAAGTGCGGGTGCTGCTAGTGTACATTATCATGTACTCTCCGAAAAATCCAAAGGTAAAATTTCTTTCATTACTCGAATAATTGATTGCAAAAGTTAGATGGGTGTCTTTAAAACACTTTCAAAAAATATTTCTTTTCCGCGACGGAACAGAATTGTTTGTTTTTTATGTTTTAAGCCGCTAAAATTCGTAAATTTCTGAAGAATTTGTTACTTAAGCAATATTAAATATTCTAGGTACTTTTTTTTTAGCTCAAAATGACCTCTCGTTCCAATTGTTGGCACTTGACTGCACAGTTTTAGCTTTTAGGTCATTTTAGCAGTAAATCGACTTTGATTAATTTTTTGGTGAAAAAAAATGAGATTCGAAGTGGATTTAAAGAAGTCTTTAAAACATGTTTTAATGAAGACTAATTACTAATCCAAAATTAATTATTCACTAATTTTACTTAATACAACTTAGGATTTATAGGTATAAATCGTATATATATAATTCTGATATAAATATAGGGATAGGAATAAAAAGGTTTCTGAAACATTTGTTTAAAAATTAAATTCTTTATCTGATAGGCTAATCAAATATGAGGTGTTCCAAGTTACTTGCAATTAAAAATATGATGAAATGAACAGTGAACTATACTGTTTGAGAAGCCTGTATGTGTAAGATAGACCGATAAATCTGATGAGATTCTATTTAATACAAGTTTTTAACTTTTTAGCTTTTTAGCCTGAACTCTTAACATAAATTAGATCTTCTTGTTTACCACATTGTTGCCGAAAGTTGACATCTTATTTGAGTATTTTAACAGTCACATATGTTGTTTTATTTTTAATTTATCTCTAGGTCTCTTCACAAAAGCTATTATGCAAAGTGGTACGGCACTTGCACCTTGGGTGAATGGTCTTGAAAACAATGGTGAAGCACTGGCCAAACTATTGAATAAAGAAACCACAGATCATCAAAAGATGTTGGAGGAGCTGAGAAAGATGGAATACGACAAAATATTGAAAGGACAAATTCAATTGGAAAAGGTATTGTTAATATAATCTCGCTTTTTTATATTTGAAATCCTAAATTAATTCCATACGGTTATTTGTTTATATTAGGAACAAAACCAAATTTGGGGATCACCTATCAATCCAATTATAGAGAGTAGTCATACAACAGCTTTTCTATCACAGACGCCTTATGAAATCATAAAGTCCGGTACATACAATAATGTTACCATGATAATTGGATACAATGACGCTGAAGGTATAGCTATGGACCAAAAAATGCGGTTTCTATATGGGGAATCTAAATTGATCAACGATTTTCAAGAACTTATACCATTCGATCTCGAAATAAAAGTAAATTCTTCGATAGCAAAAAATCTGGCCAAGGACATCAAAAACTTTTATTATAATGGTTCGGAACCTAGTATTAAATGTATGGATCCTTATATTAAAATCTATAGAGATGCTTGGTTTGCATACCCAGCATATAGAACAGCAATGGCACACGCAAAAAACTCGTCTGTTTATTTCTATAGGTTTTCAGCTGATACAGATCTAAATGTTTATAAAGGAAGGGATGAAATTTCTAAAACTTACGATGGTTTGTATTATTTATATGATAATAGTTTATGATGATAGGATGATAGTTACTCCAATCACTTTTTTTTCATAGGTGCCAGTCATTGTGATGAATTAGGTTACCTGTTCATGACTGACGTGACACCACTGAATCTGACCGTATCTGATGAATCTGATGAATTTAATGCAATGAAGAGAATGGTAAAACTATGGACTTCTTTCGCTAAAGATGGCAAGCCAGCTACTGACAACTTAGAATGGACTTTAATATCCCCAAATTCGTTAAACTATCTCGATTTTACCACGACCAAAGTAGAAATTAAAACAAATCCTGACAAGGATTCTATGGAATTTTGGACCAAACAATACGACAAATATTTCCACTCCTACGCTATCTGTCTTAAGGCTTCTCCAACTGTAGTCTTTATGTATGTTTTGGTTAAACTTATTTATTAAATGTTTTAGTATATATGTATTATTATATTGTGTAATTATTATGTGGTTAAGTTATTAATAAATAAAGTCAGTAATTAATTTTATCCGTAGCCGAATTGTGAATGAGTTTCTTACTTACCAATACAAAAGAGTTAAATGTTGAAAAATATCTAGAACGCCGACAATATGGTTGGTATTCATATATAAGGTACATTCCTAAAAAAAGCTATTACCCTAAACACGAATTTAAAATACATTACATATATCGAAATATAACGCATATATATATCCATATATCCAATTATAAATATTATTTCCAAATATGGGGAACCACCCAACTTCCCGACTACTTCGACAATACATTGAAGTGTCAATACACAGTGTTAAGTGTTAACACATCAGCCACTCTGTATCCGAACCTAGTGTCCAACTTAAGAAGATGAATTTGCCACTTTCGGTTGTCGGTTGTACTATTTGTTGATCAAAACCAAGTAGCCGAGATAATCAGAAATTCCCCGAAGTTGAAAAGGATGGATAAATGGTCTGGTGTTTCTCATTCCAGAGATGGAACTCCTCACCAGACCGTCCCTTGTAAGTCGAGCTGGTTAGAAGAACTGATTATCTAGTATGTTGGTGGAAATACCATCAATATTTATTTCCGCTGGTCCTGATATTGCAGAGAGAGAACTCTATTCTTGGATATCAAGAAACATTATTCTTGCGTATGTAGTGTAGCATGAAGAGGATTTTTTTCTATACAAATAATATTTTATTCTAATAAGAATTTCATTATAGTTGTTTCAACGGTTAATTATTCTTACGATTTAAGAATTTAGTATGTTTAAGTTAAGTATATTTTTCTCTGACGAAGAAAAAGTTATTCTTCTATAAATAAGTAGACGTTCGTCTTATGACAACAAAAATATTTCGTTGGACGAAAAATATATGTTTCAACGAAAAAACAGTTCCTTGACCCAAGATTCTTACTCTGAGAGGTACATAAAAAGTTGTACAATTACTTTACAGATAGCGCTAACAGATTCTCGCGTCTTTTGCCACATATTTCCGCTATAGAAGCTTGACGATATTGAGTGTTCGTATATTGTTTGTTTACATCTATGCATAAAAAGAAAAAAACAGGATTGTAGTGGAATAGCCTACTCAAAAAGAACTCTATCCTTGGATATCAAGAAAAAATGTTCTTGCCTATATAGTTTGGCATGAAGAGGATATTTTTGCCATCCAAATAATATTTCATTGTAATAAGAATTTCAGTATACAGTTGCATGTTATAGTTATTTCAATGGTACATTTTGTTCAGACGAAGAAAATGTTATTCTTCTACATATAAAAAAAGTAAGACGTTCGTTTTGCAACAACAGCAATATTTTGTTGGGTGAAAAATATACATTCTTCAACGAACAAACAGTTTCTTGACCCAAAAGTATCACTTAAAACAGACGTAATTCCTTTCAAGCAGTTTCTTCGTACTTAAGACAAGAAAACGTAATACTTGGAACATCAAGAAAATCATATTCTTACTCTGAGATTTTTGTTGCTCAATACCTAAATTGGTTTCAAGCAGGATTGTTCGGAGATTGAAGACTCCTCAAATTGCGGTGAGAGAAACAATATTTGTAAATGGCAGAATTTTTCATGAACCTGTAAAGGTACATGTACTCTTGGTGAATTATTAATACAAACTTGGTACTTTTTTAAATAATGCCGGAAGAAGACACGGTGTACACCAGCGTTTCTCAAACATTCTAGACTGGCGACCCAACATATTTATGTTTGAATAGCTCGCGACCCAAATAACTACAAGCTTTAGATATTGCAATACTACTGAATTTTATTTGTTACAAAATGCAACAATATTGAAATGTAAACTTAAACAAACTTATACAACATAATTTTGTTTAATACAAAAAGCTACTTTATTACAAAGTGAACTTAAACAAACTTATAGTAGTAGTATTAATAAACTTATTGTTAGTGAGATGGATGTTGCTGTTTTTTAGCAACCATTTTATCGAAACCAATGTTAATGGAATTCGTCATTGAAATTCGCATTGTCGAGTTGATGTCAAGCCGATTCCTCAATTTGGTTTTTATTACAACCATAGTTGAAAATCCACTTTCCGCTAAATAAGTCGTTCCAAAAGGAAGCAATAATTTCAATGCATTTTCACTTAATATTTGATATTCTTCCCTCATTTCTAACCAAAATCGCAACATATTATTTTTGTGCACTTATTTTTGTTCTAAAGTTTTATCCGTAGATAATTCAATTGACTGTACTTTTTCATGGAATGTTAAATTATTCGATAATTCAGCACTAAAGGGATTTATGACCCACATATTGCCTTGACGAATGTTGTCCTTAGATGGAAAGTACTGCATTAGTTTTGCTTTCAATCCTTTCAAATGACTTTGTATACTTATGCGTACATCAAGCACTGGGATAAAACTTTGTCATCAATTAATTCAGATAACGAAGGAAGCATCATATAGCAAACTGTGTTAATAGTATCGATCCAAAGCTGATTCAAAGCTTCAATTTTATTATAACAATTATGTAGGAGGTCAAAATGGCGGGAACAACCGCGACTCCTTAACATGGTAGCATTTGGCCAAGCGCGGCTTAAGGGCTTTAATTACTGGTCAAAATTCTAATTCATCAAATCTCTTCCAATTTATTCGAAGGCAAAACTAACTGGGTTCTTTTTCTTGAACCTTGTGAACACATTTTCTGACTACTAACTGACGCGTTTAAGTATTTAACATTTAATAAGGGCTGATAAAGCAAGACTACTCAAATGAAACGAAACACTTATCAAAACAATAACATCTATTAACAATAATAATCAACAATCCCGTTTGATAGGTTACATAGAAAAATGAATGAAGCTTTGAACATATTGACGTTTAAATTAAACCTAGGAGTTGATTTAGACAGACACACTTTTAGCAGAAATATGAATAATTTAATTTACAATGAAATGCGAGACGAGTTGAAAAGACTTACCAGGGATAAACTTAAGCGCTCCACAAAAACGTGTACTTTACATGACGGTGGTTCAAATGAGAAGAGCCAGATCTGTTCGTTTGCATCCCTCGACCCCAAAGGAAGCCGGAAGCATTTCTTCTTAGCCAATGACAACTCTTCAATTTTAAACTTATAACACGCGGTCAAATCCTAAACCAGATGTTCAACCCTAGCAAAAACCTTTGACATTCCCGAATGTTCTTACAAATATCTCGCTTAATTTGATCATATCTTAATAAATAAATAATGGGTTTCCGACCCATTACAATTAAAGAGAGTAATCTGTTTTCCCTGACGTGAAAGATTAAAGTCATTCATGTGTGAAAATATATCAGATAAATATCCTACTTTTGTAAGCCACAAATTATTTTGAAAGAATTCGCATAAAGTTGATTTTTGTTCCAGTAAAAATATTTCAATTTCCATTCTCAGTTCGAAGAATCGTTTTAATACTTTACCCCTGGAAAGCCAACTTATATGAGAATGCAAAAACAATGTCTGATGTCTTGATCCCATTTCTTCGCATAATATTTTGAAAATTCTTGGTTTTAGTGCACTTTTACGGATGTAATTTACAATTGTTACACATTCATTTAAAACTTTATGAAGACTTGAGCTTGTGTTTTTCGCATCTAATTGCTCCCGATGCAGAAAACAGTGAGTTACTTTCAAATTAGGATAAGCAACCCTCTTTAATATTGTAACTAAATCCATATTCAATAAATTTTTCCTTATAACTATAATCATAATACGTTTCTAGTTTGGCTTTTTTGCCGCTGATCCACTTGCATTTGCATTTGCATTTTCTGATTTTTGTGCATTAGTTTCTTGAGGAGTTTTATCTGCTTTTGTCCATTTTACGCAAGAAACATGATGCTATCTAAAAGTAACACAAGTGTGATGCTAAATTACCGGTAATTTATATAATGAGAACTTTGCCGGTAACTTTACCGGTAATTTTACCGTAATTATAAATTACTGGTATTTTATAACATATATAAATTACCGGTAATTTTACCGGTATAATTACCGGTAATATTACTGAATTGTTGAAATTCCTATTTATTGATATATATTAAGGGAAGAGAGGTGTTATTATTTAGTAACAAAAAATTACATTCAGTAGAATCTTTCTGTTAGTTTTTGACTATCCGACTAATACTAGAAGGAAAGTACTGTAATCGACGGAAAAAAATTATTCAAGCACAACATATAAAATGTTTTAGACAACGTACATATTCCATATTTCATAATAAAATTTCTCAGTGTGTATTCAGTAGTAACAATTGTGTGGTGTGCGATGTTTATCGGATTATTCATATCATAATGTATGTGATCGAAAGTTTTGGCCTTACACTAAGTGTGTCGGCTGACTTACACTGTTAAAATCTGACGTAGAGTCATCAAAAACAATATCGATGAATTTGTAATCCGATGAGAACGAAGATATTTATCAGTTGAAAGGATTGTATCTTATATTATGTTTTTATCTTCAAACATCATTTTACTTATAATGCGTCAAGTACCAAAATTCCAGTCCAGTTCACCGCAATTTTCAGGGAAAAAAACATCATGGACCTCACTGTGAAATGGTGTTTTCTTTTAACTGCTTTAGTAGTAGTTAAAGCAGCGGATCCAACAGTAACAATTACAGATGGAGTTATACAAGGAAAAGAAAGACAAGACAAAAATGGAAAAACTTTCTATTCCTTTAATTCAGTACCATATGCAAAACCTCCTGTTGGAAATCTTAGGTTTATGGTAAGTGTTAATATTGATATTTTATTATAGACTACATACATAATTAGGCGTATTAATAGCGATATGCAAGTTGCGTGAAGTTATGTATGAACTAAAAACCTTTTATCTACGGTTAATAATTTTTATTTTTGCGAATACCTTACCCATCGATCGGGATGATGCGACTTTTTACTTTAATACATTTTTCGCCATCATTTTCGCTTAATTTTCTGTTTTCTCTGGCTTCTCTGTGGCGTGAAGCGAGTTCCATATACTTTCTTATGGATATTTGACTAAGTATCTTACAGTCGATTTCCCCTTTTTTCGATAAAGCACAGTTTTTTATGCGTACATTTTTTATACTTTCGCCGTTTCTAGCGTCACAACTGTCACGTTATAAAAAGTCGCTCATCGGCCATACTCTAAATGTAGAGCTGTAATTTTCATTTATGTATTCGTTTGTTGTTTATGTATTTTTTTATTCTTTTATTTATGACGCTCATTAACCACTTTATAATATTTTTGTTTTTAATTTTTAACTCCAAATCATTATTCATACATTTTAACACTACTATTAATTCTTTTTCGTATTGATTTTATCTCCTGCAAGCCACCCTGTTTTTCAACTTAGCCCACTAATAAAATTCCTTTCTATCATTTTTTAAAATGATTTTTAACACTAACCCTCGATAGTAATATGCTTGTCATTGTTTAATCCCAGTTTCGAATACCTAGTTCTATTTCTACACCCATTTAAAATACTTAGACATGTTTTCCTTTATCCTTCAGGGAAATATAATATAGGTAGGAGAAATTGAGTTTAAAATGAACAGTCAAAATAGGTGTGTAAAATAAGTTTGATAAAAACATTTCAAGTATCGAATTATTAATTATTTCAAGAATCGATTAATAATCGAGAGCATTTACAACATATCTCGAAACTCAATCATTCTATTCTTTGTCATTCGAATATCCTTTTAGACGAGATATTTCAAATGAGCGAAATATATAATCTGATAATATAAACCTCTGAATAAGAAATAAAACATTTTTATTAAACATAGTAGGCTGTATATATTGAAACTAATATAATAAATTAACTTTCAATTTGGATCTGACTTCTTAAAACTAGTTTACTTAAACATAATAGATTATCCAACGATGTCCTAGTCACTGTGCTCTGTTTTATACATTACAGTAGGTACTACGCTAGTTCGAAGGGTTTAGTTATTTTCAGTCCTGTTCCTAGTCTCTGTTGTCCAGTAAGTAGCTGCAAGGGCTAGGGTTGACGTGATAATCTATGCGAGATTCGTGCTTAGCAGCAAATCATACGATGTGGCTTTGTTCGTTGGTTTGACTGGTATTGGTAGCATAATAATTTCTGCTTTCCAAACTCCGGGGACATATTTTAATACTAACTGTTGTACAAATGGGTAACTGTTTAAGGACTTTGCCTGTGATGAGATCGTATCCAGGTGCATTTTTGAATTGTTTTACGTGGGTTTGCCTCGAAATATTTCAGATATATGTTCTGCAAATCTTTCCACTTTTTGCCTATTGTCTCTTGTCCATTTGCTATGTTTTTGTCTATTAGGTGAAACATGAATGACTGGTACCTCCGACTAGCACCCTAGAAGGAAAGTATTGTAATTGACGGATTTTTTCTGAGATTTTTGTGGAAGTACGTATGTATGTATGTATGTATGTGTGTTTGTGGGTATGTCTGTGAACACGATAGCGGTCAAACGGTAGAAAGGATCGGGCTGAAATTTGGTGTATATATATTTTGAATTGCCAGGGGACGAACTGGATTGTTTTGGCCACAATCTGACAACCGGAAGTGGCAAATATTACATACATTTTCTTAGGGATTTATCCGATTTTGAGCAGTCTAATAACAGCTCATCATCCAGTGACTTAAATATGTATACAAATTTGCACGTCAATGAGATGGACTGTTTAGGTGGTATAAGAGTATATAGCAACAGTTTGACAGAATTCACAGCCTTCGTCGCTGTGTTGCAAATTGTCAAATTTTGACAAACGTCAGTGCCACTGATATGACATGACATTAAATGTCAGAAACTGATGCTAGGTAGGGTCCAGAGTGGCTATGGCTGGCTATGGCTTCACAAAATTGAATAATTGTAAAAGTCTTTAGACACTTCATTCTGCAAACGATGTAGTCGGAAAGTTGGGTGAGGGTCACCCCAGATATTTTTACTGCTTTCCACAGCGAGTAGGTACTGTGTTTCTCACGTTTCAGTTGTTGGGATTGATTGTTCAGTATGTTATAAGCTGGGTCGCTGCCATCTTCTTCTAGCTCTTTTCTTTTGATCGACCAGTTCTCTGATCTCTATTGGACAATTATTTCTGATATTTCTACAGAAGATTTCATTAGTGTTGTTCCTCGATGCTTTCTGAATAGTGTTGATAAATTAGCTGGATGCTGCGTTTCAGTTCTGTTTTAAACCTTCCCTAGTTTGTGGTTTTGTTTGACAAGGTAGCATTATATTCCTTTTTAATTGTCCTTTCGGTTAGAGTCATTATTATAGCGGAATGATCAGAGTCTAGGTCAAAGTTTTTTTCAATGTCATTTAAGTTTAGAGAGATTTGTTAGAATCGATAGTAGACGTTTGAATGCGTTATAGAGAATCGATTCTTTCATTTGAATGCGCCCATCACTAGTCCCGGCGGTCTCAAAATCGCACTACGATATAAAATTCGTAGTGAGAATCTGTCACCTACCCGAACACGGAAATTAGACATATTTGCCGCGAAAATATAAAAATGGCAAAACTAACTGCCTGTTAACTAACTATGAATGGGCATCTGTTTCCACTTAGTACTTCGTAGGTAGCTCGGGAGTGTACAGTAGAGGTGGGTAGTTCGTGAACGAACTAGTCCGAGAGAATGGCTCCCGGCTTAGAACAAAAGAAGTAGTTCTTTAAAATAAAAAAAAACTAGTTCGCAAAAGACCTGCTTTGCTAAAACATATCTCTATGCATATCTCATTCAGTGAACGACTTGTAGGGACATGAAATCTAGTTCGAAAGTCCTGCTTTGGTGAAACATATCCCATTCAGTGAACGAGTTGTGGCGACATCAAACGAGCGACATAGCACCCTTCCCGCCAGTTGTTTCTTTACCTAACGGCGGATGTCAAAAATATAATTAGAGTATGGTTTTTTTCCTATTGGATAATGGATTACACTGTTAATAGTAGTTTCGCCAGTATATGTTATACTATAATTTATAAATAATACCCCAATTCCACCTAAAATTGCAGTATGAATAAGGCTAAAATACGTGCAGCAATATGTCTTTTATGCCTTATTAAATAAATATTTAAGAAATATACCTAAATAAAATAAGATAACGATTCTTCGATCAATATAATTATAAATAATTATTTATTTTCAAAACAAAATAACGATTCTTCAAGAAAAAGACAAAGTGGGAAGGCAGACATCGATTCTGTCCAAACTAGATCCTAGTTTCGTTTGGAACGAGATATAAACGTGCTAGAACACACAAAGACACGTTTATCGAAGTAGTATGTCTCAGGATCAAAGTAGTTCTTCAGAACTAGTTCTTTGAACTAGTTCCTTTTTGTGAAGTAATCCGGAAGAACTAGTTCATTAAAAAGAACTAATAAGCCCATCTCTAGTGTACAGGACAGATTCAGATTAGTTATAGTGTACTGTGACAGTAATGAGCTAAGTTAAGATAGATAACAGTCACATTCTTCTATGAAATAGTAAGCGAGGTCGTATTATTAGTCACGTCTAATGACTAAGTAAATAATCTTTGCTACAGATTAAATAAGTTGATTAAAATAATTATCATTACATAGACATGATTTATCAAGTCACATGCTATTACAGTCACATACTAAAGACCAATTTATTCACCGGTCTCCAAAATAGTCTTATGTGTCAAGCTAATATTTTTTTCTCTATTTTTAGTTACAAAAAGTGTGTGAGAGGCAGTGCGCAGAACGTAATCAAATCAGTATCTACAATGTATTTTGTTACATTATCATATGAAGCAAAATATCTGACTTGACACATAGTTCTATAGAACTTATATATTCAAATTAATAAATTGTTTATTAAAAAAAGAAATTTCCTATTCAGGGTCCTGCAGCGGGGATTCAAATCTCGTCTTTTGCAGCTCAGTTATTGATTAAGTTACAAGTTCGATATTTTGTAGGCATACTCTGCATACCGTACATTTCAGGAAATTATTTATCATCACACAGTCTGTCTCAAAAACCGCAACGCCATTTTTTAAATTGCATGATTTCCTACTTGAATCATACGGCAAATTACGATTATTTATTTTATATTTGCTTCTACTTATCTCTAGTTTACTTTCGTTAAGCCGTAAAATGTATATTTGACAAATTTTGACCATTATTTTCTGGATTGATAGGGACGCTTGAATGGACGAAGAAGTAATGGAACTCAAAAAGTTCTAATGCAAAACGAATAGTCATTATCATACAACATAAGTTATATAAAATTGCACTTATATAATAACTAAATATTCCTCGCTACAAAATATTTCAGGATCCTGTCGCTGTTGAAAAATGGACAGGTACCCTGGAAGCGTTTACAGATTTAACGCCGTGTTACCAGGCTGATTATTACGGTATGCGAACAGGTTCTGAAGATTGCTTATATCTTAACGTTTTCACACCATCATTGTCGACGACTTCCTCACGTCCCGTTATGGTCTTCATACATGGTGGAGGTGGGACTGGTACAGGTCGTGAAGAACTGTACGATCCACAATTCTTAATCACCCAAGATGTTGTGATAGTTGTTCCGAACTTTAGGCTTGGAATTTTCGGTAAAAATCAAGTGCCTTGGAGGTATTGCAGATTAAAATGTTTGGTATTTTTATTTACAGGTTTTCTTAGTTCTGGAAAAATTGGTAACGCAGCTCTTAAAGATCAAGTTATGGTACTAAACTGGATACAGAATAATATTAAACAGTTTGGTGGTGATCCTTCTAAAGTTACAGTTTTTGGTGAAAGTACCGGAGCGCATGCTACAGAATTACTAGTTTTATCACCATTAGCCAAAGGTAATTCCAGCACTAGAATTGACGATATATTTGTTGGCTTGCTTTTATCAAACATAACATTTATTGTTTTAGTTTCTTATGCAATTGCTTGTTAGAAAACGCAAGTTATTCTTTGGATATAAGCTGCGTAGCATACATAATATTTATCGATTTTATATAATATACAACGTGTACTTTGTTATCTGTTATGAATGTCGACCGTTAGCTATTTGCGGTTATCAAAAAAAATCCATTACCAAAGATTATCAGATAATTCAAAATTGCTCGGCCTAAAGTACCTGTTTCGTTTGTACATTGTATATGTAAACACTTCACTTAGATTCAATCCATATTGCCTTTCTGTTTGAACAATTGATTTTTTATAGATTATTATGCCAGAAAAAGGCTTTATCAATTTCTGACAGAATTATATTCGTCAGGTTAATTGAACAGTTGTGTTGTAAGCAACTTAAATTCACACACAAATTATGGTACTTTTTTACTTATTTTTCAGATAAATGTTTTTTTGGATTTTTTGTCCTTTTTTTAAGAATGTTTGGCTTTTATATGCCTTTCTTTTAAGATTATTTCGGGTTTTTATGCAATTTGCCAAAACAAAAATGGAAGATGTTTTATCAAAGAACATCGACTTCACTACGTTATTCAAAATCGCGTATCTTGAGGGACAATTATTCGCAGGAAGATATTAATATTTATGTGCCTTTTAGGGTCAAACTTACAAGTTTTGGGTATTTAATTGGCCATAGGATAAGTGTTACAATAGTAAGATTAGAGTTTATACACATATTCTATTATCCTGAGTATAAGCTATGGGACAAAGAGTATAGGTTCAGCCTACCTTAATCAATTTAAACTTGTAGATTACACCAAATAAAAGATAACTTTAATTTAGATAATTTAGACCAAGATCTAATTGCTTTTATGAACAAGAATCCTACAGTGTCGTCGAACTGCAATACAAACACAATATTGATTCTATTAGTAACGTTAAGAATATTAAAAATATATAGGTATCGTCGACCTAAAGTATATTTTTTGGCTTAATTTGATGAACAGAATCGTGTAATACGCCTCATGCTTTCGAATGGTGCAAAATTTATTAAGTTTAATTAGTAAGTTTTTTAGTAAGTTTTTTTGTGGAAGTACAATTTTTAGTGCTTATTAAAAACGCTTATTAATATAGTCATAAAATTACCTTTAACTTAGATATATACCCAATAATTTGTTTATCATTTTATTAGATGTTGTTGGCATGCAATATAATGATATTTGTTCTTCCTAATATAAAATATCTGGGGTGGCCCTCACCCAACTTTCCGACTACATTGTTGACATTTAAACGAATGTCCGTAAGATAATAATAATACTATATTATTAGATCATAACACCTCTCGATACAAATAAACATAATATTATACTATCACGTATCTGTGTTTTTCTGCTAGATGTTTATTTATTCTTCGATCGCGGGCCATGTTATCGGCCTGCTTAAATGCTGACACATACAGTGAGCCATACGTGAGCCCTCTATTACGACACAAACCGAAGGCGCCCGATAGGTATAAACTCTTATAGTGCCTAAACCGCTCATCCCATTGATCTGTAAATTTGTATACATATTTAAAGTCACTACAGGATGAGATGGTGTCAGTTTGGTCAAAATCGGATGAATACCTAAGAAAACGTATGTGACATTTACCACTTCCGGTTGTCAGATTGTCACCAAAAGCAATCCAGTTCGTCCCCTGGTGATTCTAAATATGTATGCCAAATTTCAGCTCGATCCGTTGTTTCGTTTGGGCGCTATCGTGTTCACGGACATACGTACACCGTACACACATACACACATACACACATACACACATACACACATACATTTTCCAGAAATCATTGCAATCGGTTCAGGGGACCCCAAAACACGTATTTCCGCTAAAATCTCAAATTTTTTTTTTCCGTCGATTACAATACTTTCCTTCTAGGAGTCGGAAAGTAAAAAAAACTAACAATTTCAGGCCTCTTTCATAACGCTGTTATCCAAAGTTACACCCCATACGGTAAACCTTCAAAAACAGAGAACATCCATCAAGTGGCCGCCGATTTATTCCCTGATCTGACGGATGCAGATGAAATTTTGAAAGAATTACAAGCGTGCGAAGCTTCAGTATTATTGGATGCTGCTCCAGCATTAAGTCTGACCAATGCCGTCTACATAGAAGAAAAATCTAACACAGCTTTCCTTGTAAACGAACCGTCAGAAATAATCTCTTCAGGAAAATATAACAAAGATGTTGCGCTCATGTTTGGTTATAACGATGCTGAAGGCATAGCAAAAGACCAACTGAATTTGGCTATATATAATCAACATGTCCTGGTGACCGATTTCAAAGAAATGATTCCTGGTGAACATTTAGCGAATTTGAATGATACAGCAGCGGAAACCCTTGCCGCCCAAATTAAAAAATTTTATTACGGCTATTCGACACCACATACAGACGATATGTTTCCTTTTATTAAAATGATCACAGATGCTAGCTATGCTATACCTACACTAAGATCTGTTAGGAAATTTGTTGCATCGAGCTCAAGACCTGTTTACTTGTATAAATTTTCAGCTGATACTGCTCTAAATGTCTATAAATGGAGGATACCAATTACGGGATTATACAAAGGTAAAATTTCTGAATTATTCATTATGTGCTAAATTATAATAGTTCCTAGAAAATAAACATATTAATAGGTTTTTGTTTGTTTAGGTGCAAGCCATGCTGATGAGTTGGGATATTTATTTAATACGATTATGACACCAACTATTGCGAAGGATTCAGTCGAAGATAAGGCTCTGTCGCGAATTTTAAAGGTGTGGGGAAATTTTGCAAGAACGGGGAATCCGTCGGAAAGTGGTGAATCATGGCCTGCTGTGACAAACTCGAGAATTAATTATGTTGATATTGGAACAGAGAAAAATGAAGCTAAAGTTGACCCAGATGCTGAAGATTATAACTTTTGGGCTGAAAATGTATATGCACCCATTGGAGCATCGACTTCGGTGAAAGGGTTGTTCCTGTTGGTGGTGTTCGCCGTCTTTGTTGCGCTCTTTTAGACCACTGTAATTTTGTAATTTAGCACCCTAATTATTTATTTAACTGCAGATAATTAAAGATGAAAGGTTTCAGACAAAGCTGGTTTTATTTCAAACGTTTCTTTTTATTATTGTAGAAAAAACCAGTTCAACAAAAGTTCATTGTTTTATCATGGTTGTGATATATGCGTTCTATACAATTACAATCAATATTATCGTTAGAAGTATCATGTAGCTTCGATTAGTTTTCCTCTGAAGACAGGAGATCTTGGGGTATTGCGTTGTCCAATGCCGAATGCTACCGCTCCTTCGCATTTGTAGATGTTTTCGTAGAATCTTTTTGTTGTCTCCATTGGGTAGATATTTAGTTCTTCGTGTAATTGTTCGTTTATGATGTACCATGGAGCATTGACTGCGATGCGCTTTACTTTATTTTGTAGGACTTGAAGTTTTTGTAAGTTTGATTTAGATGTGTTGCTCCAGATGGGACAAGCATATGTTATCAGGGACCGGATAAGAGGAGTAAGGTACAATCTGTGCGTAGGGTGGATTTTCGGTTTATTATGGGAAAGAGCTGGTTGAGGCGTTGGTATCCTTGGTTAATTTTGGTGTTGATATGATGTTTCCATGTTAGTCTTTGGTCCAAGTGGACTCCTAGATATTTAACGGCTTTATCAGTGGGGTTCCATGGTATTTCGGTTTCATTCAGGGTAATGCGTGACGGAGATGTTACGCGACGAAGTGTAAAGATTTTGGTTTCACATTTTTCGGTGTTTAATTGGATTGCCCATTTGTCGAGCCATTTTTGAATTTGGTTAACTGAAGATTGCAGTTTTTCGATGGCGGCTTCCAGGTCTGAGCTCTGAGCCATGATTAGCATGTCGTTAGCAAATAGGGCTTTCTGATCATCTGCATTCAAGGGAATGTCATGTATAAAAATGTTGAACAGAGCCGGAGATAGTACGCCGCCTTGTGGAACTCCTGCTTTGATACAGCGTGTAGTGGATGAGTAGCCATTAATTTGGACAAAAAATGTTCTGTCTTTTAAATACGAAAAAATTATGTTCTTCAGGTATGGAGAGAGCGGAAGGTTATTTATTTTGTATTTTAGGCCTTCCAGCCAAACTGTATCAAAGGCCTTGGCAATGTCTAGTAGGGCACAAGCAAATGTACACAATTTTGTGTTCGAATCCTTGTTGGATTTTTTCGCTTATTCTAGCCAGTTGGTGCACGGTAGAGTGATTATTCTTGAATCCAAATTGGAATGTTGGTATAACTGATGCTTCATTTACTTGGTCCATAAGTCTTCGATGGATAACTTTTTCAAACAGCTTTGATAACGTTGGTAGAGATGATTTCAACTAAGAACGTCACGTCACGTGACTTCCCGCCAAGTTGCGCAGTAGACCACTTTCCATTCAGCGTGTAGATATATGGAGCTATTTATCAACGTCGTTATTTTCCCGCCGCGCAGGTGTACTGGTGGGGGAGTGACGTTCTTAGTTGAAATCATCTCTAAGAGACTTATTGGACGGTAGCTCTGAAGAAGGCTTCTCTTTTTACCAGGCTTGGGATAAATAGTATCTGATCTCTCTTCCATGAGTCTGGGAAGTAGCCAATTTGTAGACATTCGTGGAAAATTTGACAGATATTTGCGATTGTTGCCTGAGGAATGTGCTTAAGGACTGAGTTAGGAATTAGGTCTGGACCAGGAGCTTTTTTAACAGGGAGATCAGCTATCAAGGATGCAATTTCTTCTTCGGTAGGGGGTTCATCTACGTCGTCGGAGGATATTAGGTGGGATTCATTGAAGTTTTGTGTTTGGGCAACAAAAGGGAAATAATTGTTGTGAATATGTGGCGAAAATGTGGATTCAAGATGGTCGGCAAATAAGTTCGCTTTATCTTCATCTTTCCTGATTGTTCTGTTATTATAATTTATTGGTGGCATTTCTTCTTGTTTTTTTGTTATTTTGTTTGTTGTTTTCCATAAACCTGGGTCGCTTTTATCTATGTTAGACAGAAGATTACGATGATTGTTTATTTTGCTATGTTCCAATTCGCGTGATATTATCTGTGTAAGTCTGTTAAGCCTTGGTTTTAAATTTACATCTGTTAGCAATTTTCGTACTGCTAACGCCATCTCTGGACGACACACTTGAAACCCCCTACGAGCGGCGTAAAGGGCGAGCAGTTAGGTTATAGCGGGTGACGAGTGACGACGTACGAATAACGAGATACTCACGATATACTGTGTTTAATAATATTCGGTCATTAAAGTGCTACTAGTATTAACGTGTCACGTTTTTATTTAATAACCTAACACATCTCTTGATCGCTGCCATTCGCGTCTTATTGTTCTTTTCTCCTTTATTAAGTCTGTTATGTATTTTGGTGGTATATAAAAGTTTTTCGGTCTGTTGTAGGTTTGTTTTTCGGTAGATTCTTTAGCGAATTTTGTTACGTTTTCAGTAAGTTTTCGAATACTTATATCTATCGAGTTTTGGTTTGCGCTTGGTTGCATATACTGGCAGTTTTCTAATTTTTCTTGGAATTTTTCCCAATTTATTTTCCCATTGATTAATCGTTGGCAGCGGGGTTTGTATACTGCTTGCTGTTCTAAAGATATTAGTACCGAAAGATGGTCAGAGTTCATTTCATTTACTACCGTTTGATAAAGAGTTGTATTTAGGTTTTTTGAAATTGCTATGCCCAATATATCGGGTTGGTGATCACGTCTGTAGGGTATGTATGTTCTTCTGGAGGGTGTATTACTAATTGGTGTATTGTTGCAAGTTCATTCAACAATTTTCCTGACGGGTTGTCTACTCTACAGCCCCATATTTTATTTTTACTATTAATATCACCTATTAGTAGAGTTAGTAGCCAACTCTACTAATAGGTGATATTAATAGTAAAAATAAAATATGGGGCTGTAGAGTAGACAACCCGTCAGGAAAATTGTTGAATGAACTTACCAGCGTACTGGATACTTCGTAGGTGGGTATCCCAATCCTTGCCATCGTCTCGTCTGCATGAAGTTGTAATGGCACTCGTAATGGTACGGTTGTATCGCTCCACCTGTCCATTTGCTCTGGGTGTTGCCGTTGCGTTCTTGATGTGGGTGATGTTGTCTTCGCAGTATTTCTCAAAAATCTTAGTCTGGCGCCTATAGTACGATACGACGGTTAACGGGTCTTCATTTTTACGTTGGAATAGTATTCCTCCTAATCCCATCTTACAGGCATCTGTGTGGACTTCTAGCTGAGCGTTGGGGTCGTATAGGGCCAGACCAGGTCGTTTGGACAACTCTCGCTTAATTTCTGTAAAGGCATTTTCTTGCGGTTCGGACCACTCCCACGATGCTGTCTTCGGCGTCAACTGGGTTAAGGGTTTTGCGATTATCGAATAACATTGGATGAATCGTCGAAAGAAGCCTGCCAATCCTAGGAACTGTCTCACTTCTCGAACTGATGTTGGACGTTGGAAATTCTTCACAGCATCGGTTTTCGCGTTTCCTGGTTTTACTCCATCTGCGTTGATCTCGAATCCAAGATACTCCACGGATTCCATTAAAAACTGACATTTTCTTAAGTTTAGTGTTAGACCTTCTTCTCGGAGTATGACCAATACTCTCTTCAACTTATTTATTCCTTCTTGAACAGTCTTGCTTGGAATCATCATGTCGTCGATGTGTACCGTCACTACGTCGGTTCCAATTCTTTTAGCGATCTTACCCATAAGTCGAGTAAATACACTGGGTGCGTTTTTCAGGCCAAATGGCATCCGTTTGAACTCGTACTGGCCTTCGGTGGTGACGAACGCTGTGTAACGCCTACCTTCAGGAGTCATGGGAACCTGATAATACCCACTGGATAAGTCCAACGTCGTGAAATACTTATTTCCGGATAATTTGTCTAATTGTTCGTCAATACTGGCAACCGGCGTATATTCTGTTCGCGTCACCGAATTCAATTTGCGGTAATCTACGCACATTCTTTCACCTCCCGTCTTTTTACTAACCAAAATTACCGGACTCGCGTATTCAGAAGTCGATTCCTGAATTATTCCCGCACGTAATAGTTCATCTACGGTTTTCTTCACTATCTCGCGTTGCGCGTACGGTAACCGGTACGGTCTGCACGTTACTGGTTCGTTGCTCGTAAGTTAAATGTCCATTTCGGTTAAGTTTGTTAGTCCTATTTCGTGGAAATTACTTGCGAAACACTCTTTATTTTCAAATAATAACGCCTTTATTTCTTCTTTTTCGTCGTTGGTGAGGTTTTCGTTGATGTGAACGTCATCTTCTGCTATTCTTTTCGTGCTGTGGTCATCATTGGTAATTTTATTCATGTTACTTCTTTGGTTGTCTTCGTCGTGGTCCTCTCGTTCGATTTCTTTTAATTCTATCTCTGCTCGTTCTTCCTCTTCCACTTCGTGTGCGGATGGTATAATTTCGCGTTCTTCCTTTGTCACCTTTATTCCGCGTTGATCAAGCGCACTTCTTCCAATAATCATCAAGTCTTCCTGAGCTTCGTCTGGTACAATGAAAATCTCTACTTCAATATGTACATTATCTACTTCTAGGATGGACATTCGACGACCTATGGTCCAGCATTTTCCTTCTCCAAATCCCCTTAAGCCAATTTTGTGGGGTACGTACGGAATTTTCATCTCATCCGAGCATGACTTTCTAATTGTTACGATGTCGCTACCAAGATCAATGAATGCTACGACCTCTCTGCCATCAATCTTTGCATACTTATGGTATTCGTCCTTCGGTGGAGGTAACACTCCAATTTTGTTTGCGTTTCGTGGAGCGGTTTGATCTCCCTTGCCTTTGTTTGACGGACAATTCTTGGCTATGTGCCCTGTACGTTCGCAATTGTAGCATCTCGCTCTTCGTTGTGGTTTTGGACAGTTCTTCGAAATACATGTATGCATGTATGCATGTGGGACAATCTTCAAATAAAAATTCAAGAAACTTCTGTTTGACAAACTTTTATCCCTTCCTAGGAACATCTGTACAGGTTGTGTATTCTTTTATCGATACCGTCATTTAGCAACTAGTTTTAACTATTGTCTATACTTTAGATACAAGCCTAAAACTGTCATTTTTACCTTGCGACTAGTATAATACCCTAGAAGGAAAGTATTGTAATCGACGGAAAATGATATTTCGAGATTTCCGCGGAAATACGCGTTTTGAGGTACCCTGAATTGATTGCGATGATTTCTGAAAAATGTATGCATGTACAGGGAAACTAACTTAAAGTTAACCTGAGACCTGCGCGAAGAACGGCATTCGGCGAGAGTGAGATGCATATACGCAGCGCGCGTGAACCTATCGCGTGGACGTAAATAAATATTCAAATGCTGCCGCGTAGATGAACGTTTTTACTGCGCACGCTTATCATCGTTGCCTCCACCAAAATAAGGTGGAGGGGACCAATTATCCTATGCGCATCCTGATGTTTACAAATTTTAGGTGCTGTTTATGTTGGTTGGGCTGTATGTATGTATGTATGTATGTATGTATGTATGTATGTATGTATGTATGTATGTATGTATGTATGTATGTATGTATGTATGTATGTATGTATGTATGTATGTGTGTATGTATGTATGTATGTATGTATGTATGTATGTATGTATGTATGTATGTATGTATGTATGTATGTATGTATGTATGTATATATGTATGTATGTATGTATGTATGTATGTATGTATGTATGTATGTATGTATGTATGTATGTATGTACGTATGTATGTATGTATGTATGTATGCATGTATGCATGTATGCATGTATGCATGTATGCATGTATGCATGTATGCATGTATGCATGTATGCAAACGAAACAACGGATCGGGCTGAAATTTTGCATACTTATTTAGAATTACTGGGGGCGAACTGGATTGTTTTTGGTAACAATCTGTTATCTGACAACCGAAAGTGGCAACTGTTACATGCGTCTTCTGAGGAATTTATCCTATTGAGGCCAAACTCATACCAACTCATCCTCCAGTGACTTTAAATGTGTACACAAATTTACAGATCACTGAGATGAACGGGTTAGGCGCTATAAGCTTTTATAGAAACGATTTAACAGAATCAACAGCCTTCGTCGCTGACATTTCATTGTACCAACGATGCCCTCGCAAAGTAATGTGAGGGCCACCCAAGATATTTTACATTGGAGATATGTGGTATATTATGATCGTGTGGTTTATTATGATTCGACAGCAATTGTTTTAGAGTGTCCTTAATCGGTAAAAATTGGTGGTCCAATTCTTCGATGGAAATACACGTGTTGCGGTATCTGTGTCTGTGCACAAAATTTCGAAAAATGCTTACCGCATGAAATTGTTTTCTAAGGTACAGTAGAACCAGTGTAAAGTTGACCTGGGACTTGCGCGAAATGATGAGTGGGGGCAACGTGGATCTAATACTAGATCTGCTGTGCATTCTAATGTTTACACAATTTTGGGTCGACTTCTCGCTGGTTGTACGGTTCCGTGAACTGATTTAACAGTTTACCGAAATCGGACAAGAATTGACAAATAGCAAAAGTATGTTAAAAATTCATCAAAAAATGTACAATTTGCAAAATGAAGCATTCAACATAAATATTTAACTAGTTGCTTTTATATGATGATTGAAAGATACAATTGCTTTGACGATACCATTAACCCAAGGTATTAATCACCGTTAGAATAGAATTGTTCATCAGGTTATGGCTAAGTATATCAATTCGATCTTTACTACAGTGAGCTTTATTCATGTATGCTAATAGATGCCGGCCCTGTGGGAGTTTGTTCATTTAGCTAAAAGAACCTTCATTTAGCTAAACCGATGACATAGAATTAAAAGATTTAACTTTTATGTTACCAATTTTGAAAAACATAGAGACGAATTTGTTCTTATTGACTGTGGAGATAGTGAATAAATTTAACAAAGAAAGTAATACTTAATTATATTAGTTTACAAAGTATCGGATAAACTGTAGCTAAACAAATATTGTAAGGCTACAGCTTTTTCTTCTTTTGTTATACATATGTATATCTTAAAGACTCGTTGATTGTGACCGAGTGGTCATTAGCCTTGATTATTTTTATTTTAATTTATGTTATTGGATTCTATAGGTACTATTCTCTGTTAAAATTACACCATCTGTATGCGCATACACTACTCACATTATTGTTTAGTTATCCCTATGTATATAAAGCGATGTTTTATTAAATTTTGACTTATTTGAGTTGAGTTTATGTGTATTCAAAATGTTTCACTACCTTCTAATAGTTGCTCTGGTTGCTGTATATTCAGAGGGAACATTCTTTTCTATTGGGGGAAATTTGCCAATGGTAAGCAAAATACGTTAATATATTGTTTGTATAGTATAGTATACTATATATAGTATAGTATAGTGTTAGTATAGTATTTGTTCGAGCAGTGAAAAAATAGTTTGAAATTAATTTGGCGGGATAAGCCATTTAAGTTTCGATGACAACTGCATTCTAAAACGCGACAGGTCTTTTGGCTGATCTAAAAAACTAATTACGAGCTAGTTGTTGACGGCTTCTCGGACAAAGTTAAAATAAACACATTTGCTATTTTGTAACAAAAATTACAAGTTAGGGCAGAGTAGGTAATCTAAACAACTTGACCCTGCTCGCTAGTATAGATCAAAGTTTTGTACTCTGGCAGATAAACTAAATGTGTCAAATTTGACCGATTGAATACGGATATCTGTATATTCAATTATAAACAATTTTCCATCGATTACGGTATTCACATGATGCGTTTACTTAAAATTTGGTAGTTTTTAGGGTCTTTTTAGGGGCCTGGAAAGCACAACCAAATTTTCAAAATTATGTTCTTTTGTCATAAACCAGTTTTAAGTGATTACTATTTTTATATCTATTTTAGGTGACGCCAACGTTTTGCGCAAAATGCGTAACCACGTTCAGTTGGTATGATCCATTATGTTATATTTGTCTTTTCAATACAACCCAACCAGCAGCACCACAACCACCACCACCAGCACCACAACCACCACCACCAGCAGCACCACGACCAGAAGCACCAGAACCAGAAGCACCACAACCAGAAGCTCCACAACCAGAAGCACCACAACCAGAAGCACCACAAGAATAAACCCCAAAATTAACACCACCACAGAATACGACGGCCAACCGCACAATCAACCAATATAAACGTTTCAACGAATTAATTAAATTGAACACTATTCAGTCTATCAACAGATGGACTAGTTGCTTGATGCAATAAAATTACTGTGTTAATGGATTAACTTTAGCTTTAAAATTATTTATAGTTTTCTACCCTTTCGTTCTTTTTGTCATACGTAATAAAGGTATTAATCAAAGCATAAACTGCGAGTTTTATTTAGATTGGAGACCTCCGCGGCCCGAATCACTACGTTCTAGATTTCCGGGAGAAAACGACGACGATAAAGTAGTCAACTATTGTCTTCGTAGCTGTGTTACTGTTACGTTCTGAAGATGCCTCTTGCAACAGAGTGCGAAACGTTGACTACTTTATCGTCGTCGAACTTAGTGCTAGTTTTATTATGACCTGTTGCAAACCAATTCTATCGCTTTAGAGCAAATTGCACTGTTTGAATCTTGCTTTGTATGTATTGTTACGAACGTAATACATGCTCAAGCTCAGGCGATTTTCGGGGATGTGTTTTACAACGTCCAGATAACGAACGAATAGTCGGGCACTGATCAGACGACTGGAGAGTGGGCTACATATAATGAGGGCTTTAGATCCCAATAGGGATGTCCAGAGGGATGTGCCATGTCCCGAGAGAGAAGAACTGAAGAAATGACTTGCAAAATATTTAGTAGCTACGGACGAAGATTCAGCAATATATGTTTCGAAAGTTTAGAGAAGAACGTGGCAAAAATGTTATAAGAAAATTCCAAAAGAATGGAGAATACTTATCAGCTTGAAGAAAACTTAGAAGCTTAAGGCGAAATTTGAAAGCGAAAAGTGAGTGTCGAAAACAAATCAGTCAAAAGTTCTAGTAATTTGGAGATACTGGAGTCTCGAAGAAAAAAATCCGTTCAAGCTTGAAGACAATTCCAGAACTCGAGAGAAAACTGCACAAATTAAGCTACGTCTTAGCAAGCCGGACCTCGGCCTAGCCTAGCCCAGCTCGGGGAGGCTTCGCTCCGCGCAAATTTTAAGATGTCGTCTTAGCGGATTCTATTTTAACGATGCCGCGCTCGTTTGGGCCAGTGTTGCCAGCTAGGCGATTTATCAAAAGTTGGTCTACTTTTGTTATAGTAAGATGTACAGTATTTGGGTATTGAATTGATATAAATTGCTAAAATACTGGAATTTCATTAACCTAATGATGGCATTTTGTCGTTTTTTAAGTGTTTTATATTTTTTGTCTCCGCATCGTAACGAATATATTCAACAATTTACATATTTCATTTTTGTTTATTATTTATCTGTTGGTGGGATATAACATAACGGAAAAGGCAAAAAACACATTGTGACTTAAGGTTGCAAATAACAATTGCAGTTCAACAGATGTTTGAAAAATCTGGCTACACTATTTCGAGCTAACCTCAAAATAATAGTTACTAATGTTTGACACAACTTAACTGGGGAAATTCGTCTTGGTATTTCTAGCGTATGACTCCTGAATTATTTGATAAATTGCTCGGTTATATCTTATATCTATCATGATATAAAAGAAGATGTCCATAATTGAACAGTCACAATAAATACTGATCGCGTACTTATTCCATCGTAGCGCCATCTGTTGTGAGTGGGGCACTAGATACCAAAACCTCGACTATATCTAGACAACGCTCGCCTCAGCTCGGCTACAAAAGTTAAATTCAACCATGTTTTGTCGCCGGGAGAAACTAGTCACGCTGCGCGCACGGCTACGGGAGATACCGCGCTGTGATTGGTGTATTTTTAACGAAGCCTCCCCGAGCTGGGCCACGCTAGGCCGAGGTACGGCGTGCTAAGACGCAGCTTTAGAAGAGCAGCTTGCAAGTTTGATGCAATGTGAGGACAAATACTCGAATCTGCCAAAATTATAACCAGTGCAATAGCAGACCGCGTAGTAAGGTATGTAGGTCAGGCTATGCAACGAGTCTCCTACCTTTGACGGCCTAAAGCTACGTCTTAGCAAGCCGGACCTCGGCCTAGCGTGGCCCAGCTCGGGGAGGCTTCGTTAAAAATACACCAATCACAGCGCGGTATCTCCCGTAGCCGTGCGCGCAGCGTGACTAGTTTCTCCCGGCGACAAAACATGGTTGAATTTAACTTTTGTAGCCGAGCTGAGGCGAGCGTTGTCTAGATAGTCGGGGTTTTGGTATCTAGTGCCCCACTCACAACAGATGGCGCTACGACGGAATAAGTACGCGGTCAGTATTTATTGTGACTGTTCAATTATGGACATCTTCTTTTATATCATGACAGATATAACCGAGTAATTTATCAAATAATTCAGGAGTCATACGGTAGAAATTCTAGAAATACCAAGACGAATTTCCCCAGTTAAGTTGTGTCGTGCCCCATCGACCTTCTGTATTTATTTTTCTTATTATGGCCTTCGTCTGACGTCGTCTTATTATTGACTTCCAATATAAATAAGTTAGACATAAAATTCTTCTTCGACCAAACATTACTAACTACACATTTTGAGGTTAGCTCGAAATAGTGTTGCCAGATTTTTCAAACATCTGTTGAACTGCAATTGTTATTTGCAACCTTAAGTCACAATGTGTTTTTTTTTGCCTTTTCCGTCATGTTATATCCTACCAACAGATAAATAATACACAAATAAATAAAATATGTAAATTGTTGAATATATTCGTTACGATGCGGAGACAAAAAATATAAAACACTTAAAAAACGACAAAATGCCATCATTAGGTTAATGAAATTCCAGTATTTTAGCAATTTATATCAATTCAATACCCAAATACTGTACATCTTACTATAACAAAAGTAGACCAACTTTTGATAAATCGCCTACCTGGCAACACTGGCCCAAACGAGTGCGGCATCGTTAAAATAAAATCCGCTAAGACGACATCTTAAAATTTGCGCGGAGCGAAGCCTCCCCGAGCTGGGCCACGCTAGGCCGAGGTCCGGCTTGCTAAGACGTAGCTTAAGACGCACAGTGCATCGACTCACTACAAATGTTGGACAAAAATAGAAAGAGTTGGTAGAATTTTAGAAATTTCATTTCTAAGGATGTAATGACAAGAAAGAGTTGGTAGAATTTTAGAAATTTCATTTCTATAGAAGTAATGACAAGCTGACTTCAAAAATGAATATGGTTTTTGAGTACCAGTTACCGTGAAAAAATCAATCTTTTTTATTTTATCGCGTTTCTTTGAGTAGATGAATTTGTGTTATTAGTTAAACTTAACTGCAATTGCGTGACGGATTATAAAAATATCTAAATTTCAAAGATAGTTAAATACTTGTTCCTTGTTTCGTAACACAAAAATTCTTTTTATTACACGTATTTTATATTTCATTTTAAATAATAGCACTATAAAACAAATTCAAAAACAAATATTTTTAATTGTCATATCAGGTGATAAATCTTCGTCACTAAGTAAATCGAACTGATGATGGGGTAAAGTAAAAGAAATATCGCTTTCCAAAATATCTGGCTTTCCCCATACCACAGTATACACTTTAAGATCATTTTTGCTATATGTAGAAATGTTGTGCTGCGGGTTTCAAGCTCATTTTAGCAATTTACAACTTTTATGAAACTAGCAAACATCTAAACAGTTGAAAAGATTAAATTTCAATTAGATTCTATAGCATAGATACAGGTAACTCGAGCAAATCAGCGTCTACGGCAGCTCGTAATAAATCATCTTCCATATACGCAAACATGTCATATTTGCATAGTGTATTTTGGAAATAAACAATAAAACGAAAGGAAACTCCATGAGATGCTTATAAATTTATTTATTTTTACCATCGATGAAACATAAGGTATCACCTTTCAGAACATCACAATACTTAAAAATTAGTGCGCGTATTATGTATTATAAATACAAAATAAATACAGGAACAGGTATTATGGCAATTCTTTCGGTGTCATACCAGCCAAACATACACGACCGTAACAGCTAAGACAAACAAAAATTAATAACTCGCATAATTTCTTTTGTTATTAATGTTTAACAAATACTCTATGAGACATAAGTCATCAACAATGCTCATAAACCTAAAATTAAATGTTAGCGCTAAACAATTTTTAGTTATCGATTTTACTAGGTTCGGTTTGTACAAACCTAGCCAATAATTTTGCCTTCACATTTCTAACAACACTATTTTAATATCACATTTGATATTAAAACTAGTTCTATAGAGCCTGTTTCTCACTAAATCATTAAAATATGTTTTCCAACCCAAAAGAAATACCAGGTATAAATCAGTTATAAATAGGTTTATTCCAATGCTAACGAAAATCGGACCGGTTTCTTATTTTTGTCGTACCACTTGGTCTACTGGAGTGCAAGTCTCAAACCGCCCGGCCATCGAACGCACACTCTTAAGACGATATGCTTGGGCGCCATAACTTCTCTTTCTTAAAGGCGGCTCCACACGCAACGGAAAATCCGAAGGTCTGCCTTGAGGCGCTAGGCCTCCTCCATCCACACGTAGAGGTTTCTCCATCCACACGTAGAGGTTTTCCTTGAGGTCTTGCGGTTCAAGGCATGCCTCCGGATTTTCCGTTGCGTGTAGAGCCACTTTTATTTAGGTAAACAGAGGTAGATAGCTCTGAGCGAGCGGTGCGGTGGTAGGGTACGAGGCCTTTTAGACTAACACCGCTGGGCGATCGCAATGCGCAGTTTCGGAACGATATTTTCGTTGCATTGGAACAAACTTAATATATGCAAATAATTCTCATCACTGAGCGAAGAATACAACGTATCACCACAAAAGAGCGATCACTTGTGTCAAAACAAACAATATGACAGAAAAACATCCATAGTGACGGAAATGTGAAATCTTTTAAAATTTTGTTTTGGTTAATTCCTTCTTAATTTTTAACGCACCTTCAAACATGCGTCAGGTTGAAAAGTCAATTGGATTGAATTGTCACATCCGCCGTTATGGTTGTTTGTACCTGAAGTTTTACTGCCACGTAGTCAACCAGTGAAATGTTGCAACCAGGTTAAAATGGCACTAGTAGCTATTACGCACACTTTTACCTTTTACAACATTGCTGATGACGTTTTCTTTGTTTTCGTTTCTTTTTGTCAGGTAAGTACTTATTTTATTTACACTATGTACAATCAAGTTTTACTTTTTTTGCCGACACATCAAACATTTACAACAGGTATAATTTAATGAATAATGACAGTATTTTCTGTGGATATACCGTGTAGTTGGCTATACAATACTTAGGGTCTCCAAGTCAAACCGAAAATATGTACTACCATACTCAATTTTCCTAAAATGTTACACCAGCCACACGGCAGCGTGGATTCTATCGTATAGAAACTCATTTTCTTGGGGTTTTTATTACCCAAAAAAGTCCAGAAGTAATAACGCTATAGAATCACTATTGAATAAGTTACTAGATAAATTTTTACATAAAAAGCTTTTGGTATCACAGAACATTCTAAAGAACGCCCGATATTGTTTTATTGTGGTGATTATTTTCTGTTACTTTGTGCAAAGTTTAGAGCCATGTACATAATTTATTTTGTGGTATTATTTTTTATTTACCTTCACATTATTATAGGACAAATAGACAAGATAAATGATCACCACTGAACTAAAAATAACCAAAATACACAAGAATTACAGTATTAGTATATTGTCTTGGGAAGACACTCATGGATTTCAATATTCTCGTATTTTTTTTTTTTTGTTAATTTTATACTTTACTCCAATAAACTATCAATAAACCTACTGGAATGTTTGTGGGTGAATGAACCGAATTTACATTGTCTAAAAACTTAATATCTAAATAACGTATTTTTGATCTTTTGTGTTGTTATTTATATACTCCCTTTTTCAACCAAGCATTTCATATAAAACCAAGTTCGATGTCAAACATCCTACGCAATACCTATGAATACCAACACATTCTACCTAAAATAGTTTACACTTTTTTGTTCCTTTTAAACTACGGATAGGTGGTCAACACCCGGTATACTATTTGTACGGTTAACATAACAATATATCCAAACGTCCGATATGTTAAGCGATTTGACAGAACTATGTGGTGATTCTGTTTGTTCGGTGAAGTTTTTGACAAAAACTCGAACAGTTTTTCTATTTTATACTATATGAAAAGTATTGCTGCCTCTCGTACTATGCTTTCATTTGAGCGATTTTGAGCAACAAAACAACGCGACGATGATAATAATAATTAATTATTAATAATAGACATAGATTCTGTTTTATAATTTAATGAGTTATATAAACGCCAAACGTTTATAGTAAAGCTATTTGTTTGTATTTTATCATCTACAATCTAAACTTTTCAACTTTCTGACTAAAAACTAATAAATAGTGAACTTAGAGATAGAGAACATTTGAATCATTTACCGACTGTTATATAAGATTACAATATTAGTCATATATCGATATTTTTATTATTAGCCTAATATTTTTAATCACTTTTACCATGCATGTGTCTGCCATGTAGTCAATTCTTTTGATGTATTATGTATAGCATTTTTTTATACATTTTGTATGTTCTTTTCTTTCTAATTTATCCTAAGACTAACTAATATCTCAGTTAATATCATTCATTTAGGATGTTAGATTTTCACAGCTAATCATAACCGTTTTTATCGTAATCCGGTAACTCAAAAAACGACCTGTTCATTTTAAATTAATAATAAGTTTATTTGAGAATAAATTTAACAAATTGTCCATATTTAAACCAATAACAAAAATGAAAAATGTCGCACTGATAAAAAACTCAGATCATTTTTTGGCGCTACTACCAAATTCCAGCAAAAAAAATACCAACAAGCATTGTTAACCCAAAAAAAAACAACTGTCTAACATGATCGTCAACAACTGCTTTCGGTGCAATCAAAACTTGTCGAGTTAGTTGGCTAACTACCCTGTATATATTAATACTGTAAAATTGTAATATATTTAACTTTTAACGCTTCACTTGACGGAACAGGCATATTTGTAACAATTATTTTTACCAGGCATGCTACGATGTGTGAGGTACATATATAAAATATACTACCTACTAGTTTCGGTAAATTGACTAGTTCAGTTTTATCTTTTATTTGGTATTCTAAATCACTAATTGGGCCGGAACGGCAGATCTTGATGATGAGGACGTGACGTTTTGGTAGTTCGAGCCTGACCGTACGTTTCGGGATTAAGTTATTTTAAGAGTGTGTTGAACTTTAGTCATCCATGACTTCCATGCGGAATGCTTTACCTAGGCGATTCATGCTGACGCGATGGTCATCTTCATCACTGTCGTCGTGGTAGTCAGGAAGACGATCATCGTCACTGTCATCATCGAGCTAAAAAACAGAAATCACAGTATGTATGAAAAAAAAATTCAATGCAGAAACTAGTTCATCTGCAAAAATCTATTTTCAGCAAATAAAATGTTTTTTTTTTTCGAGTCATTGTCATTTGACACTCATGGTAATTTGTTAGTGCCTTTATACTGTTTTCTAGGACGCTCAACACGAGCATTAACATTGGCAAGTGATTTTTTTTTTTTTTGGAAAAAGCTGAAAATTGATAGAGGATTTTTCTTCTGCTTTCTTTACAAAGTTGCACAAATATTCGACTGGACTGACTACTTGATGACTTGACTAAAACAATGTTTAAAAACTTTGTAATAAAGTTATGTCCTTTATTTGCTAAAAACAGACATCTGCTGTATTGGCTAATAGCCAACCTTTCCGCTACTACAAAACAAGAAGTAGAGATGATTTCAACTAAGAACGTCACTCCCCCACCAGTACACCTGCGCGGCGGGAAAATAACGACGTTGATAAATAGCTCCATATACCTACAGTGCTAAATGGAAAGTGGTCTACTGCGCACTTGGCGGGAAGTCACGTGACGTGACGTTCTTAGTTGAAATCATCTCTACCAATATTTGTAAATAAAAGTTCATGCTTGAATAGAATACTGGCGAGCAATTGTCCCATTGAAATTGGCATATCTCTGTTTAACTGTTGGCTTTAAGGTTATTGTTTCAAATTATAAATTAGCCTACAGCATTTCTTTAGCTAAACAGACAACCCTATTTGGTTTTCTGTAATTTATTCTAAAAGAAAAACCAACAAATTAACATGTTAAAAAGAAAAAAAAAATCGTCCTCCTCTTGCGTTTCCTCCCCTCGTGAACGGGACATTGAATTAAATTAAGGATTATATTCTGATCGATGTAATTTCTCTCCTGCAATACCGACACCCTTAGATCCTAGGCAGTTCTTGGAGCAGACATGTCCGATGGGATCCATGTCTGGACTGAGTGCTGGCCAATAAAACTGTTTCATTCCCACTTGATTCAGATACTCACTGACAATTCTGGCTGGGTGTTGTCAAGTATTATCATGCAGGGAAATGCCATCATCGCCCACAGTGACCATAAGAGGCATACGATGATTATTTATCGACAACTTTCATTGTATACTTTTAAGTTGTTAGAGAGCCATTGTGTGTGAAAACCTTCAGTACAAACTGCACTGAGAGAAAAGAAATGTAAAATCAAATAAATGTATTTCTTTGAACATATTTTTTTCAAGGAAAGAATATATGTTTGAAACAAATAAGTATTTTAAATGTAAAAAAGTGAGCTGCATGTGCTGAAAGAAATATTTTATTTGAAGTAAAAAGAAATAGTTTTCACTGAAAAAAAAAGCGATTCGATTACACCAAATGGTTTTTGGGTTTAATTGCAGAAATATGTTTGAATGAAATAAATCTGGTTTTATTTGAAGTAAAGATCGGCCTTGTGGTAAGTAAATATTCTATTTGGAAGAGATGTATAATAGATTTGAGTAAAAAGATTATTTGTTTGAATCAAAGCAAAATTGGTTTCATTAAAAATTATTACTATGTCTATTAGCGAAGAGATGGCCTTTTTTGGCCTTTGTATAAGCTCAGCTCCAGAATGCGAGCGGAATTCTGGTTACTCTTCACTTGGAAATAAGTCTTTATTAAAGATTACCGTAGAATACAATAATTTAATAAGTCTACCATAATCTTTTATTGTGATTTCGACTCAGCTATGTTTGGATTATATAATCAAGGTCCCATGGTTATAATCCAAATATAATAAAATATTAATTTGATAGTACACTTTAATGAAACTAAAGTACTATTTGATTATATCAAAATTCGTAGTTTTTAAATCAACATTCGATTTTATTAATTCAAGTACTAAATTGTCAAATAGTAAAAAACGTTTTTTTACTTAAAAAGAACGTAGAGTTCTTGAAACGAAATGCTCATTTCGTTTGAAAATATTATGTTATTGAATTTAAATTAACTGACGTTCATACAAATACGATAGCTTTGAATTTAATAAATTTTACCGAAGAAATCATTTCTTTGCGGCAACTAAAGCTTTGCCTGCCACTATTTAACATCAATCTGTCTTTGACTTGAAGCAAATTTGTTTCATTCAAATTATCTTTTCTCTCTGTGTGAAGCATATGTTTCTCTGAGTCTTCTTTATACCCACCGACGCGACGTCCGTCTGATACAGTAAAGCAAAAAGCGACTCATCTGGAAACAGTACATTGCTCCAGTCCTCGCCATGCCATGCCAAATGATTTCGAGCAAAAGTCAATCTTAAAACTCTTCATTACAATCCATTAGCAAGAAGCCTTCTTCTAACAGTCCACTCCCTAACATAAACACGGAGGGTCTTTTATTCCGTAAGGTTGAGGACACCAAAAATTGATCATCTCTTTCTTTGGGGCGCCATTTGGTCTGGACCAGGGCCGTCTGGTTTAAGGCCAGTCCACAGATAGAGCTAGTACACATTTTGTACCGTAACAAACTCTTACCAATAATTCTTATGGTTTCACATTATCCAATATTGTCTCAATGATACAATTCATACTTATTCTTCGCAAATATGGCAGACACCAACTATCTTTCACCGCCTACTAGACCACTTATTCTCTGATTAATTTTATTTTGTTGCATGCAATTTCTTAAGTGACCTAACTTGTTGCTCGCCAGTATACTGCTAAATAGTTGCAAAATTTATAAAGCATAAATACCTAGGTGTAACAAGCACAAAAGCAAAGCTTATTCGAAAAAATTCTCATAATGCATGCAAACAGAAATACACAACCTGAAAACAAGTCATATAAATATAAGCCAGTCTCTATATGACCCTCTAAAATGGAACATGCATATCTGTGACGGTTCAATCCTAGTGAACACCATCTTAAATCAAAATCAATTGTCCATGCCTCCTCAAGGCGCATAATGAAACCAATTACAAGAACAGCTGGAGAAAATTCGGCGGTTGGTTGCAATTAAATAAAAGTATCATTTCGATTTTGTGAATATTATCGAGCTATTGTACGATGTTTTATTAACTGAACATATCAAAATGCATGCGTTCTTTTTAAATGTTACTTACTTATTTTTAGACTTCAAAGTCACCAATAGTAAATTTATTTTTGCGTGTATTACTTGCAGTGAGGCAGGGTCCTTCAGGACTTGTTAACTGTTCCTAAAGGATTACAGAAAAAATACAAACATTTGTTAGCAGAAGCACACAGTTAGTCTTAATACAATATACGATGTTAATAAACTTGGCACAGAAATTAAGTTTGAATATTATGTACAGTTGTGCACATTGTGTTAGTGATATGTATATGCAATACTTAAGACAGTATAGATTATACCAATACCATAATAATTATTAAAAAGCCATGCAACTGATTTACACGGTTTTCAAGTTTGTTTGATTCAGAAGGAAACAACTGAAAGTAGTGATACATGTATTGGAAGAACGTTTGACCATTTTGAACATACATAGATGGTCACCAGGATTTGTTGTAAAATTAATTAGATTTATACTATTTGTTTGCTTTCTTGTTAAATTCAGAACTTTGTTCCAGTTTTTTTTTGACAAGACTTAACTTGTCCTTTGAAACAACGTGCGCTGATACGTTCTATTCATCAAGAGAACTTTAGACATATAGATTGAGGCTTTTATCGGATAACGCAGACATAGGCATTGCTTATAGAACAATGATGAGAGTATGGGTGATACAATTATAAACGAGAGCGTTTGGATAAAAGAAAGCATAAATCTTCTACGGGATGTTCAGAAAGTTATAATTTGCTTTAATGCAAAAGTACCCTGCAAGTGAAATAAATGAACGAGGTCTCAAGCCAATGGTAAATATTTTATATTTTTGCCCATTACGTATAGAAACCCTGTATATCAGATGCGGTAGCCTGAAATTTTAAAAAATAAATCAAAACAATACTTACATCGACATCTGTGATCATTTCTTTGGTTGACACTGTGGTATCAATACGTCTGATAGAGCCTTCATGTATGTTGACATCCAGTTTCAAGCACTGATATCTCCTCAGAAGAAACACTATTGGAATAGGTAGAACTCCTGCTAGTATCATACCAATGGCAATGGCCAGAACCCAATTAGGATATTCTGCACTTACAACTTTGCCCTACAAAAGAATATATTAAACGTATAAGAAAGCGGTGGTCAAACGGTAGAAGGTGATCTGATATATTTCTTTCTAGGTATAGAATAGACGCCGTACCTTATCCGCTACCCAGGCCTGATAAGTTGGGTTATTGACCGCCATTGAAACAATTGAAGAAACCAGGATAATGCCCATGATCAAGGGTGCCAAGAATCTCCACGTAACCTGCCAGAAAAGTCCCGGTCTGACTCCAGTCATGTCGTATATATCTTGGGTGAACTTCTTGTGGCCATATATGTAAATTACAGAGATCATTTCCATGAATGCAACCACCACCAAACCAATGGTTCCAGCAAAGGAGTCGAACATCTTTAACCAGTACTCGCCAGCACCAGTTGTGAATATTAGGCCCATGAAGAAACATATCAAGCAGACAACACCTAATATTGGAAAATATCATGAGTACAAGAAAAGCAGAAGTGTGAGTACGTTTGTACTTGAATAATACCTCAAAAACACCCATTTCAGTCTTGAACTCACCTGTTAGATATTGCTTGCGAATCCTCTTAAAGATCTCAATATCGAATATGGTGCAGAGCATACCTTCCAGAATTCCGATTTGAGAACCCAAACCAAGAGATAGCAACATTGTGAAGAATAGTACTGCCCAAAATGGCGACCCAGGTAGTTCCACGATGGCCTGTGTAAAGACAATGAAGGCTAATCCCGTCCCTTCAGCAGCCTAAAATAAATAAACTTACTCAATATCACAGTATCCATAAAATGACAAAATTGACAACTGAATTGCTAAAAGATGTGGTTTACTTACTTGCTCTAACTCTTCTGCTAATGAACAGTTGTTTAAGCCGATAGCTGTTCGATTTTCAGGTGCGATAGCTGCAAAAGCACCGTCGTATAGCTCTTGCGTGATGCTTTCCAAAGAACTCTTAGCAAAGAACCCCTGTGCCATCATCTTAACTTTGTTGCTGAAATATAAAAAATAATGATATTACAATATTTTATTTTTATATTTTATTTTCAAATATAGCTCTAAACGTCGCATTTAATATAGACTAATAAATTCACTTAATGTAATGTAATGTAACATGAAATTGAAAACATCAACAAAATAGAGATCCAGATCGGGGATCATATGCTAACGCTGTGTCCTGCGTGCATCCGTCACGTCCGTCCGTTGCGTCAAGGCCACAACATGACCAATCAAACAGCGACGGACGATCCACTGTCGCTGTTTGATTGGGCCTGTTGTGGCCTTGACGCAACGGACGGACGTGACGGATGCACGCAGGACACAGCGTAAGGCCGATATTGACAGTTGTTTCTGCGGCGAGAATCCGACGTAAGTGCAGGTTTACGGACAGTTCCACAAATATGTTTACAACGTTTATGCAAACCAAGTATCAGACAATTTTAGATCATGAACGATGACAATTTAACCGTTATTTTTCCTTTCCGGTTTTCGTTTCGCCTCAACTCAAAATTGTTTCAGTTCGGTTTTCGTACCCAGTACCCTACAAGGAAACTATTGCTTTCTAAAGTAGTAGTTTTGGGTGCGGCTTATTCCGCTGCACCATTTATCCACCATTTATCATACTGTTTGATAACTGGTTGCCGGCATCTACGGTTTTACGCCCCTTGCGAAAGGCGGTGGACGAGGATCTTCATCTGATGCCTGGATTTGAACCCAAGATTTTTTAACAGAAGAGCAGCGCTCTAACGCTAGAGTTACTCGCCCCACAAGGAAAGTATTGTAATCGTCGGAAAAAAAAATCAAGATCTTCGTGGAAATATGCATATGTACAAAATTGAAATACCCAATTTTATATTTTAATGACGCTCCTTTTTTTCTGAGAAAATGACATTTTTTCTCGGAAAATAAGTCACAAGCTAAAATTAGTGGTTCAGTGATTCATTCGCAGAGCATAGAAAAAATCGTGTATACCTGTTTCCAGCACTAGCGTATATTGATTTGCTGTTTTTTTGACATGATAAGCCACTTTATCACAATTAACCGTAGTATCTCATCAGACCCCAATAAATTTAGTAGAAAAATATAAATAAATGAATAAACTGCAACATGCTAATTTAATTTATTTATTACACATTATTCATACATTAGCCATTATAATGGTGGTAACAATCCTTTGTCCAAAATGCGTATAACTTTAGCCAGATTGTAGTAATCTTTATTTTCAGGCACTAGTCTACCATAAGAATCACGGACCACAAAATCGAAACCAGTAGTCGTTTTTTCTGTATGCTGTGTGCTGCCAGCATTTCTTCTATGAGGTGCCATATACAAAGATGATTTCGAGTAAAGATAACCGCCCCACGTTGTACTAGGTGGTAGATAGGTCACTGAAGGTTCAGTTATTGCTTGCTGGGTCGGTCGAGATGCGACGTAGTTCTCTGTAGTCGTTGTATCACTCCATAAACCAATACTATTCGGATCAAATTTCCAACCATTTGCAATTTGAATGATTGAAAACGCCAAGAAAACAAACTACAAATTATATTTAATGTAATCATTTATAAATCCAATTTATACTGAGTGGAAAAAGTCTGGAACACCTGAAATTTCATCAAAAAAAGTTCTTTCAGGCAAAAGAAGTAGCCAAAAATAATTAGAAATCATTTTGCTATCTATTCATGTACCTAAACTATTGCAGTGGCGTCAGTTTGTAAGGTCAAAGGGACACTCTTTCTTAACTAATAAAACCCTTTCTGAGTGAGCTTGGGCGCGATTAACCAAGAGCTGGTAGTCCAACAGTCGACAAAGATGCGCTTAAATTTTTGGCAGAGATCGACTATTTCTGACAAAGATCGACTTAAATTTTTTGTGAGAACTGGTGATGTCTCAAACAAGTGCTCGAGAAATGAATTTGAGTCGTATTTCTGTAGTGGATTACAGTGACATAACCAATTACAGTAATCATCACAATTTCGAGGACTTTCCTTTGACTGGAAGACTATAGATAAATAATTGACCCTTACAGCACCGCAGATCAATGCAATAGACTTGGAATACTTTTAAGATAAGTCCGGTGTTCCAGACCATTTTTATAGACTGTACATATATTAAAATTTTCAATTAAATTTCGGATATAGTCAATAACTTAATAATTTTCTCAATCATTTTGTTTATGTCCCTATTTTTTCTAAGTAGTAATTGGGTATTTCAACATTTTGGAAAAGTACATTTTAAAAAATAAAATTTAAAAAAATATATTCGATATTTTTTAATAATATGTAGACAAATATGAAATATTCAAGTATATTTTTGAAAGGCTTTGTACTTAAAGTTTACTTCAGGTAGGTATCTACTAACTGTTTTCACAGATGGAGCTGCTAGCAAGCACTAAGTTTAGATAAATTCATGAATTCATTTATAACATTTATTGCAAAAGATATCATTTTGTTAGTAGGAAGTTTTAAATGTTTGACCGCAACAGTATCAACCCTTGGAATAAAATAAACTAACAAAGGGAAAAGATGTAAAAACCTAAAATGTCATAAAGCGATACATGCATGTCAAACGTTTAGAGGCCTACTTTTAATACGTTTGTAGAAAAAAGGAAATTTTGAAGTAGTATCGAAAGTAAATACTAAGTACTGTATTTTACTTATTTATCTGTAAAACGTATTTTTATATAGTTAGGAATATTAATATTTAGATGTTTACGTGCTATATGACAAGAGTATTTTTATACTCTACACGAATAAATTATAAATATAAATATGCATAATATATGAATAAACTGAACATACTGTCTGTATTAAATCTAAATGATTTGAAAATAATAAAATTATATTACGTATGTTAGAATTATGTGAAAATTAGACAACTACCGGAAGGTTCTGGACAGTATAAAATGTAAATAAATATTTTCTGAATGAAATTCAAACTTACCGCGACAAAGGTGTTCATGTCTGAGTTTAAAAATAATACTTCGCCAAATGTTTCGTTGTTCTTTATATATCAGATAAATATGACCTCATCTTGTATGATTTTTTTCTGATTTAGCGAATCACTCCTCTCTAGATTCGGCTTTGTCGTTAGTTTTTATTTTTCTTGCGATCCCAAAACTGTATTTATAATCGCAGACATTAAATCAACTGCAGGTATAGCAAAATGGGTTTCTTTGTATTGTGGTATTATTATTTTGTTTATTTTATTTATGTTCCTTTAAGATTTCTAATTTGGCATATAAACTTGTGTGCTACGCGGGCTGTTGTCTTGAGCAATGTTGAGAACACATATATTCCACGTAACTAGTTTGTTAGAACTTTTGTTTTATTTTTATGACGTATTCTACTTCTCCATACAAAAATATGTTACTTTGTGTATATAAATACTTTGATCATGATTGTTGATATGTGATGATTTTAATTATTTTAATTTAAAGTTTTTCTAACGATAGAAAGTTAAAAATTGGTACAGTTACTCCTCCGATGTTATCAAATGGATCGTCGTTATCGGTCTCGTCTATCTTATACAAACCACTCAAAATTGAATTTCCCTTTTACCATATTCAATTGCAAAACACTTGAAATTTAATTTTCTACAAATGTTTAAGATAAAAAATTGTACATGAAAAGGCAGAATTTATTTCTTTTATTAGTAGTCCATGGAATTTTGTCAATATGGCATTTAGTTTTTGTGATAGGCTGATAGGCTAATCAAATATAGGATGTTCTATTTATTTTTTTTGCATTTTCCACAAAAATGCCATGTGACATTTCCCGAATATAACAACAAAGCATTGTACAAACAAATGATTTATTAAAGGAAAAATTTGCTTTAAGCGATTTAAATCTTACATCGTACACAAAATGCAATGGCCGTAACAAAGTCACAATTAAGAATATATAATTGTAAGAAACATGTCAAAAATCCAAGTTTTATTGCCACTTGTTCCATCCTAACAATTTATTACCAATTTTCTGTATTACAACCTAGGTGGCAGAAGAAGGGGTTGGTCAGGTACAGGATAAACATAGCCCCCATTTCTAGGAGTTGGGGGTAGATACTTTGGCCCTATGGTTGGTGGTACATACGTTGGGTGTGTTGGCACATATCTTCTTGTTGTTGTTGTTGGTGCATAGGTTCGCCATGTTGGTGGTACATAGGTTCGCCAAGTTGGTGGTAAATATGTTGATGGAGGTGGTAGGTATCCAGGTGTTGATGGCAATTTCCAACAATTCGCAAATTGCGTGGTGGAAAACACCAAGAAAACAAACTGAAAATTGTATATTTATTGTAACCAATTCAGTTCAATACTCTTCGGCTACATATTTAAACTAATGATCAACTTTAAGACTTTTCAAAACATTTTGGCTGTATTTCTTAAGATAATTTTGTAATCAAATTTTACTCACCACAAAGAAGGTCTTCATATTACTGGAAACTGTTCATTAGAAAGAATGATTTGCCCAATGTGTGGCTGATCCTTATATACCAAAATCTGACATCGCCCTGTATGATTTTTTTTTCTTATTTAGCGTAAGCAGAAACCTTTTACTATTATTTATTATTTTTTATACAACAAACAAGATTCCATCTGCAGGTAGAAGTAATTAATAACACAAAGTGTCATGTCCACAAAACCCCCCAAAAAAAAAAACAGTAGTAAGCAATATAAATTATTATATCGTTAATATTGTCTTGCCTACGTGTATATCCATTCCATACCATACCATCAACGTAGCGATTTATTACTTTCCGACTAGTACCCTAGAAGGAAAGCATTGTAATCGACGGAAGACAAAATTGAGATTTCCGCGGAAATATGCGTTTTGAGGGCCCCTAAATCCATTGCAATGATTTCTGGAAAATGTATGTGCGTATGTATGTATGTATGTGTGTCCGTGAACACGATAGCGCCCAAACGGAACAACGGATCGGGCTGATATTTGGTACGCACATTTAGAACTACCAGGGGACGAAATGAATTGTTTTTGGTGACAATCTGACAACCGAAAGTGGCAAATGTTACATGCGATTTCTTAGGGATTCAGTCGATTTTGGCCAAACTGACACCACCTCATCCTGCAGTGATTTTAAATATGTATTTAGGCGCTATAAGGGTTTTACACTGATCGGTTTCTGACGTAATGGAACCACACCTTTAATCACATGTTTAGATAATAAATATCTTTACCAATAAACAGAAGAAATAAACATCGCACGAAAACACACGGATACAGACAGTATATTATAGTATATTATAGGTATTTGTATAGAGAGATGCATTGTTTTATAATCCCAATACGTTTAGACACCCTCTATACGTTTAGCGAGTTTATAAATGTGCCAACAATGTAGTCGGAAAGTTGGGTGAGGGCCACCCCAGATATTTAATAAAGCAATCATGTATTAAGAAGTAAATTTTAACAGTTATCTTCATCACGTGCGAATGTCCAATTTATTGGCACGTGCCCAGTTCAATCCAAATTACATATAAGAAATAATACCATATTATAATGTGCATAAAATTGCCGAGGTCACGACAATGCAAATTTGCAACGATTGTGGCCGTGAACTTCGTGGACTGTAAATTTACAACTGAAAGTCGCTCAGTGCCGCTCAGGGTTATCGGGGGCCCGTGTCTCCTGCAAACAACCTATAAATAATGAAAAATAAATAAAAAAAATCTGCGGTTATTTGATGGAGTAACAGTGGCAATTTTGAAGGTGATTAAAACCAAATATTTATTAAAGACTCCTCGGTACGCGACTTTAGTTACATTTTGCCGACTCCTGTGTCAGTTGCAAAATAATTAGGTATTAAGCGATGTAGGAAAATCGTTTTTCAAGACGCTATTTTCTACTTTCAGACATAAGTACTTTAAAAACACTGCTTGTTACCTAAACGATACAGTACTAGTTAAGCGTTAACATGCCTTAACAACAATAGTAGCAACAATAGTTTCCTTATTGTACATTTTCCTTGTTGTGTAAATGACATGTGGCTAGGAAAGTTTGGGAAACACTTTTATTATCCATTACTCAGAACTTCTCAAAAGTAGGACTCAAATCAAGAATGCCATTACTAGATCATAAAATATCACCATATACTGGGTGGTTCAATATGTGTGATTCAGGCATAAGACTAAACTACCTTTAATTTTAATAATATCGAGAAACACTATTTGGAAATGTAGTCTATTAACCATTGTGTGATAGAAGATATTATAATGTAAGTTTATTATAACATTTAAGGATAATACATAAGCAGCTGTGGAGATTGTATAAAAACGAAATTATAAACTAAATTTTCATCTACTTACCTTTCAATATAAAACTTGAATGAAACTACATCAATTGTTGTTCAATTGTCAATTGATGTTTTCAGTCAAAATCAGTGCGTACTTACTGCCTAATATAAAAAATTCAAATTCACTTAGAAACACTTCAACAAAATCAACGTTTGAAGATCGAATAATGTGATAATCAATACGTTAATTCAAGCTCAACCAATAAGAACGCGTAATTTCGAATTCCTAATTTCGCGACACCTCTGACAGCGCGATCTGTGGAAGGTGTCATTAATGAGCTATGTTCTTCTCGTAATACTATGTATACTCATAATTCTACGTATATTTAATCATTTCCTAAATTTATATTGGCTATACAGAAAGGTCAGAAAATTTAACTAACAAAACTGGTAACTCTAACCTCTAAAACTTGGATAATAACATACAGCAAAAAAAGCTTGAAGTTTAATTGTCAAATTTCAGAGTAGGGAACCTACAATATTTTCTGTAGCACACTAGACCTTTTTTATTGAATATACGTAGAATGGTGTGTATTAAATATGTAATTTTATTTCTTTTTGCAAAAGCCAAAGATTAATATTACATTAATATTATAATATTACAAATTTAACAAAACTACGCAACGCCAAAAACCACCCACCTTGAGTTGGAAAGCAATCACCGGCTAAAGTATTAGTATGTTTCATACTGTATGTAAATAGCAATACTCGTTACTTTTCATATCTACCGGCATTACTGGTGATTATACGAGTATACAATAACAGGAAATTATATATAAACACCAATTTTTTTAATTACATTTACCGTAATATATGCACAGAATACAAGCGTGGAAATGACTCAATAGACGCATTAGAAAGTGTTTAATACTAATATCGTCGATTACATTTACACCATAGATTTTTTTCTCTCAATCCAATAGCTCTGTCCTATCAACTGTCAACAACTAGTTCGGAATTTAGATGACACAAATAATCTTATCTATCTTGCCATTGAAATATATCTCGCTTTATCCCTCAAATTAATTTCAAACTAGTTCTTTCACTGCTCGGATAAACCTATTATCAAGTCATAATAACAATTTTTGCTTACCTTTCGATGCATTTGTCGACATTGGCCATGGCCTTGAAACCCAAGATAGCAAAAATGACAACACTGGCGTACACCGCTGTGATGGCATTGCAGACAGAGACAAGTATGACATCTCGAACACAATTGTTCTTCGGTTGATTGTATGATCCGAAAGCAATTAAGGACCCAAATGCCAAGCCAAAGGAATAAAATACTTGAGTGGCTGCGTCAAGCCAAACTGTCGGTTCCAATAATTTTTCAACCTAAAATTAGAAAAAGTCTTTTGGGCAATAATTTTACATAAATTTAACGCAGTAGATGTAAGTCAGCTTTCCATAAAATTACTGCCTGTTCTCTATGAAATTGTAATTGTAATGTAGGCAGAGAAAAAAGATACGAATTGGGTTATATACAAATATTGGTAAAGATACGAAGTTATTTTAACCTAAAGATACGAATTACCTTTTATAATAAGTATAAGTATGTAGTTATATAATGGCATTTAGGAGTAAGTACATAATATTCATTAATAAATCTGCGTAAGTATATCAGTTCATCCAGATAGAATGTTGATTGTTATGAATTGTTGTTATAGGAACTATAACAATTTTAGTACAGTGCATTTAGCGGCAAATCTAGAAGCTTTTAAATCCAGAATGAGCTCAATACCAGTTGTGTACAAGGCGTCTGATAAAGGACGGATGAGTAGAACATTGCTTACTGAAATTTCGAAAAATATTTTAAGCCTGAGGTTAAGACATTTTTAACAGGGGTTAACAGGCCCCAAAAAGCTCAAATGTCGATGCTGCCAACGCGTTTTCTTTGGGCATCAGGTGGTCTGCAGAAAACAATTTTCCCATGGAAATCCTGCTTCTCAAACGGCCCAGAGAAAAATTTACTAATGTAGCTGTATCCAAAAGAATATAAACAAAGATTGACACATTTTTAAAAAATAATTGAAATCTTTTGCTTATTTTATCCATTTATGTTCAGAATTTAGTTTTCAATTTTATGTTTTGGTTATATGTGACCTCGGATGCGAAAAGGGACCTATCGTGCGAAAATAACGTGCAGCATAACGGTACATATCGGAAGAGACCTTACGTGCGAAAATATTGTGCAAGATAACGTAACGACAGGTCCCTTTTTGCGTCCGGGCTCACATATATTCAAATATTCCCAGTTGTTTTCATCTTCATCATAAAAAATGACCCTTCCCAACAAAAGAAAAAAACCTCCAGTGATCCGGATACCTCAATAGTCCGGACATGGTCAGGAACGATATATGTCCGGATTAGCGAAGTTATACTGTACATACATTGTACATACAGAGGGATATTCATACGATCGTACACCACTTCTATCTCCTTCTAATGACAACATGATTGCCCAAAAAATACATAGTAACACAACTTGTTAAAAGCTGCAACTGATGCCTGTGATACAAACATTCTTGCAGGAAGTGAAAAGAAGTAAAATGATTTTTTGTAGGTAACTATTATTACTACAACTTATAACAAAAAGAATCGCTATCTGCCTTATTTACATAGGTTTGCGCATGTTAATATATGTCATGTATACCCATTCGTAAACGCTAAATCTAACTATAATTAAAGCGTTGTAAATCAAAGTACCAAATATTTTGTTCCGAGGAAACTGACAAACTTTATATAAAATTTCAAAATGAGTACTTCCCTTATTAATGTTTTTAATATACTTGATTTGTGATACAAACGTTATTTGGTTAATGTGCCTATTTAATTAATTGTGTCGTTATAAACTTGGAGCCTTGCAGAAGGGTCTAAGTACCATCAGCCGACATAATCAAAACGATCCAACTGACATCACAACGGCCCATGTACCACATCGTATTATTTCAAACAAAAATCAGGTATATTTAGATTGGAGACTTCTGCGATCCGAATCGCTAAGTTCTAGATTTTCGGGAGGAAACCGCGTCAATAACGATAAAGTTGTCAAAGTTTTGCACACATGTTGCAACAGGCATATTCAGGACGTAACAGTAAGAGGGCAACGAAGATGCCTCTTGCAACAGAGTGCAAAACTTTGACAACTTTATCGTCAGGTAATTTAGAAATCATAAATCAGGTATTTTACCAAATTAAGCGTCAGCTACTCTTAGACTTCAGTGAGGAAGGTATATTAACAAGAATACAAGGTATTTGTTTATTGGTTGTGTAAATAAAAACTTAATTAAGACACTTAATTCAGTATTAAGCAATTAATCGGATAAGGTCCGATGAAATTGTTGAGCTTCGCCTGGCAAGTACTCATCATGTCCTTCTAGCTTATCTCTTCGTACATGCGGTGCTTTGATGAATACTGTCAACTGGTGGGTAGGCGTGTTAAAGACGACGCATGGCAGTTTTTGCCAAGCCATGCCATCTTTTGACCGTTGTATGAACTAAACCCGAATTGATATTGACATAGATCCTTTTGATTGTTACTGAGGGTGGCCTGTAGAACACATTGACACAAAAACCTCAAAAAAAACGTAAAAATGGTACTTAGAACCTCTTGATTTACAACTCTTCAATTAAGACTTTCAGACCAACAATAAATTAACCCCATTATGAGTTCTTTAGTAACATCCATAATACTCCCGATTAGGTTGCTCTGAAGGCCCCAAAAGTAATTCGTATATATTTGTTAAAATAATATTTACGATAGCGTCAGTTTAAACCTTTACCTATGACGCAAAGATTCTAGCAAACATTCTCTCGATTTCAGTAGTGCGAGACAAATTAAAAATGTGGCTCTTTGCATTGACCGCGGCTTGTCCTTGCTTTTTTTCTGCACTGCCCAGTGCCCATGTCGACTTGACTCATAGTCATACCAAGATTGCTTGCTGAAAATCACCCTAATCACTGATACGAAAGAAACCCATAGTAGATTGCTACTAGATATTTCAGAAATCTTGCAAATCTTTGCAAATATCGTACCTTAGGTGTGTACATATGGGCCAATCCGGCGCTGGCACCCTTCAATGTTATACCTCTGACGAAAAATATTGTCAGGACAATGTACGGGAACATTGACGTAAAATACACCACCTGAAATAAAAGAAAATATTAGTTCGCGTTTTGAACGGAGTGATGGGCGGGAAAATTTAATCCAGTTTTACACAGAATCAGTTTAATTAGTGTCAGTCCAGCCCATGTCAAGTGCATAACCTCCAATCTGAGTTAAACTGAGTCTAACCATAGTCCAACATCTATTCTGTCACCCTTAGGAGGAATAGACTTTTGAACAGTTACCTTTTAAAAGTGACATTTCTCGCATTTAACTGGTGTAGCTCTATTATACATTATTACAGATGCTTGCAAAATGCGACTGTTCAATGTTATGTTTAAAACCCGAAGCTCCATTTTGAGTGCTATTATGGTGAGTTTACATTAAGAAAACTACAACCGCAACAAAGAGTAAAAAGAATTTTAAAAGCCAGGATGACGTCAACTGTACTCGCTTCTAAAAGTTATATTTAGCTAAATAAAAATACATAGACGTTTCCAAAGACGTTTTGACATGTTTTGGACAAAAAGATAAACTATGATCTCGATACGTATACGGAAAATAACTTATAATTCGTGGATTTGGCACCAAAATATAATTTTACAATCACTACGCACTAATTGCTGCAAAAAGACGTCAAATGGAACTAGCTTATTTGGGCTTCATTTTGCTATTTTTTCATGAAAACAAAGTAGTACCGAGAGATTTAACTTTTCTAAGAAAATTCACAATTTCTATTGTAATCTCGAAAACTGCCCTCTAGTGGCGATGTACCAAACTACAATCACCGCAAATAAGGTTGGCTTTGTTGTCCACGAAAAGCTCTTTTCAAGGATACCAAGTTTATTAAATTCCGTTCAGCCATTTTGAAATTATTGGCATTTGTTTACAAACATATCCCAATACCCTCACCACTTCATTTTTAGAGATAGAGCAAAAAGTGTTTAACAAAAAAAAACTAGAATTTATATAATGTTTAAAAAGCATATATTTTTTGTCATGTTGTTATAGCGGAATTCCGATAAAAACCACATTTTTTAATACAAGGTGGTGGTTGCACCTCTAAGCGGCCATCTTAGAAACCTGATAATAATTTCCAGTATTTTCTCTTGGCCACTTTAGTCATTAATTTTTTTACCGCATTTGGCCACCCTATAGTTTACATACATTGCATTGTATCGTACTAATAAATACTATAACTTCAAATAGTGTGATGAAGACAAAACATCAACATGACCTAATGTTGGATCATCTCCACAAAAGTTTTATAAAACATATCAGGTGTTATTCAACTTAAGTCACAAAATACATTAATAGAAGGCAAATAAAATCAATGTTAACTGCTAATATTTATTACAAACATACGAAATAAAACAATAAATTTTAAAGTATGTGATTGTGGTTCATAAATCGTAAGTTAACAAATTTTTCCGATTGCGCTTTTCCATAATAATGATAGTTGCCCGTATATATGACGTAATATAAGTAATCAGGGCTGTGGAGTTGGAGTCGAGGAGTCGGAGTCTCATGAAATTTCTGGTTACAGGAGTCGGTAAAATTGTACCGACTCCGACTCCACGTTTATATATTTCTTAGACCTATTGCGTAATGATTTTATAACCCTCCCAATTATTGCAATCAGACAGAGAAAAAAAAAATGTAAAATCAAATAAATGTATTTCTTTGCAGATATATATTTCTTTCAAGGAAAGAATATATGTTTGAAACAAATAAGTAGTTTTAAATTTTAAAAATGAGCTGCATAGTCTGAAAGAAATACTTTATTTGAAATATTTCTATATCAAGAAATAGTTTTCACGAAAAAAAAATACGATTCTTTTACACCAAATGGTTTTCTTTCATTTCCGTAAAGTGGACATTGTTTAGGTTTAACCGTAGAAAGCGTTTGAGTGAAATAAATCCGATTTTATTTGAAATAAAGATCGACATTGACGTAGATAAATATTCTATTTGAAATTATTTGGAGAGAAAGACATAGTCTCTAGCACACTCTAGCTTAGTTTGAGGAATACGTCTGTATTCTTTACTAAAGATTTCCGTGGAGAAAAATAATCTAATGAGTCCACCATAATCTTTTATTGTGTATTTCGAAATGGGACCTTGATTATAATCCAAACATAATTAAATAATGATTAAATTAAGGAAAGATTATTTATTTTATTATTTATTATTTATTTTAGTTTAAGAAAAAATAACGCAGGGTCGCAATTTTTATCAAATTTGAAAGTACACTGAAACTAAGCTACTATTTGATTATATCAAAATTTGTAGTTTTTAAATCAACGTTCGATTTTATTAAGAAAGTACTACAATGCCAAACAGTAAAGGAAGATTTGTTATTTAAAAGGAACGTAGAGTTCTTGAAAGAAGATGTTCATTTCTTTTGAATATATTTTGTTATTAAATTTAAATTAATTAACTTTCATACAAATATGATAGCTTTGAATTTAATAAATCATAGCAAAGAAATAATTTCTTTGTGGCAACCAAAGCTTTGTCTGCCACTATTTAACATGGTCTTTGGAGACCTCTCTTTGACTTGAAGCAAATTCGTTTTAACCAATTTTTTTTTCTCTCTTTGCACTGTTTGGTAGATCAGCTTGGTGTTGGTGGCAAGTTGGCTGGATAAATCTTTATCTCGTTAAGAGTAATGTTAGTTTTGACATAATTAAGCTGGACTCGGAGTCGGAGTTGGGATCGCAGTTGGGATCGGAGTCGGACTCCGCAGACTTAATGATTGAAATTTATAGCGTTACTTTTGAAATCGATGGTAATTATGTGATAAACGTTAATTAACACACCTTAAAAGTCTTTGAATGCAGTAGAAATTTAATACAGAGGAATGATAAAACTAGCAATATTGATTCTTTTCAGCTAATAATTTGACTCTGTTTTGTATTTGCAATGTTGGCTTACCTTTCCTGAACTTTGGATACCCTTCATAACAATGAAGAACACGATTATCCAAGATAACAAAAGGCAAGCGACAATCCACCATTTCGGTGCCCCCGGCTCATCAATGCTCGGCGCAACATCCAACGTTGTTCTATACCAGAAATATGCTGTTTCTGATGACAGAGCACATTCAGCAACTTGAGTTCCGTTAACCACTGGACAATTGGCCCATGGCAAAGGATACTAAAAGAAAATGAAGACAATTTCACGCTTTGTAATACTGGAGAGGTATACTTACTTACCTTGAAACTGTTGAAGAGATAATAGAAGCACCAGGTGATAATCACGTTGTAGTATAACGCAACGAAGAACGTCACTAGGCATGATGAAATGCCAATACCTCCTAGCCATGGGTGGATGGTATTCCAAACTCCTAATGAACCCAACCTCATCTTCTGACCTATCCCTAACTCGATGAGGAACAGTGGTATGCCTTCTAAGATGAGCATAATGAAGAACGGAATAAGGAAAGCACCTGAAAAGGATGTTGAAAGGTCATTTTTTGGAAGTACCCTACTGGAAACGTTATACCGAAAGTTATTTCAATTTCTTGCTATTATACATTATTTATTAATATTTACTTCTAAATTTCGTTGCTCGCCTTTGTACGTTATGAACACTTTAAACTTTGCATATGTTTATTTATTTATTTATTTATATAAATACAAGACGTGAAAAAGAAATTTAAAAAATATCTTTCCTGTTTGTAGAGTAGTTTCAAACTAAGAAGAGCACAGTTGTATATGCAACCAATCATACCCAGTGTATGGTTTATAAATTGCCTATGTATATTTGGTTGCATATACAACTGTGCTCTTCTTAGTTTGAAACATCTATAACACCGAATCAAATCATAATTACTACTTAAAAATTTCATATTTCCGTTAGTACTTGACAAATCTTGGAATACATAGCCGCAGTAGAAACCACTTCACTGTGTTGGAAATTGACAGATTTTGATAATGGTCAAATAGTTACATGACATGTCATTAACGTTTTTCTATAACAGTCGTTAGCTCAAGCGTTTAGATGCCAACGTTGTAGTCGGAAAGATGGGTGCCCACCCCAGATTTTTTTAAGTAATAATTATGATATGATCCAGTTACCATAGCAATCACAGAAAAAGTACGTTACGGGCTTTCTAAAAAAGTATTGTTCATTAAAATTAATTGAAAGAAAAATGTATGGCTAACTCCTTTCCGGAAATTATGTATTATCTCATTATTACAAAAAGTGAAGTTCAGGTGTTTTGTGTTGACTGCCCTAGATACGATGCGCAATACAAGCACGCTTCGTGTACAAAGTGATCTCACACTCGCACTATTGTATGGTATTGCAAGCATGCATAACATAAGCAGTTGCTCCATGAGCTATTTTAAGTTCCATTCACAAACACTGGCCATAAGACGCAGTGTTTAATTTGCGTGAATATATTTAGAATTAACAGTACTTAAAGTGGCCTTGGATAAACATGACACACGGTCATTGCCAAAAATATTTCCTCTCAAAAATATTATTAAAGGTTTCAGGCTTTCCTGACATAATTTAATTCTTGCAACGATTCTCCAATACCGTATTACTGTGACACATCTAGTCAAATACAAATTCTACACCGAACACGTTCAGAATATGCTCTGAGAACAAGCCTTATATCAATCATCGGCGCAGGGCTGCACACACCCGGGGGTTGAATCATGGAGTTGTGCGACCGCCGAGCATGTACGCTGATGACACTAGTCAACAGTCAAAATTTACATTGGATGCGACTATTTTTTATATATATATATATATACTAAGGCCCTCTAAACTCAAAAATCGCATAAAAATTTTGTTAATGGATACGTTTTCGAGTTACAATTTTTTTTCTTTTTTTTGTTTTTTTTTTGCGGAGGTAGTTCGACTATTTGGAGCATATCTCGAGTTAGGAACGTCCAATCTGGTCGCCCGGCACATAAAATTGAAGCTAATTGTATCACCAACAATTGTCACTGATATAGTTTTTCAATCGCTTCAGTAGTTTTACGCAATAGGCCACGATATTATAAAAATTTGGCCAAAATGAAAATGGAACATTTACTCTATCACCTGTGAAAAGTAGAAATCGTGGAAATATAGTTAGTTTAATATTTTTTGCGTAGAGTTTGAACTTTTACGAAGAGAACAAGGTATTTACGATTAAAATCTATGCAAAAATAGCGAAGTTATGGTCATTTAAGATTGATAGGTACCAAACTACCAAAATTCTACTTTTTCTCTGTTTACAAGTTTAATTCATTGTGCTTAGTTTTAATGTGATCTTTTCAATATAAAGGAGATTAGAAGTGAGTTTGATTGCTGCTTCGCCTTCTTGTCGAAATCTGTTTTTCTTATGAGGAACCAGATATAGTTGCCCATCATTTTTTCAATCCAAAATCCCTGGTAGCGCCGCTCAATAGTCTTCATTTCCTAGTGAAACCTCTCACCATGCTCGTCACTGACGTCACCAAGATTCTCAGGATGAAATCTTCTCAACTGCTAACTCCAGGTGTATTCCGTATCCCATGTGCTTGTGGCAGTGTCTACATTGATGAGATAAAGCGCTCTGTCAGCGTTGGGGTTTCAGAACATGAACGTTGTACAAGGCTGCGCCAAATCACAGCACAGACACAACAAATCTTCTCGACCAAACAAAAATCATCTCCCGGGAATCACGTTATTATCCTCGTAGACTCCGCGAAGCGATCGAAATCTTTAAAGATCCCTCCAATCTCAATCGAGATGACGGTTGACATTTGCATCATATCTGGAAACCACTTTTACGACCACCACAGCCAATCACAGCTACCCCAAACCGCCCTCCCAACCAGTAGTTGTTTGACTACCTGCGCAGGCACCAGCGCCAGGTACATATAACGTCGATTGAAACACGTACTGACATATCTGAATATCATTTTTTGGTGAGATATGCCACTACGTGTTTTGAGCAACGATAAATACCCTCACCCTTCCACACACGTTCATTCTTTCCGTCCTGAAGATGCCTCTTGCAACAGAGTGCGAAACGTTGACTAAAAGATGCGCATCTTGATGCGAATCACGTGACGTACTCGTCTTCCGAATGGATCCGACCTCTACCATGCATTTAAACTGCTATAAATGACGAAAAATACAAAATAGAGAAAAGGCCTAATTTTGGTAGTTTCGTATCCATTGGTCATAATTGATCATAACTTCGGTATTTTTTCATAGATTTTCATCGTAAATACCTTGTTCCCTTCGTAAAAGGGCAAACTCTACGTAAAAAATAAGAAACTGAGCATATTTTTACTATTTCTACCTTTCCCTGGCGGTTAAATGAATGTTCGATTTTCATTTATACTAAAAATAAATTATGGTCAATTGCACTGAAACCACTGAAGCGATTGTAAAACAATATTAATAACATTTATTGGTGATTCAATTGGCTTTAATTTGATGTACCGAACGACAAGATTTGATGTTCCAAACTCGAGATATGCTCCAAATAGTCGAACTACCTCCAAAAAAATTAACAAAAAAGAGAAAAATTCATAACTCGAAAACGTATCCATTCAAAAAATTTTTAATGCGATTTTTGAGTTTAGCGGGCCATGGTATCTAAGAAAAAAATAGTGGCATCTAATGTACATTTTTTTTATTATTTTGTTGACTAGTGTGATATATATAGATATGTTCAGAAAGAGATAGATAGCTCCGAGCGTATGCTCTCGGCGTTCGATCGGTTCGATTATACAGCCCTAGGAACCGAATGCACATCGCATCATAACAGCACATGGGACTTGGAGTTATATTAAATTAAAATCTGCTACTTACTACCCTGAATTTCAAAATACCAGTCGAAAGAAACTCCTTTACCCTATAAATATTGGTTCGATGTAGCCATGATGTAGCTATCCATCGTCGGTTTCCTTTTTACTTTCCGTCTACTACCCTAGAAGGAAAGTATTGGAATCAATGGAAAAAAATCAGGATGTTAGCGGAAATACGTATTGTGATCCCTCCTGAATTCATCGCAATGATTTCTGTGAAAACAATAGCGCTCAAACAGTGCAACGGATTGGACTTAAATTTGGCATATGACATATTTAGCATTATCAAGGAATGAACTGTATTGTTTTGGTGACAAAAATTACTAATTCAAATATGTTCCAAAGTAGTTCCAAAGTACAATTCTTAAAACAATTTTTTGATTTTAACTTTGATTACTTTGGTTTGTAGTTAACAATAATACAATACATACAAATAATATATTATTTGTTGGATGTATTATTGTTGTAATTGAATTTTTAAACAAATTACATTATTCAATTTACCGATTTCATCAGGTATACAGTACTTTCAGCCAAAGCCATATTGTACAGAATATATTATCTAAGCTGCTTTTGACTTGTTTGACTTTCATGCAGTTGTTATTTTGTAATTAACTTCTGAAATTCTCTTAATAAGTTCCCTCAACCAAATAAAATAATACTGAATTGCTCGTTTTCATATATATTAATTTGTAAATAATGGTTTCAAACATTTTTGACGTTGCCATATTCTTGGCCATAGTCTACATTTCGGTCTGTCACCATGACAAAAGGCCAATTGTTAACCATAACGGCTATGATCTTCCGCCCGTCATAGTGCTGTTAGCAAGGCGTAACATATAGTTTATTATTACAGTGGCTCGAGAATACTAATAGTAATAGTCAGTAATTTTACATAGCAGCAGTGACCGAAGTTTAAGGTAGAAGTCAGACCCCTGTTATAAGGCATAAAAACATAGCAAAACATTATTTCTAATCATGAAATAGGACATGTATTTGTAGAATATCTCAGAGATGTGTGGGAACCAATTTCGTTTTCTTTTTGCTATAAATGAATACCTACGTTACACATTGGCATTTTTTTGGTCTCTTTGCACGTCTACATTTTTGTCCAACGTCGGAGCAAGTGAGCATGTGTGTGAGGTCCACACACATTCATGTACAATCGCAACAAAATGAAATTTAGTAATGTCAAGTTTTGCGAAAAAAATATGTAGAATAACTGAGCTACGATGTGTGGTGGTTAGGAAGCGTGATAGGCTAGTGCGAGTTACCGATTTCTTATTCTACCTTTAAATGTGTTCAATACTAATCTAAAACCCAGGATTGAACAATATTATGGTCAATATAATTGTTGTAAGTAAACTAGGTGCAATAACACAGGGGAACATTGATTTTGCTGCATGAGATTTATTGGTCAATCTTAGGTAATTTGGTCTACTAAATATGAAAATAACAAATAAGTTAAGAAGACGTTTTGTGTGTGGTTTTCTATTGTATTTTTGATCAGGACAGTTCCTTTGTAAGGTCCAGCAGTAGTAGTCTGCCATTATAGGGCAATACCATCGGCCTTCATATCTTTCCTCCGTTATCTTGATATACTGCTGAAACTGTCGCTCTGGTTCTTCATTATAATCACTCAGATTGTCAGAAAATTTATCTAAATGACTATGAAAATAATGTAAGTTGGTACTCATATTAGTTTTTCAAAATTTTCAAGTATTTTGTCAACGATTTGTATTGTTAATATTGTTCAGCTTGGTGATTTCCCAAAAAAAAAATCGATAACTGATACAAAGCTTGTTCATGCTTCCAGTTCAACCTTAGTCATGTGATTTGTGGTCAATCAATACTTCTAATTTTCCTGTATTGAGGCCAGGAAATGATCAGCAAATATATTTAGAACAAACACAATTCTTATATAAAGCTTTCACAAAGTATTTAATAAGCCCTAATTTAATATGTAGTGGTGGAAGAATTATTTTTTTACAGTCATATTTATTCTCGATATAATCATAGTCTATCAAAATTGATTACACAAACTGATTACATACATTTTTTTTGTTGCTCTGTGTAATTGGTTGTAAAATTTGAAAATTAGATTGGGCCATCTAGCGTACGTAGTGCCATCTAGCGTACGTAGATAATTAAAAAATACCACTTGCAAAAAGTTTTGAGGAGTTATAAGAAAGAAATTATGGTTTATAGTTATGTTATTTTTATTTCGTTTTGAAAAGAATGTTGTAGACGATTTGTGAAGTTTTGAAAAACTCTTGGACACACATTACGGGGTATAACGTGTTCCTTCATAATCTGCTCCCTTAGCTCTGCTGGGGTACGACGGCGTTGCTTAAACACCTTTTCCTTCATATATCCGCAAAGAAAGAAGTAACAACTACTCAAATCGGGTGACCGTGCAAGCCACTTCACGTCACCATTTCTCTCATATTCATGTTTTCTCTTTAAACGCTAATTTCTTTAACTCCTCAAAACTGCTTAATTGGTTCTGCCACACCCTATACTAAATGAGGATAGACTTCCACGTTAACAAAGGCTTAGAAAATATGGCCATAAATGTTATTTTATGACTGATATTAGGTTGGAATCCAGAGTGGCTGTGGCTTCACAAACTTAAAGTATTATAGAAGATTTCGATGCTTCAGTGTGTCAACCAGTTAGTCGGAGAGTTGGGTGGGATCCACCCCAGATATCCACCACAAGATTTTTTGTTGTAATGAAAACATATCAATACTGGCAAAAATATATTACATGATCGTCGATTACATTAAACAGTAAACAATTTTTTTTTTGAATAGGCGGTGTTTGGTTCAGTGTTTACAAAATCCAGATAAATGTTTACTTTAGCAAAAATAGCTAACACTTATGTAAATGACGTCATTATTTTTATGACCTGCTTCAGTACGACTTTGTTTGCGGGAGTGTTTTGCATGTGTAATAATCAAATTCCTTTGAAAATAGAATCCAGGTAAGTGATTATGAATGAAGGAAAAGTGCGAATTTAACCCCCTGTGTGACCATACGCACAGACAATTTTGAGATCGAGTAGTACAATGTGAACGCATTGGGTTGAAATTTTGCATACGTATTTAGAATTACCGGAGGACGAACTGGAATGTTTTTGGTGACAATCTAACAACCGGGAGTGGCAAATGTTACATGCATCTTAGGGATTTATCCGATTTTAACCAAATTGATACCAGTTCACCAGTGACTCTAAATATGTATTCAAATTTGTATAACAGTGGGATGAACGGTTTAGGAGCTATAAACGTTTATAAAAGCAAGTTGACGGAATCCACAGCCCTTGTCGCTGTATTGCAAATTGTCAGATTTTGACAAACGTCAGTGCCACTGACATGACATGACATTAAATGTCATTACGACAAATGTTGATTATATTGATTTTTTAGGCAATCTATTCTCCATCTTCATTTAAAAAAAATCCAGGGTGCCCCCCCCCAACTTTCCGCTTACATTGAAGTTTCTAAACACTTTTACAATTATTACACTCTGGACCATAACCAAACATCAGTCATAGAATAACATTTAATGTCATGTCATGTCAGTGGTCACTGACCATCAATATCTGTCAATTTGCAACCACAGCAACGAAGGTTGTGGATTCTGTTAAACTGCTTCTATAAACTCTTATAACGCCTAAATCACTCGTTTCATAGATCTTATTGTATAGGTATTTTGTATACAAATTTTTGTACACATATAAATCACTGGAGGATGAGCTGGTATCAGTGTGGTCAAAATCGCTGTGTGACGCCTCATTAAAGGAACCAGATACTCTCGCATATCGCAAGAGAGTGCAAACTTTCTTGCATTCTTTGTAAGCGCAGCAAGAGAAGTCAGTGCGCTGGCACAGTCGGAAAATTTTTCCACAGATCCAAAATGTTAATCACGCTGTCGAATCGTTTACTCTTCGGAAGGTCTAGTTCTGAGGGGTTAGAGATGCTCTGTAGTCTGTACGACTCGAAGATGGGAACTTCGAGAGATATCTGTGGTCTTATTGTGGGGCTACTAAAGTCGATCAGGCAGTATATTGTGTGTCACTAACCAAAATAGTAAATAACATTTTTTTTTCATCGTTTACAATACTTTTCTTTTAGGGTACTAGTCGGAGAGTAAAATTGAAATGTATCAAAAATAAACGAAGTTGCTAAACAATGTAGTCTCTTTGGCGATAATATTGAATATCATCAGCCAGGAAATTGATGTAAGATGCTAACGTCGCGTCGTTGTTGTATGGCGTAATATCACTTACGAATCTTGGAAATTAACACAAAAAGTAGACAAAAATAACTATCTAAAAATATACATGCCGGCATCGGCAGTTCGATTTCAAAATACGTTACAGTTAATGCTGACTTGAACTAGATTTGCATTTAGGAAGGAATCTGACTGGAATTTGTGAAAAATAACATTAATACTATATGGCAGTGGTTTCGGATTTATATTTTACATATTATGATTAATCTTTTCTCTGTATTTTTTTATTGCAACCTTGGTTAACAAATATCCACGTTACATCATATTCTTAGTTTCACATAATATTCACATAATCTTCTTAACTTTGAGGACTAACTTTGAGAAATAATTATTATACTTGTTATTTTGGATACACGAAGTCTTATCCTTAGGTCCATGTCCTCAGACCCCCACATTCGAAATTTAAAATTTTTATTATGTCAAACTTTGTGCTGTTTTGTGGCGTAAACTAAAAGTTGTTTGCTCTTTTCGTTTTTGAGTTACACGCAAATTTAGTTGGGGCCGGGGTCATCCCAGTCCCCCACTTTAAAATGTCGATATTTATCTGTTGTCAAAGTTTTGTGCCGTTTTGTGCTAATCGAAAAGTTGGGTAGTGGTCAACACATATTTTTATAAATTTTATTAATTTTATTTACTTATACCGAAAATACAGTAACAATCGTGATAGAATAATCAGAAATTAAAATTTAATTGTTTTTCATAGTTGTGTACCAAACCAAAAATAACCCAAAGACGCCTAACAAAACTCTCGAAATATGTGTTTACGTCTGAATGAAAATAAATTATTATCTGTTGGTACATGACGTTTATGAATAGCTATCTCGCTATGAAACGAATATAGTTAACGGTATTTTTTACTAAACCACTCGCTTTATTTATACATTTTTCATAGGTAATTTGAAATTTTGGCAATGGATTAGTGTCGCATGTTGTGGATAATTCAACGCTAACGTATACCGACACTGACGCGTTTCAATGTTGAACATAAATCAAAAACGCCTTCTGACAATCATTATCGTTGTTCGCATGTTTTACGACCTGAATGGTGTATTTAACCAAGTAATTTTATTGCGAGAGGGTTTAATGCAAAATTCATGTACGCATTCTTTTTTAATTTAATGATTTTTGGCAACATAAATCGATTTCTAGTGCCGATTCCGTCCAACATAGAATTTTAGTTACAGTACAACCATTTTAAAGATAACCTGAGAGCTGCGCGAAAGACCGACATTCGGCCAGAGTGAGATGCATATACCTACGCAGCGCGCGCGAGCCTATCGCGTGAGTGTAAATCCATAAGTACATATTCAAATCCTGCCGCGTAGATGAACGTTCTTACGGCTTCTTTCAGACGGGACTGTCTTGTGTCCGGACACCGCACGGCGTGAATTGTATACATTTCAGACACTTCAGAGCCACCATGTGCCCCTGATCCTTTTCCAACATTGTCATGTTATCAGTCACTATGTTTGAACCAGAAGAGCTGGTCGCAGTTTTGGAATGGAATGATTTCTGGAAAATGTATGTATGTATGTATGTATGTATGTTTGTGGGTTTGTGTGTTTGTGGGTATGTCTGTGAACACGATAGCACCCAAACGGAACAACTGATTGGGCTGGAATTTGGTATACATATTTAGAATTCCCGGGGGGCGAATTGCAATGCTTTTGGCGACAATCTGACAACCGGAAGTGGCAAATGTTACATGTGTCTCTCAGAAGAGATTCATCCGATTTTGACCTAACTGATACCTGTTAATCTTTCAATGACTTTAAATATGTACACCAAATTACAGACCAGTGGGATGGACGATTTAAGCGCTATAAGAGTTTATAGAAGCACACAATTCACAGCCTTCATCACGGTATTGCGAATTATTAGATTTTGACAAGCGTCAGTGTCACTGACATGTCATGACATTAAATGTCAGTATGACAAATGTCATTATGTCATAGAAACTGACGTTAGATAGGGTTCAGAGTGACTCTGTTTTAACAAAATTAAAAACTGTTCAGACACTTCAGTGTGCCAATAATGTAGTCGGAAAGTTGGGTGAGGGCTACCCCAGATATTTTTTACTGTATTATTAACGAGTAAAATTCTAACAGTGTTTACTGATCACATTTTCAGTAGGTACCAGTTGAAATGTCTGCACACTTGTTATCTAATTTTGTGAAGCCAAAGCTATTTTGGACCCTATCTAACGTCAGTGTCTATTACAATGACAGTTGTCATGCTGATATTTAATGTCATGTCATATCAGTGGCACTGACGTTTGTCAAAATCTGACAATTCGCGGACTCCAAAACTGGTATTTCCGCTGAAATCCTGATTTTTTTCCGTCGATTACATTACTTTCCTTCTAGGGTACTAGTTGGAAAGTAACAATAAAATCGATTTTTTTATACAACAAATAAACCATCTACAAGTTGTTGATAAAATAACACTGTAGTAAAATGTACATTATGAGTTTCCATTTGTTTTGCACAGTAAATTTATTTTTAGCAATGTAAATTGCTCTATTTGTTTTATTTGTTCACATTTACTTTTACATTATTCACACAAGAACTCAACCATTAAAGTAATCAATTTTTGTTTAATTTAAATAATAATATTTGATATCATTCTTCATAGTTAGGTACGTTTACATTATTCACACAAGAAGTGTGAAGTGTAACTCAACCATTAAAATAATAATTGATTTTTGCTTAATTTAAATACTATTATTTGAATAATTCTTCATATTTACTTTTACATTATTCGCGCATGAAGTGTAACTCAGCCATTATAGTAATCTGTTTTTGTTTATTGAACTACAGTATGAAAATCGCGCCAGTTCCGTCCAATTGTTGTACAATGAGCGCGGACAACACAAGGGAATGCGTTTATAGAGTCATTAAAATCTGGAATAAAACACGCATCAATTTATTATGATTCTTCTTGTAACATTTGGCAATAATCGTGGTCAAAAAGAGTTATGTCAAATGTTATTATGGCTAAGCTATTTGAGCGAGAGAAATAAAATTGATGTCATACATTAATTCTTGATTTCCGGTAGGATTAGTTGACGGTTCAATTGTTGACATTTCGGACTATGCTACAAGAGCCATCTGAGGACCTGTTGACCCTACGCCTCTTTCTAACAACTATAACTTTGGAAACACCATTACTCCATACATACTTCGATCTACATACTCTCTAAAATAAACTTTGCAATTCAAGTCTTGTGGTATCCACAGTATATTTTATATAATGAACATTTATTCTGTATGATCTATATATTAAATTTGGGCGCACAATATTAGAACTTGCGATAAGCGATAATAATCATTATTCCCTGGTAAATGCTGTACTTGTTACGCAGATACCAGATACCTATCCATTATTACATTACATTAGCAAACGCTGTTAATGTTTATGTTAATTATTGATGTTGATATAGCGTATCTGGAGCGTAGGCGGCGCGTTTAAAAGACATTTGCCCTTTGTTTAAGTAGATTATGGGATTTTGTTTAATTAGTAAATTATTAATTTTCACGGCAATAACAATTAAGGTGACACAAAATTTGATGACAGCTCGTGAATAAAAAGCAGAACCAGAAAAATCCGGGGTGGACCCTACCCAACTTTCCGACTACATTGTTGACACATTTATAAACTCTCTAAACGTATAGGGTGGGTGAAACATCAGTTAAATTAATGTCCGTAAGATAATACCAATACTATAATGGGATGCTAACAATACAAAGCACTTCTCGATACAAATAATTGTAATATACTGACTGTCACCGTCCCGGCGTCACGTATCCGTGTGTTTTCCTACGAGGTATGCAGCTTGGACCAGTTCTTGTTTATTTATTCTCCAATCGCGGGCCGATACTGGGTGATAGTCCAAACAGGTTAATAACGTGTGAGGCTGACGCGGTATCGTAAGTCCTCCATTACGTCACAAACCGAAAACGTCCGATCGGTATATAGCGCCGCTAAACCGATTGATCTGTTAATTTGTACAGTAGAACTCAAATTATCCGAATCAATTGAGACCGGACCCCATTCGGATAATCGTTTTTTTTCCGAAAAAGAGTCTATTTTAATTAATTACTGTACTTTATGCTAAAAATTGGAGAAAAAACTATTTTTAAAGTTTTCGAATAATTTCGGAAAAAGAAAAAGGAATACACTAAATTTTTAGTACATTTTATTTTTTTGTTGAAATTTCAAAATCGTTTCTGATAGTTAGCGATTAGTTGCAGTTCGGATAATTAGAGTTCTACTGTATACATATTTAAATTCACTGTAGGATGAGATGGTGTCAGTTTGGTCTCAATCGGAAGACTCCCAGAGAAGACGCATGTAACATTTGCTACTTTCGGTTGTCAGATGCCTTGTATTGTTATAATCCCAATATAGTTATTATTATTATTATTATCTTATGGATATTTCTTTTTGCCCTCTATACGTTTAGAGAGTTTATAAATGTGTCAACTATGTAGCCGGAAAGCTGGGTTTGTGCGGAATGTATCTGAGTATGACTGTGAAAACGATAGCGCGGAAACGGTACAACGGATCGGGCTGAAATTTCCTATACTACTTAAGAATTACCAGGGGATAAAATGAATCATTGGTCATCATCTGATAACCGGAAGTGGAAAATGTTACGTGCGTTTTCTAAGGGATTTATCCGATTTTGTCCTAATTGATAACAGCTCAACCTCCACTGGCTTTAAATATGTATTCTAATTTACATATCAATGTTGATCAATGTTGACGTTTTTAGAAGCAGTTTGACAGAATCCAGACTCTTCGTCGCTGTGTTTGCAAATCGACAGATTTTGATAAACGTCAGTGGCCACTGACATGACACTGTGTTATTCTATGACTGACGTTAGATTGGGGTCCAGAGTGGCTGTGGCCACACAAAATTGAAGTATTTAGTATTTAAAAGTATTTAGACACTTGCGTCAAGAATTCAGTCGGAAAGTTTGGGTGGGGGCCACCTCATTTTTTTTTGTTCGTTTCTTTCTCACGCGTACTGATGCATATGTCTTTAAAATGCCCTGTACCCATTATGGATTTATGGAGCAGTAAACGTAAATAGACACGTGTTTCTTTCAAAAGTAGTTTCATTCATTGTTTGTGACGGATTATTTACATTCAGTATTTCCTTTCATTATTTTTGCTTACAAAAATTCAAGCATGGATTGCTTTATTTAATAATTTTTTTCAATGTTGTTCATAAAATAAATTAACAAATTTTTGTTACAATAGTAAAAAAAATACATAATCCTTTCATTTGAAACTCAGCACCCTCTGTGGGCTGCGGAATGCACTGAAACGCACAGAGCACACCGCGATCCACGTTGGGGGTTTACTATTGGGTCATCAGGCTACAGAGCAAATCAATATTCGCTCTATTTTTAACCTGAAGAAATGTCCATGTACTAATAAAATGTTTATTTACCTCCGCCGTTTTGTTGACATAGATAGGGAAACCTCCATATATTTCCCAATCCGACGGAATATCCGATTATCGATAGGAAAAATTGCATTTTTCCGGACCATGCCGCCCTATCTGGATCGCCATCCATTGCCAAACTACCCCTTGAGATGATAGAACCTCTTGGTCCTTGCAAAACAATTGTCACACCCGGTTTTCCGCCTTGACTGTTCTGTCTAGAGTTCAAAGGTGCCATTTCGTGACCGTTCCTGGTAATTTCTGATGATTTACTAGCCATTTTTCTACCCGAAAAACTTCACTACGCTTTTAGTCCTTTACTATAATCTTTATAATATTGTTTGCAGTAAAAACAAGTCTTAACCCATAGTAAGTTGGTTAAAACTTGTTGGTTAATGTTTTTGTGAGATCGATTCTTTTCACATATAATACACGAGTGTTTTAAAGCTCGCAAAGCGGTGTGCTTTGATAGACGTTCGTGCTAGTACTGAGTCCCTGGATACGTTGAATTTGGTCGCGATATGCGTCGATTTGCCGACGCCATGGACGCCACTCTGCTCGCGGAAGGTAATTTTGATATCAGTATGTCGAAGGGACTCAAGGAAACATGTCTTGGATGGTTAAGAAAGGTCAATGAGAAAAATGGTCTACCAGTGCAAGGCATAGTACAAGAAGTATAAAACAATTTAAAAAATTCAAAGAAAAAGTTCAGTTGGGACCACCTTCAAAATATCACTGTAAAATTACAGATAAAATCCGACAATTATAGAAAATTTTTTTAAAACGTTTTAAAAAAAGATATCCGCATATTTGTACCTCAAGAGGGTATGCAAATTTCATTATATGAAAAACTATAGATATAAAGAGCCAAATTGTATCGTTGCCACTTTTACCCACCACTACCACTATCCATTACTGTATAAGTGATGTTGGTACATATTGTAATTGGTAAAAAAATATCTCTCATTTTTTTTGTTTTGTTGTGTACTGTTCCTGCGTAATTTAATAATAAGTTTGACGATTCATGTATACATATATGATATGTATTTACTTTTGAAAATTAATCAATCTCAAAATTGTGCATCACGCGACTGCAGATTTTCTGGAGAAAACCCTAATAGTGAAATAGTATAGTATAGCATTTCCTGTTTTTCTTTTTTGTTACAATTTAATGAAATTTTAAATATGTCAAAAAATATATTAATGTATTAAATTGGGAATCTCTGGATAACATCATTAACCGAAAAAAATTTTTTTCTGCGGCACAATTCCCGTACCAACGTACTAACAAAACAAGTGGAGTATTACGTAATACCAATTGTAAGCGCGACATAAGGGAGGGTGTGGCCTCCATTGAAAGCTCGATGAATGGAAAACTAGGTCCTGTACACTCCGTCTTTTTTCACACCAATATAATCACCTACACCAGACACAATTGACCCCTGGGTTGGGAAATTTCCACTCTAGATTAAAACTGAACTGCGTATAACTTACCAAGAACAAGCGATATAAGACCGTTGAATGGAAAAATTAGCGGACTTTATCTAGCATAACGTCTTGCTTTAGGAATGTTTGTGTTGATTAGTTCAAGGTGTGTAGATAGTCATTTTTGTATGTATATGTAATTGTACCAATTGAAACCATATTGTTCGTTGAATATATTTAAAAGCAAAATATGTAGTTTTAATAATCCTAATAAAAATATTATAAATTTCCCGGAATTAATTATAGGAATTAGGTAGTTGTGATGGTAGTTTCGACCCATACATTGAAATTTTCCACTCAAGCAGAGAAACATTTGAGTTTGAGTGTCGAGTTTAAGATGATATGTCTATCCTTTTATTATCAGGTGGTTGTAAAACAATGCTCTCTCTATATGGTTTAGAACGTCAGCCAACAAACAAACACGTAACATTATATCATAGTAGCGTCGTGGACTGAGTGTAACTGCGATAGCTATTACTTAGACAATACAAAGCAACGTCAAACAACGTAAATTTAGGTATTACCATCCATTACCATCTGGATTATCTCTCAGGATAAATGGATAATTTTTTTGAAAAAGAGTTAACCGAGAACTTATTTATAATATCTTCAACAAATAGGAAACCCTGGTAAATATCGACGCATTTGCATACAGAGAATTCAAATTTGACAGAAAAAATATATTATCCCATTTAAAATAACACTGTTCATGTCGACATCCGGTGACCGGAAGTGGCATTGGAGATGAAAGTATTTTAGATTGAACGTTCGGACTGAATATAATACCATTACCAAGTTTAAAAAATGTCGAGTACGTGAAATGTCAGAAAGTTCTAGTAGAACTGTTCCTTGAGACACACGTATACATCGGTTCAGTTTCGCTTGTTATTCCGGCAAAAATAACGATTTTTAAGGCATTTGCGTAAATCGTAATTCTAAAATGTTAAAAAAATCTAGTTATAATAGAATGTAAACATCTGTTTACCTTTGCTAAGGGCAAACAACCTCTGCCCATTCTATATTTTCAGCTACAAAGAATTCAAAGAAGTCCACGTGTTGAAACATTATGTAAGATGATATATAGGCATGTACTTAAATTTGAAAATATATCTTAAAAGCAGCTTGACTATAACTAACTTAAAACGTAAACATGTTACGAATGATTGTCATTATCAGAAGGTGTATTTGGACATCGTCCAGTAGATTTATTTTTGGCGTGACCGTGAATTTTGGATACATACTCTTACATGTTTGTGTGTTTATTTTAAACCACCTTTACTTTTTTTAGTTAGTATGTGAACTTGAATGTATTTTTAATCTGACAACTTTTTAATGGTGCTAAAACGGGTAAAAACCCTCAAATAGTGACCGACCATTGCGTTTCTAATATTGCGTGTAACCCTTTACAGTCCCTTTGGACTGGAAATTTATAGGGGTTCCGTGATTTGGGGACCTGTTGAGTGATTCGTGAGTCATCCTGTGACCACGCCTTTAAATACATATCTAGCTCCAAAATTATATTATTTATAAAAGAGATGTTATTCTATTAAAATAATATACTACGCTACTAGAACCGAAAATGAAGCAAGATCGCAAAATTAAAATTAATTACAATTATCAGCAATATATTCTTGAGCATTAACAGAGCACGGTTAGAGGACTACTTTCTTCATTTTCGACTCCTTCCTTAACAAGGTAAATAATTACTGTTCTTTCAGTAATAATATTAATATGTACAGGGTGAGTTACTTGAGTCGCTGTGGTGAGTACTTACGCCATGTTTAGAAAAACGAAAAAAATATTTTATTTATTATAGAGATTACCTTTTTCTAACAACCAAAATTATTAACACTTATGCTGGGTTCCCATATTTTTTGTTAAATGGCACATCCTGTATACTATCACCTTAATCTTAGTAATTATTGCCGTTGTCCCATAAATCACAAAATGACTTATGCCCGTTTGCACTGCTTGTGTTAAGAAAGGCTTAAGTATGAGATCGTACTTATGTCATCGATTTTGCTTGCACCGTCACATATCCATTACCTAACTACAGTTAAGAACGACCTAACTTAAGCCTAGAAAATCGACGGCTTAAAGCCAGCGTAAATATAAGCTTAGTTGTTATTGGTTGATTGTGGTGTAGATACACATTGCACATGAAATGTCGTTTTAAGAAATGTCAAGACAGTACCTATATGTGTCAATTTATCATGTTATCAAGCGATTTTAGGAGTTTGTGATGTAAAATTACAGTTTTATTGTGTATTAGAAATAATGGTTTCATTTTGATCATAAATTCTTTTTTTGTGCCGTAATTTTTGTAGTTATGAAAGTAATTCAAATTTGCCGCCACATTAACCTATTGAAAGTTTTGACAAGTGACGCAATACTGTTGATTTTATAACCAAGTATTTCCAAATATAACTAGAACTTTACAGTGTTGCCAACGTCAGAAACTCTTAAGCAATGCTTAAGTTAGAAAAGGCTGACATGCGAACGGTGCAAATCATGCCTGACTTAAGTTAGGCATAAAGATAAGCTGTTCTTAAATTTAAGTCGTTCTTCATAAATACGGTGCAAACGGGCATTAAACGATAATAACTTCAATTCTCAAAAAACAACTAAATAACTAACCACACATCTCAGTTGTTGGATTATTTCGTTTGGAAATTTTACAGTGTTGCCGCAGAGTAGTCCGTCGCCGGTTTAAATGTAAGCTTTAATATGGAGGCGAATCTAGATGATATGCAATATTTAAACTATCACGTATTTTTGGAAACATTCTATAAGATTTTAAAATAATGCATTATCCATGAAGTGCAGTACACAAAATTAAATTACGTAAATTTATGTAAGCTTTTGAAAAATAGCTCAAAAAGGCTCTCTGGGATTTTTACGTCATATTATAGCTCTATTATTTAACTACTTGTGCACATAAATTAATAATGTTTTCAGAAACGTGCAGATAGTAATAAAATTATTATTTTTAGAGTCACGTGTCAAAAACAGGGATGGCGATTTTTTCGATACTTGGGATAATTTCTTCTTTTGAATTACCTATAGAAATTTTATCTGCAGGGACTTTAGAAGCTGCTTATAAAGAAATTCGAACACATCGTTTAAGTCATACAAGAAAGACATCAAGAAAACATTGTAATAGGGATCTAATTCAAATATTATTGTTACGGTTAGAATAAGTCAGATCCATACATATATAGTCTTAGACAAACTACTCATGTAAAAGATGATATGTTCAACATACTGTGGTATGTGGAACCAGTGATATTTTGGAAAGCGATATTCCTTTCACTTTATCCGATCAGTTCGATTTACTTAGTGACGAAGATTTATCATCCGATGATGAGGATTAAGAATATTTGTTTTTTAATGTGTATTATAGTATTATTATTTAAAATTAAATATAAAATGCGTGTAATAGTAAGATTTTTTGTTGTTGTTTTGTACCAAACAAGGAGGAAGTATTTGTTTTAACTATCGTTAAACTTTAGATTTAGATATTTTTATAATCCTTACGCAATTGCAATAAAGTTTAACTAACAACACAAAATCGAACAAACGTCGAAGTATCTACAATATTTATTTTTATCTACTCAACGAAACACGATAAAATAAAAAAGATTTCTTTTTTTTTCACGGTAACTGGTATTCAAAATCCATATTCATTTTTGAAGTCAGCTTGTCATTACACCCTTAGAAATAAAATTTCATCAAATTCTACCCACTCTTTCTATTTTTGTCCAACATTTTGTATTGGGTCGATCAGCCTGTATAAACTAATATTATTTTAATAGATATTAACTAACATTATTAAATTTAGTTGATTCGGACTCAGGAATCCAAGATTATCTGTATGAGAATTATTTTCTCACATAAGACTTTCGTCGAACCCCACATCAATCAGCCAACCCCTAAAATTTCCACACGACCTTGCCTACAGCGCGGGCTATCCCCCAACAATAGCACGTCAACAATATTACGTCGCATTTTCACTCCGCGTGCTTGTCGCTACTGGCAGTGGAAAATCCCCGGAATTTTCTGCGCAAGCGCTACCATATAGTCCGGGTCCGGGTAGACGGACCACGATTGAGGACGAACATGCACGACTGATTCGGATCGATATTTTTTGCGCCCTGAAGTGAAATAGGGTGGCTGGATGTGAGGTAGCTTCAGCCTACTCAGACATCCGTTTACCACCCAGAGTTTCCCGACCTAAATAAGGAAGGTAGTTTTGATAAACCACGAAGGGATGTTAGATGATGAAACCCCTAATGAAATATTAGTCAACAGTAAGCAGCGATGATGAAATAGGATAAGATAGAAAATATAATAACACATTACTGCTTGTGTGGCTGTTATTGTAACTGAAGGAGGTGGAAATGTGACACCCCTCGTTTTTTTCTCGACGGAAATAAATGTTTTAAATGGACTCACTGAAAAATAGATAGGTATGAATGAAAAGTTGCCTTGGTTCTAATTTAATACTGATTTTTTTTACTATATTTCAGATTATCATTAAAAATAAATTATTGCTACTTTGAAGATTTACCACTTCACGATTTCTAAACCTAAACGTAATGTAAACATGAAAGACAATTAGCTAACATTTTAAGTGCGAACAAGGATGTTCATTACGTGTGTATTTTACTTTTTGAACATTCATTATAAGAGTGAAGGTTATTTTTTTTTAAATAAATATTTTAATTAACAATTAACTATGACAACGCGACATCCTACGTAACGTTTTTCGACTCCACCCGACAACGTGATTGTAGGAAAATTCCACAGGAAAACCGACCGTCTAGGACGCCTACTTTCCGCGCGTCATTTTCCCCGTACTTTAAACACATTTAGCGAGGCGTAATCACAAGCACTGTAATGAACTGCTTATTCATATGCCAAAAATTGTGGCTCGATAACTTTATCTTAGCGGCAGATTCCACGTGCATCGACAAACCAAACATTTCTATAGAGTTTTGAAACGATAGACATGATTAATAATATAATCTTTTTAAACACCCAATAGTACTTCTACAGTTTACATACAAGAATGTTCCAAGATGTTATTTGATGTGATATTTTGAATCGTACGACATTTACAATTTGGGTAATGCCGAAAAGCATATCCGTGTTTTCTTAAAGGTCTTTGTCAGCGTGACGGAGCGGAATGTAGGTCACCACTTAAACAGGGGTGTGACCCTTAGGGTCAGGACAATAAATCCATATTTTACACTTATATTCTGTAAAAACCAGTTTTTGTCCCATATTTTCTAGGAATTTTGCTGTTTTTTTTTTTTTTTTTTTTAATGAAAATTATTAACAAAAGTACTTTTACGTACGGTCTAACCATTCTAAAAACGACCAATTCTCCCATAAGTAAACCGGTTATTTACACGTGCGAGTAGGTCTCCTTTACAGTGGTTTAGCTATACCCGAGAAAGGGAAGGGAAGACACATCACTGAACTAAACTGGTTTTATCACGGTATGTTGAAAAGTATTGGTACTCGTAATATGATATTACATAGTTGTGTTTTTGAGCAACAACATGTTTTAGCACAGTAGCATTTGGGGTGCTGAATATGAATGCCCAATGGCCCCAATGCCCCTAAGTAATTAAATTACACTTTAAAGTAAATAAAAAGAAAATATACGGGGTGTTCAAACGTATCAGTTTACCAGTAGTAACTTTGTTATGAAGGTACAACGTCTGCTGGTTTAAAAGTGGTAGTTAAGTAAGCTTTTCGTTAACTGTCAATAGCGCATCGATCACTGCATATCAAACGTTCAGTTAAGAAACTTATGAGTTTGAGTGAGGTTGGCTACAGAAATACAACCGAAATCATTGTTGTCAACAGTACCTATTAGATATAGGTCAATTTTGGGACTTTTTAGTGCTGTGAAAAAAAGAACAATAATTAATGCTATTGTCAGTAGTAAATATACATCAAATAGGACTTAAATGCATAAAAATTACAAACTGAATTTTGAAAAGTTTATTGGAAAAAATAGTTCTAATAAAAGTTGTTTATTTTATCGTTATGAAAAATATATGTGCCTTTTAAACACTATTCTATCATAGCTCATTCTCATAGTTATCTGAAGTAAGTTAGGAACACATGTACAAAATTTTATAACGTAAGGTACAATTCAATAAAATGCCGTGTCAAACTTTTTGTACTTCATTAATTTAATATTATTAATGTTAATATCAACTTTAATAACAATATTAATAGGTAAATGATTCGAGTCAGCTTTCTGCCCGGTTATAACAACTGAGAATTATTCGCATTTCGATTGTAACGACATGAACTACATACTTCTGTGGTAAAAATGAGCGCGTGCCTCTATCAATTAAACATCGTTACATATTGATTTTGCCTTTAATTGAGTGCAACCGTTTTCATCTATTTCATTAGGCGAAGACTGCAATATGACAATTGTTACAGGGTCGTTTGCTAAACAAAAAATATGTGTTTTTTTTTTGTTATCTCCGAAATGTTCATAATTTATTGTAGCCTTCTAATATCTACCTGAGTGTTTTATTTCTAATATGATCGACTTTTTAAGGTGACTTTTTCCTTTCTAGTAACCTTTTCATGATCAGATGATAACAGTTCTTTCATTTTTACTTTCCGACTAGTCTCTAGAAGGAACATATTGTAATCGACGGAAAAAAAATTCGAGATTTCCTCGGAAATACGCGTCCCCTGAATCCATTGCAATGATTTCTGGAAAATGTATGTGTGTATGTCCGTGAACACGATTGCGCCCAAACAGAACAACGCTATGAAATTTGGAACACTCCACCGACGAACATGGTCCAGCCAAAAATTGCCCGCAGAAATCATTAAAAACGTCTTAAAAAAAAATCTGATGTGGCCACGCACATGACTTTATCATACGATACAGCCGTGTTCAGGGGGGCAATTTGGAAGTTCAAGGGGCATCCGCTTACTGTGATTTAATTTTTTTTTTCAAAAAATGGAATGGACATAAATTATACAAAATTTTCTCTACTATAGTTTATTATTTAACTATTTTGACGAAATTACAGAAATGGCGGCTAATTTGCAAAATCGTTGAAAAATGATAAGAGTAAACCTCGATTTCCTTTGGACCCTTTTGGACAAAACTTTTTTCAGCTCTAAGTTTAGTCACGAAACTTCTAAATATGAAGTTTCGTCTCGATACCTTCAGTAGTTTCTCCGGAATCATCGCCACAAAAAGCGGGTACACACACACACCCACACACACACACACACACACACACAGACATTTTTTGTACCTTGGTGAAACATGTTCAGGTGACCCAAAACGACATATATCCGCTAAAATCTCAATTTTTTTTTTCGACACGATTATAATACTTTGTCATACTACGTATGATAAAGTAATAATATAAAACGCTACACATTCTCAAAAAAAGTACAAAAATGCTTAGAATCCGTAATTATGAGCAATAGTTCTACGGGACACTCACTGCCTTTGCCTACATATTTGGCAAGACGCACAACAAAACCTCCTCTGCCACCAAAACTGCTGCGCCACTCCACCGACGTGCGACGTTACCTGGTGATCTGATACACAACGTGTATACTAGCATCACAAAATCATTTTTATTCTGTGCCAGTAGTTTCCTTTCTCGAGAGCAGAAGAAATAAATTTACAGATCCTTAAATTTTCGTATTAAACCCTTTCTCTAGAAATCTACAAAGCGTCAATTTTCTTTTCGTGTTGTTACGTCATACCATACCAATCATATCAAGTAAACTGAATGTGTCCTTGTTCGAGATTAAATGATTAAACAATAATATCAAACAAATTGTTACGCTCTGTATACTGTAAATGTATGTACATTGAATGAACTTTATGTTATCAATAGAAAATAATATTGCTACCCGGAACCTTGAATGACAGATGATTGAAGTGTTTTTCATGTACCACACAAAAGCCAGCTATAATTTGTCCAATTGACCACGCGCAACTGATTCTCGAATAACAATATAACTTATCGTATGTTCGAATTTGAGTTTTAAAGTAGATTTTGAACCAACCTGACTGAGGGTAGACTTTAGGGAAAAGCATTAGCTGGAACTTATTATGGAAGAACAAAATGATCACATTGTTGCAGCTTTTTGCATTAATCATTTTTTTTTCTGAAATTAATTAAGACGACAAGGTTTCTTAATGTTTTCTATAGAGACATATAGTCGTAGCCTTTATGAACATACTTCATTTGTACTATGCATGCTGCGTATATACTGGATAGTAGAGCATAGAGTAGAGCACGGAGTAGTGGAGAGCGATGTGACTAAATATAATGTACTCCATAGTAAATGCAGCAGCAGGACCAAAATGGAGCAGGGATGGATCGGATGGATTGTAGCGATTAAGGACTAGGGCAGGATGTAGGGTGTAGCGGCGCAGCAGACAAGGGTCTCAGCACTAGAGTCTTGAAACGACAGATCCTTCTTGGTTTGACATCCAAGTTAATATGCCAAGCGTTGAAATTGTACTGGCATTTTTGGTTTATAGTTGAGCCCAACATGGAACCAACTGACTTGTTTTATGTTGTTATTGTACCTTGTCAACTGCATGGCTGGCCTGGTTTCATTTGGAGGCTTGCGCGCGTCTGTTTCGCGCATTTTTCTTCAACACATTTTTTTCGTAAAACTCTAATTATGTGATAAGTAGGCCTTTGGGGCTTTTGGGTTCGCGTAGAATGAATTCTTGTAACAGATGGGCAAAGAATACCACAGAGATGTTTGTGGAAGAAATCGAGTCCATTTGACGTGCCCTGGACGAGTTTCGACGATTTGTTATGAAAAGAGATTTTTTTTAGAAGTTTGGGCAACTTTCTGTGTGGCCTGGAGGGCGGATGTAAATTTTTGCCTGCATAACGAACTTCTGGTTCTGTATGTGGAGGGGAATGCCTTCTTGGTTTTAAATATTGGAAATATCAGTTGAAGTCGTAATTTCGAAGTCGAACGATGTAGATGTGACACGTTTTAGGGCAATATTCCCTTATCCTGTGCTTTGTTTCTATTTGTGCCCGTGATGCCATCTCTGTGTCGGGGTAATATGCCAGTAACAATTTAGGTAATTTTTATGGTTTAATTATATCTTTGTCATCCGTTTTCTCTCTTTGGTTGAATTTGACTTTTAATCACCCTGAGGTTATTATGCTTGATATTAATTTACGATTATTGTTGGCTTCTAAAAATCTAACGATACCAAACCCTCAAGGTTTAAAAGAAAAATCTCGCGTTCTCCGTTTGAATTAACTTAAATTAAATTACAAATAGACCGTTTGTTTTGCCATGTTGGTAGCATAAAAGCAGTCTCCGGTCAAACTTACAATAATTATAACGGTGCGGTGGTTTGATGAACCTCAACATCTACACCAACGCCTTGTTGAAGCCCATGATCACCTATACTTCTTACAAGTGTCTCCATTTTCGCTACATTTGACAAAGCCGCTCCTCTTCTCTGAATATGATTCCTAAGAACTCGTCAGCCATCCATTCAACCTTTTTTTTTGCATTAAACCTAGGAGAACAGTGCCTTATACAATAAAGTTATCTAAAATAATTGCCTTACCGAAATATGTTTCTATACATTTTCTCCCCATGCGTTCTACGTTCACATATTTCTCTCCTTTTCCTACGATAATAAATAATTCATAAAACGACCATTTGTAACACTATTTCAATCGAAGTTGCTGAAATTGCTCTATGAGTAGCTTTTTAAAAATTACACAGAACATTCCCAGAGGCAGGAAATACTAGACAACATTAGTAATTACACTAGTATTGACTTCTAAATACCGAAGTACATAAAGCAAGTATAAAGTAATTGCTCCTAGTGCTTACTTTACTCTTACTTCATGAATATTGTAGAGTAATTTTTAATATTTACTTCAAGTAAAAACTACAACATGAAGCATTTTCTTGAAGTAAAAGTATATAATTCTTTTAATCATACCACACATTGAGTATAAGATAATATAGTAATACATACTGAAGTTTATACCATTATTCTATTATCTTGAGTATAAACTATGGAATAAAGCGAATGGTAAGGCATTTGTCCGATATTTCTGACTGAGGTTTGAAATGGGTTTTATGTTGTATTTACGGAACATACGACCAATGCGATCAGTCGTACTTTGGATATGGGGAAAAAAGCAGTTAACATTTATGGATAAGTTTATTTTTAACATAGTCTTATTCAGGCGTTAATGTTGGGATTGCTGTCACTTATAATATCATTCCTCCTATTATAATTAATATGTACATTATTTAATGTTTTTCTGCTATATCCTTAACCACAAAATATCAAAACAACTTAGAAATGCAATGGAGTGCTAAGTACTAATCCCTAGAACCAATCGTAATTTATTGACGTATATGGACATTTTTACCTAATTAGCATATTCTGCTGCTATTCTGTAGCATCTGAGTTTATTTGTCGAGCGTCCTGCTATAGGATGTAAAGAACGCTCTAAATGTGGAGGTGTAGGCGTCCGCGAGAGCGTCACTTGTGACGTCACGGTACACCCTCGACTTGGTATCGACCGATAGGAAGTGATAACCTCGTCTGCCAAAGCCAGATGACGCATCAAGATATGGCTTCAGAGTTGGAGTTTTTAGTTTATAAATATTTATTTAGTTTTTTCAACTTTGTTGGAGTATTGTATACTGTGAAGAGTTTACTGTTCTGTTTTATTTATTTAATTATATTGCCAGCAGGTGTCACACTAATGAAAAATTTGTATTAAAAAATTTTTCGTGAATATTGTTTTCCTTATAACAAAAACTTTTATTATTGAAATATAATAATTTTTTTCTAGTAAAAAAATCTATGGGTTTCTCTGGTAGGCTAAATTTTTAATCTAGCCGTGTTCTAGTGGGATGATTTGGCGATCTACTAATTTGCACGTAACCATTGTTGGCAACAGTGGACAGAAGGACAGCACTTGGGTCTTGATTTGGGATGTAGCGGGTCTTGATTGACATGCAAGGGTTGAAATGTCAAGAAGGGATCAGTTAATCTGGAACGTGGGAATTGTACTGTCAATTTGGTTAATAGCTGGGCCGAAACTAACTTAATAATAATAAATGTCTGTATTTTTCTTCTCTCCAATGCGCAAAATAAAAAAATCCACTGTCTAAGGCAAAGTTCAGATTCAATGATAAATATTAAATCTGGTCTTCCACTCAACCTTATTGTATAATGTAAATTAATTAATAACTACAATTCTAACGTTTGTTTAGCGAACAGACCGATATTGTACTAAGCCTGATAACATCTTACAATTGCGACGCAATCACCCTGTCACAGAATCCCTGGATCGGTCCGCGACCAGGAAACATAGGTGGGGATAGGAATAAAAGAAAGAAGTTTCTAACTTCCAAATCTACTGTCTGGAGAACAAATAGGCACTGAACCTGCCTCTGAAACTAGTCTCACTCAGATCTCGAAGACCAGGCGGCAGCGCATTGAACGTATTGGCAATGTTATATGAAAAAGATCGCTTAAAGAACTTGTGTAAGTTGTGTAAGTCGTGTTCTCCTCCGAATAATTTTTAGGAATAAGCACGCTGAATGAAGGAGTCTGCGATTTGTCATGTTGAGCCATTGTAGCTCCCTCAGTCTATGGGAGATCCGTTCGCGTCTCCTTACCCCAAGAAAAAGCCTCACGCAAGAGTTTTGAAGAGTCTAAGTTCTTCTCCGATCAAAAGAATCTAAACATGGACCATATACTGCGTCTGCGACGTTAACCTTGCTTAAAACGAGGGAATTGCAGAGAAGACCCTTGGTTTTACTATCCAATGAGTAGCGGTTTGCGTATATCAATTTAAGAGCACCATATGCTCTTCCCAGCAGTTGTGAAATATGCTTCTTAAATCTAAGGCTCCTGTCAAAAAGTAACCCCAGATTGCGATCCTCGGTTTTCAATGGGATGTCAATGTCGTCAACCGTTACCTTCACCTGATCAGACCACCACCGTCGACCCTCTGCCCAACAAGAACACTCAAGATGTACTTGGATTTAACTGCAAGCAGTGGTTTCGAATAATAATATTTAGTTGAGAGAGGTTCTCACTCGTGTATCTGCATGCCAATTTGAGATCTCCTGGGGAGTAAGGAATATATGCCTGTGTAGCGTTTGCATAGAACTGTACTCGACAATGTTTACTACTCTTGACAAAATCAGTATAGAGCACGTATAGAGCACGTAAAAAAAGCACAAGTGCAGTTCCCTGAGCCACTCCGATACGACGTCAAGAAATGTTGAAATCCTTTCCCCAACTCTCAATGCCTGCCTCCTGCCCGACACGATTGGTCTCAAAGGCTCAACAGCTGAAGCATCGAGTCCCATGTAATGAAATATTGACAAAAGTACAGTATGGTCAATGGTATCTCTTTGCTATAATCAAGCAGTAACAATAAAACACACTGCCTGCTATCGATATGAGATATTATATCGTCCGTAACGTTAAGGAGCGCGGTTGTGCAGCTAAATCCGGAAGCCCGACTGTATCTCTGGTAGCAGACTATATCGATTTAAATGCATTCGTAGTTGCGAATCTAATAATTTTTCGAGTGCCTCAGAGAGTTGGGAACCACGCTTATCGGTCTCAAATCATTATGTCCAGCAGGACGAGAAACTTTAGGCAATGGGGTGATGTAACTAGATTTACATCACAACCAGTTGCACCAGACTTCATCCGTCGGATCGCCTCGAATACATCGTGTTCTCCAACCCTACGAAACTAAAGCCTCTCACGAAAATCACATTTTAGATGAGAAGAATAATATTGAATCAACTGCTCAGAATTTCCATGCACGACAGGAAAAATTCCTTAATCTTAGCTGGATCAGCTAAATTGGTTGGTATTTCAGATTTGTGCGACTTACCCAGATTCATGGATCGCAGAATATTCCACATCTCTCGACCGCCCGCACCTCTCATACGATGCAGGTAATATAATTTCTTTTCTCGTCTACAACTCATGGTCACCGAATCAAGTTCTTTATAGAAGCTCCAGTGCGCAGATAATCCACTATGCCTATATGTAGAAAGTGACTGGTATCGAGATTTCATCATCAGTTTGAGAGTATCCGTCATCCATGGAGATGGCCGTTTAGTAATTCTGTACCGTCGGACAAGATCATGAATATCAAATAGCGTTAGTAAACTATTATATAGTATTCCTCACATCGATGCCACTAACAAAGGAAGAACTTGTGGAAATGATTAAGTCGAAGAGGGTTGCTCCGGTCTCGACAATTCTAGTGGAAACTATCACATGCTGCCATAGGCCCACATAAATCTAAATGAAATATCAGGCAAATGATCACACTAGCTCCTCCAATAAGCGCCAAACCAAACACAAATCCACCCAAGTCTATCCTCTGTCCGAATTTAAATAGAACTTAATGCATATGCGTTAAATGATGAAAAAGCGTAAAGAAAAAGTAAATGTCCATTTACACTGAACATAAACGGGGTTGTGTTCCATAATTAACGAGACCCATCCTGGTTCAAGTCATCAACTGACTCATAGATGACTCCGTCCATGGTCCAAGTGTCGGTTCTTCCATATGCTTCCCAGACCTTCAGCAGGACGTCGTGTCGTACTCTTGTCAGGTCCTCCGTAACAGTAATTTTTATGCCTTTGAGTTTTCTTCTGACATTTAATATGGCTCTCTTATAGTCGTTATATCTGGCAAACTTCTATCATTGACTTTTTTGCCTGTAGCTGCACTGTGATAACGATGAATGTCATCCGGTCTAATTTCCAGGTTCTCCTTGAACAGATTTATACCTGCTTCACCCACGTCCTCATTAGGTTGCTGTTCTATTCCGTGGATTCTGATGTTGGATCTCCTTGAATATTGTTCAAGTCGGTCCAGATTGTTACGCAAAGTGGAATGGTCCTTTTCTAGTTGCTGGATTTTTGCCTTAACCGTACCAAGCTCTTCTACATTGTTACGCAAAACTGTGTTGTCATTTTCCAGCTGCTGAATTTTTGCCTCATAAGTTGTACATAGTTCCTCGAAGCGAGAGTTGACTTTCGGAACCAGTTTTTTCCACATGTGGTCGATGAATTCTTGGTCCATATAATAATCCGATAACACTGTTTAAAATACTCTTAATGTCATCGGCTTGATGCCTTGTGAAGGAGAAGGTGGAAGAGTAACAACACTGGGGCTCTTCTGTGAAAATGTCTCGCCATTTTATCTTCAACGTTGCTGTTGCGAACAGCATGGCTAGCATGATTTAATTTGGACGTGATGCAGGTTACTACAAAACCGAACAGGACGTGTTCTAACAGAGAAGGACTATCTATAGAGATGGACTATGCGAACCGACAGAAAAGTCGTCTGAAAAGTCGCATAGAACGCGTGCACGCGTGGCCTCAAGGTTGTAAGTACCTTAGAGGAAGACAGAACTTCCAAGTCCGGCATCATGGACAGGTGCCTGCTACATGTATGTGTGTAGTACATATGGACGCATGGTCGAAAATTAAGGACATGGCTAGTAGAGCTGGGTTGGTCCGGATGGACCTGGACTCAGTGCCGGCGTAAACTTTTGTAAAGCTATGATAAACATGAGTAATGTGCACCACTGTTGAATAATTGTACTATGGGCAAACAGAAGCGCAGGTCATGTCCAAAGGAACGCGCTGAACTCGCTACCCGCCGGTCCTGCCTGGATCCTGGTGGATGCAGAACTTTAACAGTTTTGGAGTACGGAGTACAGATGAATTATATTTGAATAGATGGATTATCCTCAACGACAACGAGGGCAAAACCTGCAAGAAGAAAATAACCAGTGGAGTCTCGTAAGGATCTATTCTGGAGCCGACACTCTGTAAAGTCTCCTACGACGGTGCGCTTCAGTTGGAGTTGCCGGTGGTTGATTGGTGGCTTAAGCGGATGACCTGACAATGGTCGTGACTGCCAATAATTGTCAGGAGATGCAGCAGAATTCGGCCATCTTCGATGTCATTTCGTGGATGACTGAGAGACGTCTAGAGTTAGCCGCAGAGAAAATCGAAGCAGTGCTACTAATAGTAAGAAGAAGTTACGAGCCGGTGACACTCTCTGTGGCAGGAATACAAATCCAACCTGGAAACAGCGTCAAGTACTTGGGGGTGACAAGAGAGAAGCGTCTCATCTACAGACAACACATAGAAGATGTGGCTCGTCTCTGGCAAAGAGAAGAGTGCTCGCGTCTGTAGCAGAGCTAATTATACTATACGCGGCACCGGTAGGCGCCGACATGAAGCTTGTGACCCCTTTACTTTAATTTTTCGGTACATTTTAAAATTGTTTCCCACTAATGAAGCTTAACTCGTAACTCGCATTTTTATCTCTGAACACGTCCACGACTGTAGTAGAGATGATTTCAACTAAGAACGTCACGTCACGTGACTTCCCGCCAAGTTGCGCAGTAGACCACTTTCCATTCAGCGTGTAGATATATGGAGCTATTTATCAACGTCGTTATTTTCCCGCCGCGCAGGTGTACTGGTGGGGGAGTGACGTTCTTAGTTGAAATCATCTCTACATGTCTGAACCCATATGTGTCCGGACACGTAACGATGATACAGGTCCGAAAAGCTGGACCTACCAATGGATACTATGTAAGGCATGTGGTGGTTTCAATTTTATTGTTTAATGTAATATTAGGTCTGTTTACGGTAACAGTTTCAAGCGGTTTGGAAACGGTTTGCAGGTCCGGCCAATGCGATGCCTTGCTATACTACTCCCCTACTCACCTCGCACTACTACGTCTGGTCTAACCGTTGGAAACTGTTACTGCAATTTCTATTAAGCTATTAAAGCACTAGCACTGATTCCCAACTGATGGTTTGCGACCTCCCCCCCCCCTATCTTAAATACAAATATCTCCTGCCTTTTTCTTTCAACTTGACGAGATAACTGTTAGTTTATGTTCTATATTCTATACTATACTCGATTCCGTGAGATATGTATATACACTTGGAAAACACAAGGTAACAATCGCCAATTATATAAAATCTGGTCCACACTCGTTTGCTCGAAGAATTATGCAACTTGAATATTGGTGCCATTTGCTTCTACTTACCTCTGAGAAATTGAATTCTACTGCAGATCAAGACTTAAGCCAGATATAAATAATATTTAAAATGACATGTAATTGGCTTTGGCAAAACTGAAATCAGGAATTGCAACACTTGTTAAACAGATGTCAGCTCAATCACCACTTTAAGTTAATACTTAAATATAATCACAGTCTTCAAATGTCTCACAAACCCGTAACTTTCTGTTTTATTGATCAAATATGGCGGATGCAAAAACGTAAACATTTTCAAAAATTAAACGGGTCGCTATTGAGCTAAAGCTAAAGCTTATACCCAACTCAAAAAAGCGAAAACAATAAACTTTTACTTAGTATGTTGAGAATTTAAAAAAATCACAATAACGGAAGATGCTGCTGTCAATAAATTTGTTTGTAACAACTTCTAATAAGGCTTACAATGGTCAGAACTACACATGAATGCAGTTACATAAAACGTACAACTTGAAACCTAATATGTAACCAACCATACTATTTTTACAGAACTTCACTCACAGCAATTCTATAAGGGCACTGGTACACTTTGTTCAAAGAAATATTAAGTCAGATTAAGTGATTACTTAATATGATCTTGATTAAATCGAAGATTAGTTTTGTTGTCTTATGTTATAAGATGAAGAATTTGCAATTTTGCAGATGATTTCTGATATTCTTTTTTTTTAAGCCAACCCGCCCCCGTTAATAGGGCCATAGAAGAAAATTCATGTTTTTATACAATTTCTATGTAAAAAAACAACTTTTTTATTGCAGAGAAGTTTTAACTTAAATTATATTTTATTGATTTTGACAATGCGCCACGTTAACCAATTTATGGAGCCATTAATATTATATTTCTGAACTTAAGATACGGATCCAAATCGCCATCATCGAATGCAATAAGTTGTATCTAGAAAAAAGATATAATAAATACTGTAAATCAAAACAACAAAAAAGCTGTCATATACTTCCTGTATGTTGTATAATCCAGTCCAAAAAAGAGCTAACCCTTGTATTTACTGCAAAATAGTTTGAAGCGCATGCGTTTCCGTATGATATAATGCCAGATAGGAACAATCTTCTTATGCTTAAGTCTTCGTATAAGGCAGGACCGCCAGAGTCAAATTGACAGGCGTCTTTACCTGGCGTATATGTGCACATTTGTGAGTCGCTAATTCCTGTTGCCCAGTTTGATTTGCATTTGGTGTTAGATTGCACCTCTACGTCAACTTTTTGTAGGGTATTTGGACGCGTGCCCGAAAATTCCAATGTTCCCCAACCTATAATTTTAAATGTAAAAGTAGTTTTCAGCAGTTATATATACGAATTGTCTGTATTCAAGGATTCACGATCACAGCATCCATATCAATATGCTTATATTGTATGGAAATGATCGTTTCTGCAAATGCAAAAACGTTCCTCCTTTGGGAAATAAATTTTTAACCGTCATTTATCCTTTAACCGGTTTGTTGCTCCGCAACATCCTAACCCATTTATCTAGTTAAGGTATTTAATATGTTATCCACATCACTAAACATTATATTAAACGTTTATGTTTATTATTACGTTTTTATTGTTGTTGAACCCTAACAACTATAATATGTTATGTCAGTGAGTTTGGACCTCACTAAACCTGTTGGCGTACTTGTCATTTGCTATTACATCTAATTATATTTTTGACTCAAACATTTTTAGTAAAATACATATGTTGTTTCTATGTGGGGCGAGTGGTTCCAGCGGTAGAGCCCTGCTCTCCTGCTAGGAAGTCTGGTGTTCAAATTCAGACATCAGCTGAAGATCCTCCGTTCACCGCCTTTCGGGAGAGTTAGTTAACCCATACCACGTTTGATAGTATGGGTAAGCGCAAAGCGCCAAAAGTGGCCTAGGTTCCTAGGTATCAGACGCGTAGTCTGCCCAAAAATAATCTGACACGTACGTCGAAAATAACAACAGAAATTGATTAGTCATTGGCATTAATAGGTTGACCAGCCGTGCTCGTGAATTGGGAATCTCCCATTATTTCTGCTAATTTTGTTATTGACGCATAGAAAGTGTATTTTTTATCGACCGCTAATACCCGAACCGCGAAAAAATTGCGGTAGGTACCAGGAGTACAAATCTAACAAAAACTTAAAGGATATCGACAAAGTCGGTCTGTCCGCAGTATAAACTGAGATTTCAGCGGAAGTGCGCGTTTTGGTTTCCCCTGAATCGATTGCAATGATTTCTGAAAAATATATGTGGGTATGTGTGTGTATGTATGTGGGTAAGTCAGTGAACACGATAGCGCCCAAATAGAACAACGGATCGGGCTGAAACTTATATACTTATTTAAAATTACCAAGAGGCGAACTGGCATTGTTTTTGGCCACAACCTGACAACTGGAATTGGCAAATGTTACATGCGTTTTCTTAGGGATTCATCCGATTTTGACCAAATTGATACCTGCTGAACCTCCAGTGACTTCAATATGTTTATTAATTTACAGATCATTTGGATGAGCAGTAGGGCCACCCCAATCATTTCCCGAACTATTTTAACAAATTTATCCGCTACTTTTGGGATGCCTGTATATACCTCAGTGAATGAAATACGATATTTCCACTTAATTCAGGGAGGAGAGGCTGTAGTGGGGTATCATATCTTAGACTAAACTGTTGTCCTGAACGCTACTTTACAAGCATTGCCAATTCACTGGCAACCATCGCAGTGGTTTTGGTCAGTTTTATTTTAAATAAAGGTCTCTAACAACAAACCAATCTACCAATATTTAATAGGTAATATTGGAATTTATTCGAAACAACACGAATATCTTTGAGTGAAGAATATCGCTTGTTTCTATATCCGCAGAAAGATCATTTGGTTGGTTCAAGTAAAATACAAAGTTCTCAGAGTAAGAATATGATTTTCTTGATGTTCCAAGTATTACGTTTTCTGGTTTTAATTATGAAGGAACTGCTTGAAAAGAATTACGTCTGTTTTAAACGATACGTATGTATGTTTTTGGGTCAAGAAACTGTTTGTTCGTGGAAGAATGTATATTTTTCACCCAACAAAATATTGTTGTAAAACGAACATCTTACTCTTTTTATACATATGTAGAAGAATAACATTTTCTTCGGCAGAGCAAAATGTACTCAACATATTAAACTCATAAACCGGAGGAATACTAGCCGTTGAAATATCTACATACATTGAAATTCTTAACGAAATATTTTTGTTGTAAGACAAACGTCTACTTTTTTATAGAAGAATAACTTTTTCTTCGTCAGAGAAAAGTATATTTAACATAAACATACTAAATTCTTAAATCGTAAGAATAACTAACCGTTGAAACAACTATATGGAAATTCTTATTCTTCTCCTTACTCCTATATACGCAAGAATAATTTTTCTTGGTATCCAAGAATAGACTTCTCTCTGTGTACCCTTCTTGCTTTGAAAAATGTGTGGATGTGGGTTTAATTATTAATAACAAAATAATCAGAGTGGTCGCTACCCACCTTTCCAACAACAAGTGTCTAACTACTAAGGCCCGGTTTATTGACCTATACCCATAAAGTTTTGAATAGCTATCTGTCAGATAAGCTGATTTTGTTGTTACATTTGTAGAGTTTATAGATAAGATGCCTAAACGTGCGTTTAGACACTTCCTCGGAAATATATGGCATGTAGGTACGAGTTATAGTTGAGCAATAAAATTTGACGTATTTGATTGCAATACAAGGTTCTGTAGGTGAATAATGGGTACGTGAATAAACCCACCCTTACTATTATTCAGTAGTCTCTTACTATTATTTAACCTAACGTCAATCACAGAATAACACAATGGGTGCATTCAGCAAGGCTTGCGCTATTAGTTAGCGCTAGAGTGTTTATGCTACCTCTTCAATCTAGCGCAAATATCCGGTCTTCTTGCTGCGAAAAGTAGCCACCGCTACGCGTAGCGCTTTATAGCAGTGGTTGCTGTGGACAAGTGTTGCTACACTTGTTACCGTAGCGCTCGCAGCACCACGGTAGCATATAGCCTGGCTGAATGCCATGGACCAATTACATGTCCTCTCACTAGCCACTATGGATTCTGCCAAACTGCTATAAATATTTAAAGTCACTGGTGGATAAGCTAGTATCAATTTGGTCAAAATCGGATAACGCCATAAGAAACAAACCTGTTGTTAAATTGTGGTCAAAAACAATCCAGTTCGTCCCCTGGTAACTCAAAATATGTATACAATATTTTAGACCAATCCGCTTTACCGTTTGGATGCTATCGTGTTCACAGTCATACACCATATATCATTGCAATTGATTCAGGGAACCCCAAAACGCATATTTCCACTGAAATGTTGTGTTGGTTAATTGATGGTTAATTTTGTTGGCCGTGATTTTGCCACTTAACTTACCTGTTAGTGTGACTGTTGCTCCTTCCAAATCATAATTAGCAAACGTAAAGGGTAGACAAACAGCTCCTACTCTATCTGAAAACCGTATATCGCTTACTGTTTTCATTAAGGCGATGTCATTTGCGTACGTAATATTGTTAAACCTTTCGTGGATATAGTAATTTTCAAAGATATACAAGCTAGCTTCTGCAGTATCAGAACCAGTGCTCAAATCATGATCTCCAACAAGAAGGGCAATTTTTGTTAAGTCAATATTTGCCATGCAGTGAGCTGCAGTTACACTGTATCTCTTTGATATAATTGTTGCACCACATATAACTTGTTTAGTTTGTGAATTGACTATTCCCGCCATAAAAGGAAACTCATTTATGCCAGTCTCAACACCGCCAACTATACGTTTCTGAAACAAAAAGTAAGTAACTAGAAAAAATAAATAGGTTATTGAGGGATTAGTTATAATAAACACTATTATGTATATTACTAATATGAAATTTAACAGTATCAACAATATCGGATGCTGTTGCAGAAAAGAAGGCTTACCTCGAATCTTTGACCACAGTCGCATCTTGCAGGTCTTTCAGTGACAGGTGGCGTAACAGCAATTGCAGTGATAGTGCACATCACTCTCCCGCCACGAGCATAATAGTAATCAGCAAACAAACCTGTAAATTGGAGTTGTAGTACTATATAGTAGAATAGTATGTTCTAAGAATTAGTAAGAAACACAGAGAAACGTCTACAGGCTTTGGAAACATTAAAATGAATCTTTTCTAGAGATATTTTACTCGAATGGACAATTTCAAAATCAAAATCATTATTTCAGCGCTCAGTTACCCGTTTTTAAAAAGTCTTTAATTTAAATCTTTTATGTTTATGATACTAAAATATAATGTTTTAGGTCATTTCAAATCAAAAAGTTGTAAAAAATGAGAAAAAGTAGCAATAATTACTGTTAGTAATTTTACTCAAAACCATTTTGAATCTGTATATGTTTCTGGTTCTATGCTCTAACTGTTATGTACTGAGCTAACCTATTGTCATAGCGTTGGAGCTTGATACTAACGAAAGAGTGCCATTTCCACAATAGTTATGTCCATCGGATAATTGTTCATTCCCACTTAGAGAAACAGTTAGCCTCTCATTGTAACAATTTTGACTCTGAAAAAAAAAAGAAACACTTTAAGTAATCCCATAACGGAATCTTTCAGATTGAAAAGGATATTTTTGTTGAGCCCGTTGAAAGAAAACTGAGAAAGAAGTTATGGGCACGAATGAAAAAAATAAATTTGATCAAATGTGGTTGTTGAGCTAAGCTATTCCATATATTTTAAACTAAAACTAACCTTTACTAACAGTAAAGACAGTATTTTCTTCACAAATCGTTATTCTCAAATTTGGGTGCTAGTGTGTACTATATTCCACTCAACGACCTACTAACGAACTAGAACTTATTTTAGTACTCCTACGTCTTTGAAATTCAGAATGTAAATGTTGTTCGTAGCAGTCTTTTTATCTAAAATATCACTTCCGGTGAAGTAGACTGCAACTATGTTATTTTAAATGAAATGGTATACTTGTTATTACACAGAAGAATGTTGATTTTTATCATTGTTTACCAACGTTGCTTTTTGCTTTTGAGTTACATTTTTCGGCAAATTATCACTATGTTCTTTAAAATAGCATTTCACAGCCACCGTTAAAGCTAATTAAAGATTGATACATTACTCGTCAGATATTACCAAATTGAAAGTTGAATTTTTTTTAATAGAAAATTTCATATTCAATTTGCCTAAAGTTTTTGAAATATTAAGTATTTACAAAAATTATACATAAAATGCCAAAATATGTTTATTTTTTATTGGCAGAGCATGGAATTTTGTCAGTATGACATTTAAGAGCAATTATATCCGCGAATATTTTAAATGTATCTTCAAATTAAAAGAAAAAGAACTGGCTTGAAATGCATTTGTTTGTTTGTATGCACTAAAATATGCTGTAATGTTAATTTTATTATCCTCTTCACTTGTAATCGGACATCTGTATGAAAGTTGGCGTCTGAAATCAAGAATACAAGAATAAGATCATAAAAATATCGCATCATATACCGGGTGTTTAAAAAATGTGAAACGCGCATAAGAGTAAAGTGCCTGGAATATTAATATTATCGGAAAATTTTATTTGGAAATGTTGCTTAGAATTAATAATTACGCTCAGATTTAAAATCACAGTCACCTATGATAGAAAAAAATGTTTTGCTTCTTTTTTAAATTTTCATTCGATTTGAAATGATTCCCCTTAAATGGTTTCTTAGATATTTGTTTAAATTTGTTATGATACTCGGTAGGTAATCAATAAAACCCCACAAATTGGTATCAAATATGAAACATTTTATGGTTGCGACGCCTTCACCTGACAAAAGACAATTAATACATTGTCTCACTGTTGTATGCACCTACCTGGTGACATATAAATTGCACCAGCAATAACGTTGTAATTTGAACTGAGGCTTACTGGTAGTAGCCACCAGCGGCAGCAGTACTTTTGCTGGTAAACAGCGTAAAATGACCACAAAATAGCCGCTGGTTGCTATCGCTGCTAGCAGCACCAACTAGCGGCTAACAAAACAGCCTAGTGTGATCGTGGCATAATCGCGCATTAGTAGAATCAACTTATTGCCAGCAATGAAACTAATTTCGCAAATTGTAACAAGTTTAGTGATGTCGGCGGAATCAATAGATAGATTAAAGCCTAATTACGTTAATTCTTGTTAGACGTAGAAAGTTGGCGTCATCTATTTTACAAAGTCATATTCGATATGTGCCTGATAAAGTGTTTATTAGCCCGTAATTTGAACGGCAAAAATCCAACTAACATCGTAAATTAAATTCTGTTAATTATGTCATAAGCTTCTTTTTTAAATTTAAAATTTTCTGAGAAATGCATAATAAAAGATTTACATTCGCCCATAATTTAAAATAAATTTAAAATGTTTGCTTTTGTATAATTTGCCTTGGTAATAAACCGCTCTTATCTCTATTAAGTCAAAGGTAAATGTCATAGTGACAAAATTATATGGTCTACTAATAAAGAAATAAACAAATTCTGCCGTTTTATGTATGAGTTTGATAAATTCCCTAATATCTCATACACTTCAATGGATAAGTATAAGGACGTTTCTTTACAAATTTATATAAAATTATAAATCTAAAGCGTTTCGTTTTATTTGTACTAATTTTAACTTTCTAGCGTTAACGGTGGCTGAGAAATGTGGTTTTATAGAACATGGTAGCGATGGGCAGGGAATGATGTAATCGTTATGAACATTATAGTCGTTACTTTATGATACTCAAAGAAACGATTAGTTAGTTTTTAAAGTAATCGTTACTTGACTAAAATGGTTACTTATTTTAGATTCAACTATTAATATTGTGATTACTAAATATCATGTATAATTGTATTTATAACAAAATTACAATTAATTGAATTGGTATTAATATTTAGTAATGAAAACAGCAAGACCAGAAACCCACACTTAGTTCATAGTAATCACTAGGTTAGCGTGACTTTAAATATGTATACAAATTTGCAGATCAATGAGATGAGCGGTTTAGGCGCCATAAGAGTTTATTGAAGCAGTCTGACAGGATCCACAGCCTTGGTCACTGTGTTGGACATTGACAGATTTTGATAATCGTCAGTGGCCACCTACATGACATGACATTAAATGTTATCTATGACAGTCGTTTGGTTAGGAGTAGCTGTGATTTACAAAATTGAATAATTGCAAAAGTGTTTAGACAGGTGAAACGATGTTGTCAGAATGTTGGGTGGGAGTCACCCCGGATTTTTACAAGGTAGTACCATAAACAAGCCATTAGTATTACGCTTGCCATTATTTTGTTTAGAGTGTATTTAAGTATATTTTCTAATAGATTTAATTTCAAACTAATTTGTCACAAAATAATTTTAATTATTAGCATAAAGACTGCTATGTTCATATTATATGTAACAAAAGAATTATACCTATTCAATAACATTTTATTTATTTAAGTTTCATTTAAAAATGTGGAATAAATGTTCCAATAAACGTTGATTTTAATTTAACATACATGTTTCTTGGTACATTTGACATACCGAAAATATTGCATATTGCAAATATTTTATTGCTTCGCTTTCGTCAAATATTTACCTCCATTTTCACTTTTTAACAAGAATAGTGAACAAATCTACGTAATGACGAAATGAATGACGACACAACCTGCAACGCCTGACAGTCACAAGCAAACTCTAAATGTAATGTGCTAGCTTCATAAATACTGGTATAATATGTGACCTCGGATGCGAAAAGGGACCTATCGTGACGTTATCTCGCACGCCATTTTCCCACGTAAGGTCCCTTTTCGCATCCGAGGTCACATATACTCTCTTGCAAAATTGGCTGTCGCCTCTCGCTCAAATAGATTTAGGTACATACTAGAATCGAGATCGTAACGATATTCAAGTAGGTACACTAATCGTTGCCGATTTCCAGTAGCTAAACACTGGAACTGTACCCTAAGTAACGATTACATACGAGTATGTAAAAGTAACGACACTGCTCAACATTAGAACATATGTAGTGATAATTGTCAGAAAACTTTAAAATTATAATTACTCAGACACCAGGTATAAACAATCCTGAACATATTTTATATGATCATCATGAAAATATTTTAGACAAAAAGACCGGTATGAACAACCTATATATTCCGAATTCCAAAGCCGTAGAGGTACTAGAACCCAAAAAACTTCTAACGAACCAGTGGCGTGGAATATGCTATAGTAGTATGCTATAGTAGACCATTTAACATGCATAGATGGAGTGAAACATGTTAGTGATTCTGCTAAGATTTTCAAGCGGCTAGAGAGATTTTAAACTTACTTGTGGTATGTTCACCTCCTCACAGCTCAAATAAATTTTTGAATTTACGGGACTAGTAGCTATCCACTTGCAAGACGTTCCACGTGTATAAGGATAAGGGTATTCAGTATTGTAGACATAGTAGGCTATTCCAAGTTCCATATACTGTCTATATTCACACTGTCCATTGACCAACATACCAGGCATAAGTAGTTGGACAAAAGTTTGCCAAACCATTATACCCAAACTTGCCCCTAGAAACAGACAATCACAATTAATCTTTAAAACAAGAAAAAATGCCAATTTTATTTTACTCATCATCATTTTGCTCTATTGGTTAGACCATAAGCACCATAAACATAAATGAATACTAAGCTATAATCTTCATGTAGGTCGTATATAAAAATATGTACTGTAGACGTCATAAAGTGCTGTAAAAGTTATTTCCTTTTTACTTAGAAGGAATTATTGTCTACTGATAAGAGACATATGAACTTAAATACCTTTACGCCAATGGCTTTTATATTTCTCCATAATGTTTTTGTCGGTTTAGCTATGGATAATATCTTAAAAAGGCGCTGTTAGTAAAGTCATTCCAAATATGTAGCAGATACATACCCAGTCTCGTTATGTTTATCAGCAACCGTATTTTCAATTACATAATGTATTGTCTTTATTTTGTTGTTACATTTGTGTTTGTATTTTGTTGAGCAATAATTTATTTGTAACATTTGTGTTGTTGGTGGCTTGAAAGGTTTTGTCCAGACTTCGGTGGTCATTCATTCGTAATAATTAAGGGTGCGGCCAGACGAGCGACCTTTTGTAGCCCGAGAGCCGTGACACCAAAAACGACAACAGCGATGGGGCCACACTTTATCGCGAGTGTGGTCCCTTCGGTGTGACTCGACCCGGTGTGGCCCCACCAACTTTCCTACTACATTGTTGACACATTGAAGTGTCTAAACACTTTTGCAATTATTCAATTTCGTGTCAGTCATAGAATGACATTTAATGTCATGTCATGTCAGTGGCCAGGGACACTGACGTTTATCAAAACCTGCCAATTCGCAACCACAGCGACGAAGGCTGTGGATTCTGTCAGCTATGTCTAGCGCCTAAACTGCTCGCCCCATTGATTTGTAAATTGGTGCACATGTTTAAAGTCACTCCACGGATGAGCTGGTGTCCCCTTGGTCAAAATCGAATGAATCCCTTAGAAAACGCATATAACATTTGCCACTTTCGATTGTCTGATTGCCCCAGAAAAACAATCCAGTTTGTCCCGTGGTAATTCTAAATAAGTAGGTAAACCAAATTTCAGGCCTATCCGTTGTTCCCTTTGGGCGCTATCGTGTTATGTTGTTGAATTACAAATGTCATTCGTCTGGTCGTTTCCTAATTTGTAGTTTAATCCATATGATACTAAAAGGCTAAAATTCACTTTAAAAAATGATATACAAATGTTTATTTAGCTGATAGCACAACGTCCTTAAACAGAATAAAATTTTATATTGCACGTCAAAATGATAATATGGGTAATGGGCAAGCCATTTTGCCCAGGTCTTTCAGAGAAAGGGGATGGATTGAATGAGTTACGTACTGCGTACATGTACATACTGATTAATATACTCCGAATAATTCTGGTAAATCGTTTTAAGAGTATGCTAGGGTTACCAGATGCCTTCGACCGAAATGCCGGAGATCTGGCCGGAGGCAGGGGTTGGGTTGGGTTTTATCATTCATAAAACAATTCCAAATAAACATTTTCTTCTTAATCGCGTTTAAGGATAAAAAACAACAAAGCATATACATAAATACATACTACAATCATATAAAATATAACATTAAAAAAAACTTGTGCAGTGATGTTGGAATCAACATTACTGGCCTCGTCTGCTTGGTTTGCAATAAAGCTTTAATTGGAACTACACGGCCATAATAACTGTGTAAAGACAGCCACCTAGTTCGGTCAAGGCGTAGCATTTATTTAAATGCCACAAATTCATCAAAAAAGGATTTTCATAGGTCAATCTTTTTTTAAGAAATTGAAAACTCTGCTTAAACCAATATTAATACTTCTAAATCATATTTTAGTAATGTATTGGCATGGTGAGCGCAGTTGTGCAAAATATGGCAGAGGTAGTTTCCAAACATAAATGTCGATATCAGTGTATTGTTTTGCATCTGCTCTCTTTATTGACGCTCGAAGATTGATTTTGCCGGAGATGTTCAAATGCCTGCCGGAGGCCTGAGATGGACCTCAAATGCCACAGACTCCGACCCAATGCCGGAGATCTGGTAACCCTAAGAGTATCACTAAACCAAAGATAACCTTATTAAGAAACCAAGCATTTATTAGTATGAATATAATAATAAATAACATAGAATTTTATATTTAGAGTTAGTGATGCGTCTTTCTCGAAAGACTCGAAAGGACCACTTTATACAGTAAAGGACGAAAGATATTCAGAAGAATTGAAGAATGGTTAGATTGCTAACACACAGATTTGACCAATAAAAACAGGCCATTTCATTTGGTATGGGTGAAATGTAAGTATGACGTTATAATGTAACATTCGTGAAGTGGCCTCCTTCGTATACGGTTCGACAGGCCATGTCCTACCTCGAACAATTAACAAGCACAATATAGAATTTTTTTCATCTTTATGCCAGTAGAGAAAATTGCTGCATGTCCTCTTACCAGGGAGTAATCACCAGAGTAATCGTTTACAACCGCTTTAGAAAATCCATTTATTTTTAAATCATTATACATATTTTAATTAAATTATACATAAATCTATACACAAACTCGTTAGGAAGAAAAACAAATACAGAAGCCATTCTACACTACGTCGTTTATTTTCCAAGAAGAATGTTTTGTGTAATGTCAAACAGAAATTCTGTTCAATATTGTGCATAACGATAACGACTGAGCTACTGAAGTGAGGTAATTTATACGGGTAACATAAATTTAATAATAAATGGACATTTTTGCATTAGTAAAGTTAGTTGTTGATTTCTTTTTTTTTTTTTTTCTATTTCATATTGTGCAGTAATTTAAGGTGTTTGTATTTAATATTATGTCCAGTATTGTCTATTGACATGGAATATTGCAAAATGGACATAAAGTGAATTAAATCAATAAATCGGAACAAACATTGTTAGAGCCAGATGCAGTATAATTTACTGCCTGTGCCTATATTGGGATTGGGGCAATGGTTGCGTTCAGCCAAGCTCTATGCTACCGTTGCGCTGCGAGCGCAAACTGCTACACTTGTCCACAACAATCAGTTGTCCATAACAACCAGTTGACCTGGATTGTTTTTGGTGACATTGTCACAACCGGAACTGGCAAATGTTGCAGTTTGCTGTCATTCCTTTAGGAAAAGAACGATTTTGACCAGTCTGAAACCAATTCATCCTCCAGTGACTTTAAACATGTGTACCAATTTACAGATCAGTGGGATGAACGGTTTGGGCGTCGCTATGATTGCGAATTGGCAAATTTTGATAAACGTCAATGACCACTGAAGATATTCGACCAAGTTTTGAATTGCAGGAAGCTGCAATTGCTCTTAATATTTTTCAAGATGTGACAATACGCGCCATCTATTGAGCAACAGCCCAAGCACGTTGTCGATGAGAAATAGCGATGCGAGGGTAAGAGAGGTATCTGCATTGCGCAATCCAAATGGCAGGTGCGTCGTTGCTATGGAAACCAAGCGCGTTAATTCGAAACACTGGGCTTCATTTTTAACCTAAATAACTCTGCAAAACACTTTGTTGCCATGAAAACGATTCCTTTATTGACAGTTAAAATACCATCAGGTAAATATTTATCAGTGTTTTGCTTTTAGTCGAATACTTCTACACGTATTATTAAGCGATTTTAAGTTGTGATAAAATCGAAAAAATGTTGTGTTTGTTTAATAACACAAAGAAGGAAAGAGAAAAGCGGGATTGCTTCTGTTTCTTTACGGATTGAGTACAACTTTTCTGTGTAAAATGGAAATACCTATAAAACCCCGGAGAAAAACGCTGAATGTACCGGTACACAAAGAGAAATCCCAAAATGACGATACGAATATTAAATCTTTTTCTGCAAATCATCCAGTTTATAGAAGATCGAAACATAGGTACCTAGGAACAAATGAAGAAGAGAAATTAAACGAAAAATTAAGCAGGAGACACATGATGAAAGAAAACGAGAAATTAAACGCCGAAATAATCGAACTGCAAGAGAAATTAACTTCAATGGATATGTATATAAACAGAAAGAATACAAAGTTCAAAGAAAAATTAACAGTTTTGCAGCAGTGCAACGAAGAGTTGGGCAATCAAAATGCAATTCTAAGGAATCAATGTCAAGAAGTTATGGGCCAACTAAGTGCATGCCAAAACGAATTAGAAATAAAAAGAAATTGTCAAAAGTGCGAAGACTTGACCAAGACAATTGATAAGCATACCAATGACTATGCATTACTGAAAAGATCGAATATAGAATTGGTAGAAGATGTGAATATGTTGAAGAATGTTGTGTACAGGTATAACTTTTGCATTATGTACTTAATTCAGTCAACCAACCAAATGAAAAAGCTAAAAGTAGTTATTAGTTATTAAAGTTAAATCCCACTTGTTTATATCTGTGTTTATATCTAGCAAATGTGTTTATATCTTTTTCTTTTTAACTTTTTAGATTGAATGTTCAGTTGGAAAGATACCAACAGAAACTGCATAAAAGCAATATCTCCAGTAGATCTCCTAGTCTAAAAACATCAGCAGATGTTCTTCCAAATGTCAGTACAACAAATATGTTATCAGACAGTCATAAGGGTCATGCTCATACACCTATATCTTGGGGAAAAGTAAATGTGCATACTTTAGGTCCGTTACTGGACGCTTATCAAGACACAGTCAACGAAAAGGACGAAATAATCCAACAGTACGAAGATCAATTATCTATTTTCACAGAGAAAATGCGAGAGATAATAAAAGAGAATGAAACTTTGCACAAGAACTTGATTGACGATGATGACTGCAGTCAAGTTTTATTTGTGGAAATTCAAAAACTAAAGGAAGAAGTTAAATCGTTAAAGGAACAGAACGATCTCTTGATTAAGAAGTGTGCTGTGAAACAGGATAAAGTTGATGAAATTCTAAAGTGTTATGAGCAAAAAGTAGAACAGATGAAGACGGACTATAAAGTATTGCATGAGGAATATTGTAAAAGTAGAAGTGAAGTTGCAGCTTTAAAGGAAAAGAATAAAGGTCTCATCGATGATAAAGATAGTTTTAAACATGAGAGAGACCAGTATATACCATTAACTGTCCATAACGCCAGTGTCAACGAATGCAAGAAGTAAGTTGCCTCTTTCAGATTTTTGTAACTTTTCACGCCTTTCATATTTGTGCAGATGGTATGAAGAACTGAAACGTCAGTACGACCAGGAAAAGTCGAAGCTTAAAGAAATAATCGATCAACTCTCGCAACAAGTGCTTCAAGCTAACGAGAAAAGCATAATAAACACAAAAGAGAGAAATGAGTGGGAGTCAAAATTGAAAAATGCCGAAAAACAAATAAAGTATATTATAAACGAGAAATGTAATACTTTGTTGTCTTCCTATAAGTACCTATTCCATTTTCTAGAAAATTGGAGACGAAGTATTTGGAGGTACAGCATACATTGAATGAGGTTCAATTGTCAAGAAGTGCTTGTAGAAAACAGTTGCACAAAGCCATGGGATTCGCACGTGACCTAGTCGCTGAACAAGAAACTTTGCTCAATGCTCTTAACCAACGCCATAAAGAGAACAAAGCTGTCAAAAAGCTCGGATCTGATATTGCTTCTAGAATGGATAGTTTGAGATCACAATTAAAGGTAATAAAAAAGAACCAATTTTTCTTAAATTTATGTTGGCTATATGCTTCAGCAATTGACATATAAAACGTCAGAAAATTTAAGTAACAAAAACAAAACTGATCAACTCTGACCTCTAATGCCCGTTTGCACCGTATTTATTAACAACGACTTAAATTTAAGAACAGCTTATCTTTATGCCTAACTTAAGTCAGGCATCATTTGCACCGTTTGCATGTCAGTCTTTCCTAACTTTAGCATTACTTAAGGGTTTCTGACGTTGGCAACACTGTAAAGTTCTAGTTATATTTGGAAATACTTGGTTCTAAAATCAACAGTATTGCGTCACTTGTCAAAACTTTCAATAGGTTAATGTGGCGGCAAATTTGAATTACTTTCATAACTACAAAAATTACAACACAAAAAACACAATTTATGATCAAAATAAAAACATTATTTCTAATACACAATAAAACTGTAAATTTACATTACATACTCTTAAAATCGCTTGATAGCATCATAAATTGACACATATAGGTACTGTCTTGACATTTCTTAAAACGACGTTTCATGTGCACTGGGTGTCTACATCACAATCAACCAATCACAACTGTAAGTGTCTATACCCCCTCCCCTTAACAAAAGTACGCGCGCTCTGAAGAAGCCACGCCTCCAAAAGAAAAAAAAAATAGACACTCACGTAGTAAACCCAATCCTCTGTGTGCAACAAACAAAAATTCCCCTAAAGTGAACTAACCCGAATATTTAAATATGGCTCGTGATCGTCAAAACTCAAACAAATAGGTAGGACCCCACTACTACGTTGTGAAAACAAAGAATTATGCACACAGAATGTTCAGGATCCAACTGGAGAAAGACATAGAAACGTTCACTTACCTTTACAAGAAAAATACTAACACAACACAATAAATAATACAAGTAATTTAAAGGAATTAAGAAAAACAAGAGAATATAGTTATCTTCGATTTATTGAAGGATTTAACTATAGTTGAAGTATGTCGTAACATTCGTTGATTTCATGTTTATGGTTATTGAACGTTGTTATATTATCTCCAGTTTATATGATTGATAGTTGCTCCCTTTGTACTTTCAGTTTTTGCTTTGAAGTTATGCTGCCTTGGAGTTTCCAAAGTGGTGATAATGTTTAATTGTTGTGATCAGGTGACTCTGGCTTTTTCGAATTATTATTTTGCACGGTGGGGCTTTGCTGTAGGTCGACCATCGAACATTTGGCATAAATAGAAAGTCAAATAACGAAACTTAACAAAGGAAAAGCGTTGCTGGTTATTGTCGGGACGGGCCCACTCCGGGTTTCGGAGCTTTTCGGGTACCGCCTCACCGCTCTCTGCACTCCACAACGATGTTCATTTGAACTATTCGTTATTATGAATGAATGACATTCTCAGGTCAATCCAAATCAGCAAAGAATAATAATAATAAAACAATAATAATGAGGCTTATAAGTGAAAAACGTAGCAGAGGTACTGACGGTGTCAGCCCACTGTCTTCGCAGCTTAAGGTGCTTACGTTTGCCGCTCCTTTCTCCCTACAACGGTTTTCATTCGTTGCCTACACTATTAATAGGTGAACAATACAACCACAAAAGACAAACCAAAGCAACAAATAACAACAGTCATAATAATAAAACAATAATAACGAGACGCATAAAGGAAAAGCGTAGCAGAGGTACTGACGGTGTCAGCCCACTGTCTTCGCAGCTTAAGGTGCTTACGTTTGCCGCTCCTTTCTCCCTACAACGGTTTTCGTTCGTTGTCTTCGCTATTAATATGTGGACAAAACAACCACAACCAATGAAACAAATCCACAAATAATAATAATATACACCAAAGACAAAGCAAGCAGCCAAGAACCAGCAAACCCAGGGTTAAACAATAAAGCAAACTAAATACCAGTAAAAACCCACAACCAAGAAATAAACAAATAACAAAGACAAACAATTATTAGCAAACAAGATAACTATAACAAAAAAAAGTGTGGGGGCGCTCTAGGTGTCAAAAACCCCACTAAAACTTTGTAATCACCTAGAACCCATTTATGTATTAGAGTCAAACTATAATTTTACTAAATAACAATTTTACAAATAGAGCGAACCATAACCGAGGGTGTCGTGTACCTGCATTCTTTTAGCGACCCTTGGCGTCAAGTGTTTATGTTACTGATCGCCAGACATAAACAGTACACCCAGATTGGCTAAAAAAGGGACGCGGAACACGAAACAAATGACAAAATATTCGTGACGCGCAAATATTATTATAACAAATAAGTTTTACAAAATAATTTAGAGGGACGCAAATCGCTAAATACGCTCCCTGCAGTTTAAATATGCCAAATAGAGTGAGTATTGCTAAGCAAAGATTACCCAAAGCAAGGAAATTGTAGATTAAATAACTTTAAATAAAGTTATTGAGGGAAAATCAAAATATAACTATTTAAACAAAATAAGTAAACATATTGCAACACATATAAATGGTATTACCTGGAATTTCAGCACACAACACTAAAACTATAACAAAGTATTTAACCAAATCTGCATGCGAGTGGTAAGAAGGTTCAAAACCGAATCATCATCCCTTTCCCGGGGGCACAACTACCTGCTAGTTATGGTCACAGTTTCCGTAGGACTTCCCCTAACCCCACGCCCCTCAATCCCTACACCTCGCGCGAAAGATTTAAAATTTGAATTTGACTCGGGTTCTTACATACGCCCCTCAGAGTCTTCGGAATGAAAGAGGCTTCCGCAAGAAGTCGGAATGAAAAATCGGAGACTCTTAGATTCGTAAGAAGAAGATTTAAATTCCTAACTTAACAATACAAACAAATAAAATCAGCAAACTTAAATTTACATAAAAACAAAACTAGGTTACACAGTAAGATACATCTGTTTTTTTGTCGTGTGTCACAGCACAAAGGGTTGTAACAGGGCAACGCACACGTAAAGTAGGTTCCGCGCACTGGGCAACACTAACGCGCACTAGAGGAAAAATAGGTTGGAGTGTCACAGGGTGAAAACGTCATTAAGTGAAATAGTGGGTAGGTGAATGGTGAAGGCGACGGGCAACATCAAATGGGAGTAGTCCTTCATAGTGGGAAGCTTTTATATCAGACGATGAAATAGCTTTAAGTTAGAAATATTGTAATTTCCTTTTCGTACCTCAGTTTGGGGGTCACAGAGGGTATAAACATTGGGGTAGGGTTGATCGGTGATACGGTATGGACCAGAATACAGCAGACAGAACTTGGCTGTTCTCTTGGCGGCAGCATCAGAGGTAGGTGCTTCTCGTAACAAAACGTAATCGTCAACATGTAGGGCGTCCAAGTATGTCTTACGATGACGTTTGCGAACTTCTGCGGCCCTTTGTGAATTTCTACGGACGTTTTGGCGGATTTCGTCTACCGGGAGTGGACTAGACCATGGGACGATAGAGTTGATCCACTTGGTGAAGGCACTGTCGGGGTTCTTCCCATAAAGAACTTGGCTAGGAGAGTACCCTGTACTAGAATGAGGTGTACAATTGAATAGCATTTCAACCGATGGCAGTATTGTGTTCCAGCTGGTGTGGGAGTCATGACAGTATGCTCGGAACAATCTTCCAAGTTCCTTCATAACTCTCTCGGTAGGGTTGGAACCGGGGTGTCGAATGGAGGAAAAGGTGGCCCTTATGTTACTCCTCTTCATAGCGTTCTGCCAGTCTTTTGATAAGAACTGAGTTCCGTGGTCACTGAGAATTGTTTTAATGGGGATGATTTTGTGAAAGTCTTCAATGATCTTCTGGGCAGAAATCTTTGCTTGCGCTCGCCGAAGGGGATATAGACGTGTATATTTACTGAAAGTGTCTATCACGACAAATATATATGAGACTCTGCCTCTTCCTTCTGGGAGTGGTCCAAAGTAATCCACTGTCACAAGGTCTCCTGGGTTATTTGCAAGAATGGGGTGAGTCTCGCCTATGAGAGTTCGGTGGGGGTGTTTCGACTTCTGGCACAATTGGCATGTACGGATGATTTTCTTTATATGGTGTCGCAATTGGGGGCAAAAGAAAAGACGGGAGAAGATTTTATAAATCTTACGGAAACCATAGTGACCAAAGTGTTCATGGAAAAGGCGAATGGTTTCATCTCGGATACTTGAGGGAATAACTAAAGTAGGTGGGTTGTCTGGGAAACAACGATAAATGAGTGTGTCGTCTCTGAGGGAACAGCGCAAAAAATATTTGGCAAGTCGTGGGTCATTTGGGGAACAGTCGTCCTTCAACGCCTGGATGAGGGTACTGCAAAAAGGGTCAAGTCGCTGTTGAGCGGGCAAATCTTCAAAAAGAGGTTGGAGTTGTTTTATCTGAGCCGAATCCAAAGGTTGGGAAATCACGGCAACTAGGGGACAATTCATTTGTGATGCTGGTTCGGATGCACCTGGTGGATATCTTGAAAGTGTATCGGCGACCACATTATCAACACCTCGGACATGTTCTACCTCGTAGTCGAATTCGTTAAGTTTAAGGGACCACCTAGTAAGACGCTCGTTCAGAAGTCTACATTGCTTCAAGAATTTCAGGGCGTAATGATCGGTACGTATTATCAGTCGGTGGCCTAGAAGAAGGGTACGGAACTTTTGTAGACCAAACATGATGGCTAACAGTTCTTTCTCGGTGACAGTGTAAAAAAGTTCGGGGCCTCGTAGGATACGGCTTGCAAAGGCAATGACACCTCTATCATTATCTGCAGTGTACTGGTAAAGCTCTGCTCCTATAGCAGTTCCTGAGCTGTCAGTTTGTAAATAAAACACCTTGTCAAAATCGGGAAACCGTAACATAACGGTGTGGAGAAATAGGGTTTTTAAACGCTGAAAAGCAATTTCTTCAGACGCCCCCCAATTCCACCTAACACTTTTCCCAAGTAGTCGGGTTAAAGGAACTATCTCATGACTGTATTTGTCCACGAATTTTCTATAAAACCCACAAACACCGAGAAAAGCACGTAAGTGTTTTGTACATTTAGGCGGAGGGAACTCTTGAATGGCTCTGATCTTTTCGGGGTCGGCAACTACGCCAGATGGGGTTAATATAAAACCAAGGAAATGGCAGCGATCTTGAAGGAAAACGGATTTTTCAAAATTTATTGTCATAGAAGCATCTTCTAATCGAGTAAAGACCATTTTGAGGTGTTTTATATGTTCTTCGAAAGATGGGGAGACTATAAGGAGGTCATCGATATAATTAAACGTGAATTCCCTAACTTCAGGACCAAGAATGAGATCCATGCCTCGACTAAAGGAACCTACTGCAGTTTTAAGTCCAAAAGGCAAAACTTGATACACGTAAGACTTTCCATTAAAAAGAAACCCGGTGTACTTGGTACTGTCTGGACTGAGAGGAATTTGCCAATACGAGGACCGTAGATCGATCGTAGACATATATTTGGTACCCTGGAAAGATTGGAGGATATCTTCCGGCGTTCTTGGGGATTCATAGTCGGGAATCATCCTTTGATTAAGCCATCTAGCATCTAGACATATACGTACTTCACCATTTTTCTTTCGAACAACCGTAGCTGGACTAGCAAAAGACGATGGTTCCCGTTTTATAACACCAATATCTAACATCTCTTGGATTGTTCGTTCTGCAGCAGCTCGCAAACTGACAGGAATGGGGTATGGTCTCCTCATAAAGGGGGTAGCATCATGCATCTTAATGGTATGATAATATTTATGGGTTCGGCCAGGAATTTTGGAAAATAATTTCCCAAATCGAAGAAATAGGGACGAAAGTAACCTACGCTCATCAGGACGAATATTGGTGATCGATGATATTTTGGAATTAATTTCCTCAATGGACGTAAAATTAGGGACCGGAGTAGAAACAATTCCTGAAGTCGTAGCAGTCAAGGGAGGTGTTTCTATTTTCACGTAAGCATCACGACTTAACGGAACAATATGGGAAACGTCATCTACTTTTATCTTTATATTATAATTGTTAAAATCAACAGTTCCTTGAACATGAGAGAACCAATCCATTCCAAGGATCATAGGGCGGACCAAGTTTTTGACAACAAGAAAAACAGCAGAAGAGTTCGGACCTCCAATCAATTGGAACTCTATGAGGACTTGATACTTTATTCTACAACTCTGATGTCCAGTAACACCTCGAATAAAAGTATTGGATAATGGTAATTTTGGGAAAGTCGTGCCAATAGCGCCAAAATTCTCTTCGTTGATACAAGAGACCTCGCTACCAGTGTCTAACAATGCTGGGAAACATAAATGTTGCACTTTTACCATCAGATGGGGTAAAGTAATACACGGACGATGACAAGGGGACACACCGGCAGTATGGAGGATACAGATTGGTAGTTCGATATCAAGGATTTGTCGTTCGACTAAAGGCAATGGGGCACGTGGAAAGTGTGTATCAATGGGGGTAACGATACCATCTTGGTTAGATCCAAGTCCCGTACAAGGTTTCCATCCCATCGAATGAAGAATACTGAAACCAGGTCCGTACACATCCTTCAACTGATTCAAAGGCAAATGGGGCATTATTATATAAGGGGGAATAATACTAGGGGTTGATGCAGTAATATCTGCGGGTCCTATCGTCTTAGCAGTAAAAGAGTGGGCTAATTCAACAGGGTCGAAGGTTTTATGCTTAAGGGAAGGGAAGTCTGTGCACCTTCTTAACAGTTCCCGTGGTGGTTTTCCGAACGAGAGTGGGTCCAGTGGTTCTTACTAGGACTTCTCTTTTCACCAGCGTGGAGACTAGTCGTAGAGACGTGTGGCGATTCGGGAGAACGTTGATCCTTATTGGAATTCGAGGATTTATGGGGACGATCATCAAAGCGGCGGCGCTTGTAAGCCTGGTCTTCGCTCTGCTCCTGTAGGAACGATAGGGCTTCTGACACTGAACGATCCGTTCTTGGAATTGCTTTCCACAAAGATCGAAGAGGTGCCGGAAATAAATCCATTAAGTCGGCGACCATAACAGATTCTGGCAAAGGGAGGGTCAGATTACGTAGCAATTCTACGCGTTGTAAAAAGAAATCGGTCATCGAAGTGCTACGGCTAGTGTCATAGGGTGAAGCGAGAGTACGGGAGAGTAATTTACGCTGGTGAGCATGGGACCAGTAATGAGCGATAAAATGCTTTTTAAAATCCTCATAATTTTCCCATTCGCTACGACAAACAGTAGCCCATAACTCTACCTTTCCTGAGAAGCAGGCTAAGACTTCCTCGAGTTTGTCAACCGGTTGTCCCTTGAAACGGTTAAAGTAACTTTCAAATTTCTCTAAAAATCGAATAGGAGTTTGAAAGTAGGCATCTCCGAATATTGGACGAGGAATTGCTGGGATAGATGGTGTTTTCCAATTATTTGAGAGGGCAATAGCGATGTGTTTCCACTCATCAGCAGCATTCGTCGTTGATGGGGTTGACAATGTGGGCGGATCTAGGTTGACAGATTGAGAGCTCTGAATGTCTACAGAGGGAGCTGTTACAACGGCAGGGGACGTCAGAGATTGTGAATATCTCGGTGGGTCAGACATAGAAGATGACTTTGGTGTGGAGAAGAGCGGGTCTACAATAGGCGGAGAGGTCACACTAGATGATATCACTGGGTTCTTAGTCGGTACCAACATTGATAATGGTAGAGGGGTGAAAGTCACTCCTGGCATGGAAGATGTTGTGGTGACGGGCGACATTGATGGTACAGCAGGTATTGTCGCGATAGCTGATGGAAGGGTGGTGGGCGAGATTAATGTTGTAAGTGGCAATGTCGTAGCATTTGGAGTAAACTCATTAGACGACACACAGGGTAAGGTTGTGACATTCGAAGGAAGGGTTTGTGATGTTAACTGGGCTAGTAAGGCATTGGTATTCACTAATTGTTGCATGACAACTTGTAAAGCATCAGATTGAGACTTGACGGTGGTTTGTAGTTCATCAATCTGTTGCTGTAGACGAATTGCAGACGGTTTGGGGTTTACACAAATGTTCTTACTCATAGTAGGGCTAACGGGTCGTTGTGGTTGGTGGTCCGACTGACAGAGTGTTTCGGCAGGGTTTCCAGTTGGCTTTCCTTCCATAATTGTCTTTTCCACAGTTTGGGGACGCATGTTCATTCCTCCTTGTCCACGGGTCGAAATAGGTGTCTCCTCAGGTTGACATTCGGGACGGCGTAATGATAGCCTGGGCTCATCGGGGCTTTGACGTGGGAGAGACATCTCAGGGTGAAGGTCAGATAGTCGGAAAGTTTATATCCCCGTTAGATTGTCAGGTGGGAGAGACTTCTCGTACTTATCTGGAATTTCAACACACAAGAGTACGACTGCAAAAAACAAACTACCAAAACATAATGAGCATCTATGCCTTCGACAAATTGGATCCTGGTCACGGCACCAATTTCTGTAAGTGTCTATACCCCCTCCCCTTAACAAAAGTACGCGCGCTCTGAAGAAGCCACGCCTCCAAAAGAAAAAAAAAATAGACACTCACGTAGTAAACCCAATCCTCTGTGTGCAACAAACAAAAATTCCCCTAAAGTGAACTAACCCGAATATTTAAATATGGCTCGTGATCGTCAAAACTCAAACAAATAGGTAGGACCCCACTACTACGTTGTGAAAACAAAGAATTATGCACACAGAATGTTCAGGATCCAACTGGAGAAAGACATAGAAACGTTCACTTACCTTTACAAGAAAAATACTAACACAACACAATAAATAATACAAGTAATTTAAAGGAATTAAGAAAAACAAGAGAATATAGTTATCTTCGATTTATTGAAGGATTTAACTATAGTTGAAGTATGTCGTAACATTCGTTGATTTCATGTTTATGGTTATTGAACGTTGTTATATTATCTCCAGTTTATATGATTGATAGTTGCTCCCTTTGTACTTTCAGTTTTTGCTTTGAAGTTATGCTGCCTTGGAGTTTCCAAAGTGGTGATAATGTTTAATTGTTGTGATCAGGTGACTCTGGCTTTTTCGAATTATTATTTTGCACGGTGGGGCTTTGCTGTAGGTCGACCATCGAACATTTGGCATAAATAGAAAGTCAAATAACGAAACTTAACAAAGGAAAAGCGTTGCTGGTTATTGTCGGGACGGGCCCACTCCGGGTTTCGGAGCTTTTCGGGTACCGCCTCACCGCTCTCTGCACTCCACAACGATGTTCATTTGAACTATTCGTTATTATGAATGAATGACATTCTCAGGTCAATCCAAATCAGCAAAGAATAATAATAATAAAACAATAATAATGAGGCTTATAAGTGAAAAACGTAGCAGAGGTACTGACGGTGTCAGCCCACTGTCTTCGCAGCTTAAGGTGCTTACGTTTGCCGCTCCTTTCTCCCTACAACGGTTTTCATTCGTTGCCTACACTATTAATAGGTGAACAATACAACCACAAAAGACAAACCAAAGCAACAAATAACAACAGTCATAATAATAAAACAATAATAACGAGACGCATAAAGGAAAAGCGTAGCAGAGGTACTGACGGTGTCAGCCCACTGTCTTCGCAGCTTAAGGTGCTTACGTTTGCCGCTCCTTTCTCCCTACAACGGTTTTCGTTCGTTGTCTTCGCTATTAATATGTGGACAAAACAACCACAACCAATGAAACAAATCCACAAATAATAATAATATACACCAAAGACAAAGCAAGCAGCCAAGAACCAGCAAACCCAGGGTTAAACAATAAAGCAAACTAAATACCAGTAAAAACCCACAACCAAGAAATAAACAAATAACAAAGACAAACAATTATTAGCAAACAAGATAACTATAACAAAAAAAAGTGTGGGGGCGCTCTAGGTGTCAAAAACCCCACTAAAACTTTGTAATCACCTAGAACCCATTTATGTATTAGAGTCAAACTATAATTTTACTAAATAACAATTTTACAAATAGAGCGAACCATAACCGAGGGTGTCGTGTACCTGCATTCTTTTAGCGACCCTTGGCGTCAAGTGTTTATGTTACTGATCGCCAGACATAAACAGTACACCCAGATTGGCTAAAAAAGGGACGCGGAACACGAAACAAATGACAAAATATTCGTGACGCGCAAATATTATTATAACAAATAAGTTTTACAAAATAATTTAGAGGGACGCAAATCGCTAAATACGCTCCCTGCAGTTTAAATATGCCAAATAGAGTGAGTATTGCTAAGCAAAGATTACCCAAAGCAAGGAAATTGTAGATTAAATAACTTTAAATAAAGTTATTGAGGGAAAATCAAAATATAACTATTTAAACAAAATAAGTAAACATATTGCAACACATATAAATGGTATTACCTGGAATTTCAGCACACAACACTAAAACTATAACAAAGTATTTAACCAAATCTGCATGCGAGTGGTAAGAAGGTTCAAAACCGAATCATCATCCCTTTCCCGGGGGCACAACTACCTGCTAGTTATGGTCACAGTTTCCGTAGGACTTCCCCTAACCCCACGCCCCTCAATCCCTACACCTCGCGCGAAAGATTTAAAATTTGAATTTGACTCGGGTTCTTACACAACTAAGCTTATATTTACGCTGGCTTTAAGCCGTCGATTTTCTTGACTTAAGTTAGGTCGTTCTTAACTGTAGTTAGGTAATGGATATATGACAGTGCAAACCAAATCGATGACATAAGTACGATCTCATACTTCAGACTTTCTTAACACAAACGGGCATAAGACGTGCATAATGACAATAGAGCAAAAAAGTGCTTAAAATGGCACACTAAATCTTTTTTATCGACCATACGATATGTAAATTGCATGTTGAATAATTTTCCATAAAATACACCGATTTGAATGTGAATATCGTTTTAGTCTGTCCAGCAGGAAGCTTTCCAGGAATTGACGACTGTCGAACAGAAAATTCAGGATCAGGACTCCATTATAGATACACTGAAGAAGGAACATGAGCAAGAGGTTGAAAAATTAAAACAGATAATCAAGGATAAAGACGAGAGAAACTTATTGTTCAAAGAAAATGCTTCCGCAATTGCAATGCCTCATTATTTACTGTTTAGGGATAAATCATTGCAACAGCAGTGAATCTTTTGGATATTTTTATTATTTTGACAAAGGAAAACGTTTTTGGATAATAATCTTAAATAGTTTAATATAAAATATTATATAAAGCATTTTATATACCTTTTTGTAAATAATGTACAGTAATAAAAAGTTAAAGTAGATAGATAGTTGATATTTTTATAAATTGCAAGTAAATGATTTCATTTGATCCATTAAAATAAAATAAAATAAAAACTTTAGCAGAGCGTGGTTTCGATCCACGGACCTCTGGGTTATGGGCCCAGCACGCTTCCACTGCGCCACTCTGCTCTTGTTTATTATCGTGTGTATGTCGTATGTGAAGCACTGGATGCATTACGATAAAGTTTGAAATTTGTAAGAAAATAGCCAAGCAATTTATGCCCGGTTGCACCGACGTTATTAATCATTGCTTAGTTAATTCAGATTACTAATGCCCGTTTGCACCGTATTTATTAAGAACGACTTAAATTTAAGAACAGCTTATCTTTATGCCTATCTTAAGTCAGGCATCATTTGCACCGTTCGAATGTCAGCCTTTCCTAACTTAAGCATTACTTAAGGGTTTCTGACGTTGGCAACACTGTAAAGTTCTAGTTATATTTGGAAATACTTGGTTCTAAAATCAACAGTATTGCGTCACTTGTCAAAACTTTCAATAGGTTAATGTGGCGGCAAATTTGAATTACTTTCATAACTACAAAAATTACAGCACAAAAAACACAATTTATGATCAAAATAAAAACATTATTTCTAATACACAATAAAACTGTAAATTTACATTACAAACTCCTAAAATCGCTTGATAACATGATAAATTGACACATATAGGTACTGTCTTGACATTTCTTAAAACGACATTTCATGTGCAATGTGTGTCTATACCACAATCACAACTAAGTTTATATTTACGCTGGCTTTAAGCCGTCGATTTTCTAGGCTTAAGTTAGGTTGTTCTTAACTGTAGTTAGGTAATGGATATGTGACGGTGCAAACAAAATCGATGACATAAGTACGATCTCATACTTAAGCCTTTCTTAACACAAACGGTGCAAACGGGCATAAATCCATGATGTTGCCAGAAACATCATACTTTGCATTAATCTGAGTTAGTTAAGGGAAATTTTCAATAGAGACTTTAATAAAGGTTAATAGATGGCGCTAGTGGTATCATTTTATCAATGAATAAAATTGGCCGTAAAATTTTCTAAAAATATTTTTAATTAATACATAATATGCTCAAATATATTTTTTGTCTTTTTATTCTTGTATTTTGTAAGATTAAATGCCTCCTTTTAGTGGCAATCCAATTCCCTTAATACATGTCTCAAATTATACTGTAATTTAAGAACGTTTAATACCCGGGCGGTTAATATAGCAAGTAAGTCATTCCGCAACTATTAATACGCACATTAACAGAAACTTATTTTTCGACATGCCATTACTATTTGACTATAAATAAATGCGCCAGTATTTTTTTAATTTTTGAATTATAAACAACTGTTTGAAAATATTTAATGAGAATTCCAATTTATATTTTGAAAATTGAAACCATAAAAACAGAGAAATTACACGTTCAGTTTAAACTGACAATTTGAACTGTTGAGTTCAACTGAGACTCAAATATCCTCACACGTAGATGTTAAACTGTACAGTTGAACTGAACAGTTTAAACTGAACGTGTATACAATAGTACAGTAGTGTGTGCTGTATATTATAGTTATTTGTATCGAGAGGTGCCTTTTATTGTTATAATCACGGTATAGTATTATTATTATTTTACGTACATTGGTTTTTGGTGTTTCATCCTCTTCTATAGTCTATACGTTTACAGAGTTTATAAATGTGTAAACAATGTGTCAATGTAGTCGGAAAGTTGGGTGGGGGCCACGCCCGATATTTATTTTATGTTGCTTCAGATTCCTTTACTACTAACCCACTACCAGCGCCATCTATTGTGTGTTGTATGTAGTTTCTCCCCTCTTTCTCTCCGGCCATCAACTTCATTTTGATTTGTGCCATTTCTTTAGTATACGCTGAAATAACATATTCCTTCGAAACGCCGGATGCTCAATAACCGTACAAGATCGTAATTACCTCTCCAACAAAACACATATAGCAATTTTAGTTCTTAGATGGCAGAAAGCAGGATATGCAGTAATAGTAATTACTGAAATTACGTAATAGGTGCGGGGAGTATATTTTAACCACACCTTTGCGGGTTCCATTCTGTACAAACATATGACAGAAACAATAAAATCGACGTCAATAACATTATTAAAGTCCCTAGGCGTTTAAAGGAAGAGATTAACGTTATTTCTTAACTCACCATAATAAGAAAATTAAGCAAATTTGTACCTCGTTGGAATTTTAAATGAATTCTTAGTTTACGTGTGTAACCTTCGTGTAGATGTTTTTCTCACAATAAGTAGCAATAAAAGATAAATAGCTAAAGTTGACGAAGACAATGATAATTCTAAAAAAGTCACAATAACTATTACCTACGAATGTTTATTACGTAAAATTGTATAGATGTTTTATCGTACGATAAATGCAGTAGCGTCAGTGGCGTGTCATACTTTCATGGGTCTCAGAGCAATTTTGATGTTGTCCATTTGTTTACACAAGATCATTTTCTCCAATTTTGACCAATTTTCATCTTTAAAAATAAATTACTGAGGAAACTCCATCGAATGGAACACCAAAATATGTTAAATGATACTTAAATGTTATCCATAAAAAAACTTCAGATAAAAAAATTTAACTATATTCGTGGCAGAATAAGATTAGTTGAAATGTTTTATTTTGCTTATAATCCAATTTAATGTGCAACTTTGAGCCTTTACCCGTTTTATATTAAGTATATTAACGTATTTGGTTACATGTTTCGTTCAGCTACTTAATATTTGAAACAATTTCAATAAAAAGAAATTATATATGGTGCGATAGAATTTGACAAATTCAACGTTAAAAAAATATTCTTTTTGTTTTTAAATTCATACTGGCCAAATTATCAATATCGGCAGAAATGCTTCAAGATCATGTGAATCTAATCTCGAATGCAAATCAAGTCACAAGTCAGACTAATTTAAAGGTTAATATGTTATTATTTCATAACATCCGCATTGTTTTCAATTCATTATAAGGTCAAACATATGTCAATGAAATAAAATGTTACATTCCAGACAAAAGATCATTAATAAAAATGTGGCCTTTTTTTACGACTGAATGTAATATACAGTATAAAAGGTCGATATGAAGGAGTGCATCTAGAGCAGCAGTACTTTTGGCACCAGGATATCGACTCCTTCCAGGCGCCTGTCTACGCAATGTGTTATTTAGGGGCAGCTATTTGCACTGAGAAAGTAGGACATTTAGGACGCCATTCTGTGCTCAAGGGATGTTTCACGTAATGACGCAAATGCTTACTTTAGCTCTGATGGAATATCAATAATTTAGAGGACGTAGTATGTGTACAGAAATTTTCTGCCAGGAAAGTCACTGTTACATTTTAGTTTTATGTCATGCTCATGCAATCACCTTTAGCGTACGACAAAACGAGCGACTTTTTGTAGCGCAATATTTGTGACGGCAGAAACAGCTGAAAACTGTCGATGTCAAAGTCGAAAAAATCGACAAGTGGGACGATATTGGGTGCATACCATCATAAGACATCATTTTATAAATTTATAGAATGTACCCTTAAAAAATATAGGTTGTGTCGGAAACCTAGCCCAATGACAAGCTATCATGTCGGCGATGAACGTCAGTTAAATCCCGACACGATAGTTAAAACGCCGCGCCGCACAGTGCTGCGTCCCATAGCAGTAAATCACAAAATGACTTATGCCCGTTTGCACCGTATTTATTAAGAACGACTTAAATTTAAGAACAGCTTATCTTTATGCCTATCTTAAGTCAGGCATCATTTGCACCGTTCGCATGTCAGCCTTTCCTAACTTAAGCATTACTTAAGGGTTTCTGACGTTGGCAACACTGTAAAGTTCTAGTTATATTTGGAAATACTTGCTTCTAAAATCAACAGTATTGCGTCACTTGTCAAAACTTTCAATAGGTTAATGTGGCGGCAAATTTGAATTACTTTCATAACTACAAAAATTACGGCACAAAAAAAAGAATTTATGATCAAAATGAAACCATTATTTCTAATACACAATAAAACTGTAATTTTACAGTACAAACTCCTAAAATCGCTTGATAACATGATAAATTGACACATATAGGTACTGTCTTAACATTTCTTAAAACGACATTTCATGTGCAATGTATCTCTATACCACAATCAACCAATCACAACTAAGCTTATATTTACGCTGGCTTTAAGCCGTCGATTTTCTAGGCTTAAGTTAGGTCGTTCTTAACTGTAGTTAGGTAATGGATATGTGGCGGTGCAAACAAAATCGATGACATAAGTACGATCTCATACTTAAGCCTTTCTTAACACAAACGGGCATTAAACGATAATAACTTCAATTCTTTAAAAAAACAGCTAAATAACTAACATCTCAATTGTTGATTTATTTCGTTTGGATCGTCTCGACACGACATTAACGATAGGCAAGGCCTAAACTTATTCATTCCTGATTATCGCAATAACGCAGAGTAGTCCGTCGCCGATTCACAAGTAAGCTGAACAATTGTTGTCTGCGAGTCTGCGTTTTTGATTTTTATTTAATATGAAGGCGAATCTAGAAAGTATGCAATATTTAAACTATCACGTATTTTTAGAAACATATAAAATATATAAGATTGTAAAATAATGTATTATCCATGAAGTGCAATACACAAAATTAAATTATGTAACTTTATGTGAGCTTTTGTCAGATAGCCCAAAAACTCCCTCTGGGATTTTACGGAATATTATAGCTCTTTTATTTTACTACTTGTGCACATAAATAATTTTTTTCTACTTTGCATTCACAATGCACACATTGTAACACTGTTTTCGGTGTTACAATTAGCAAATTGTAACACCGTTTTTAGTAACTTTTTTCTAAGATTGGTGACATTGATATCAAATGCATGTCAAACGAAAATACACATAACCACAAAAGTAAGCACAAACTGATTTTTTAGAATCGCACAAACTGCGAAGTATGTATATTTTTATATATATTTAAACATGCGTGTTGCATCCTAGGTTTCGTACTACTAGTATATGATGGTATATAATAATTATCAATAATTACTTTTTCACAGATATTTGAATTTAAGTGATAGATGACAGTGTTACCAACGGTTGCACCCATAAATACTCTAGATTGGAATTTTACCTAATATACTTCTAAATTGTTATAAAATTAATGACGCAAAGTAGAAAAAATAGTATATTATACTCGTTTTATAAGACATATTGGCGCATTCGTTCATTTGGGGCACTCGTCGCTAGCGCTCCTCGTGCCCCAAACAACTCATGCGCCAATTTGACGTCTTATAAAACTTGTATAATAATATACTATTGCAGAAACGTGCAGATAGTAATGAAAGTATATAGTTTTAGAGCGATGTATTGAAATCAGTCATGGTGATTTATTCGATACTTGGGCTTTCTACTTTTGAGTTACCTATAGGAATTTTATCTATAGAGGCTTTAGAAGCTGCCCACAAAGAAATTCGAACGCATCGTTTAGTTAGGTCATACAAGAAAGACATCAAGACATACATACATTGTAATAGAGATATAATTCAAATATTATTGCTATGGTCAGATCCATACCAGTCTTAGAAAAACTACTTGTCATGTAAAAGATATAGACAGTGATATGTTCCACATACTGTGGTATGTGGAAAGCCAGATATTTTGGAAAGCGATATTCCTTTTTTCTTTACCAGATCAGTTCGATTTACTTAGTGACGAAGATTTATCATCCGATGATATGGATTAAAAGTGTTTGTTTTTGAATGTGTTTTATAGTACTATTATTTAAAATTAAATATAAAATGCGTGTAATAGTAAGAATTTTTTGTTGTTATTCTGTACCAAATAAGGAACAAGTATTTGTTTTAACTATCTTTAAAATTTAGATTTAGATATTTTTATAATGCTTTACGCAGTTGCAGTTAAGTTTAACTAACAATACAAAATCGAATAAACGTCGAATTAATTTTTAAGTGTCTACAATATTTATCCTTAACTACTCAACGAAACACGATAAAATAAAAAAAAAATTTTCACGGCAACTGGTACTCAAAAACCATATTCATTTTTAAAGTTAGCTTGTCATTATATCCTTAGAAATAAAATTTTATCAAATTCTACCAACTCTTTCTATTTTTTCCAACAGTTGTATTGGTCGATGTCGATGCACTGTGCGACGGCGCGTCAACAAACGTTCTTTCCATCGGAATTCTTCCTTCTAGCGGGAATGAATGTCTTTGGGCACCTATTGACATTTGCATACTGCAGAATGTCAATACAATGTAGTACATTGTAAACATTCAACAATGTACTGTACCTACTAAAATCTTGTGGTTCTGAGGTTGTAACTACTTTAATTATATCTAATGCTGGATGACGTCAAGACACACTTAATTCTTTTAAGGTGGGCGTTGATGATTTATTCATGTTTAGTGGATAGGCGCCGAAAAGTGGATGACAGGTTATTATCATCTCAGTATAAAGTATAAATAGAGTCAACAGACATCTTAAAAACATACTGCGGGGTTTACGCTTTCTATAAGTAAATTGTTTTGTTTCATTAATTGTTATAAGTACTCACTGAAGTTATATGATATTGATTTATATGGTATTATATATGATATTCGTTTTTGGATTGGATATCTTTTGAAATATTGTTTGCCACAAAGTTTTTTACAAAGAAGAAATTTTAGCTGAAAAATAAAGTTGCCATTATTTCTTTTCTGTTAAAGTAATACATTTTTAGGTCTCTGGTCAACCGCCCTCGCGATTGAAAAATGTAGTTGTTATGAACTCCATATCTCGGTCAAAGTAAGAAATAGAAATTAAAAAGGATTCTAACTGGTGTTGACCTAAAAATTTCTATTCATTTAAAGTCGACAGCATTTTAAATTGCAAATTATTTTAACCTTTAGAATTATGCTAAACCGAATATTGTGTACAAATGATCAGTTCTATAGGTTAAATTCATTTTCGGATTTTTTAAGAAAGAAAACATTTTTTTGTGGCAATGCAACGATTTTAAACATTTCGCTGTTTCTGGCAGCGCATTTGTAAGAAACAAAAATAACATGTTGCACAAATTTAGCAATAACGTAACAGCTAAATAGAACTACAGATTTAGATAAGAACTAATTGACTTTTCAAGTAAATCAACCTTGTACAGGACTGCAATCTTGAGGGACATTAATAAATTAACATCGGCAAGTGGCTATTTTTATTAGGTACACTCTTTAAATTGACTAAATTACACTCTAAGAATAAATATGACACATCACTCCAACAGGGCATATAATTATTAATAATTATATGCCAATTATACAGTTTGGTTTGTTACCTTTTATCTATTTACAAATTATTTTTTAATATTGAACATTCCGTACTGCTCAACAAAACAGCCAAATATCGTTTCTGATACTTCAACAGGTTAATTATATTCTCCTTTTACATCCAAACCACGTCTACAATGTCCGAATATGTTGCAATTTTGTGGTTTTGTCGTACAAAAAACAAGGAAATAATTAATTGAATAAAATACTTATCTATTCCCGCATACACGACAGATTAATCAAGAGTTTTCATATTATGTATATTGATGTTATATACCTAATTGTCAAATATGTTTTTCCTGTTTTAAATAACGATTTTCTGTGCATTGGCAAAATCCTTTATCTAAGAAAACCTGTCGTTAGCACTTTACAGGGCCTGACCAAGCTTCAAAATGTTTAGGATTAAAAGAAAACAGATTTATAAAAAAAGCTGCTAACCGTAAAAAATACCTGGTAAAATAACTGGTCTAATGCCCGTTTGCACCGTTTGTGTTAAGAAAGGCTTAAGTATGAGATCGTACTTATGTCATCGATTTTGCTTGCACCGTCACATATCCATTACCTAACTACAGTTAAGAACGACCTAACTTAAGCCTAGAAAATCGACGGCTTAAAGCCAGCGTAAATATAAGCTTAGTTGTGATTGGTTGATTGTGGTATAGACACACATTGCACATGAAATGTCGTTTTAAGAAATGTCAAGACAGTACCTATATGTGTCAATTTATCATGTTATCAAGCGATTTTAGGAGTTTGTAATGTAAAATTACAGTTTTATTGTGTATTAGAAATAATGGTTTCATTTTGATCATAAATTCTTTTTTTGTGCCGTAATTTTTGTAGTTATGAAAGTAATTCAAATTTGCCACCACATTAACCTATTGAAAGTTTTGACAAGTGACGCAATACTGTTGATTTTAGAACCAATTATTTCCAAATATAACTAGAACTTTACAGTGTTGCCAACGTCAGAAACCCTTAAGTAATGCTTAAGTTAGGAAAGGCTGACATGCCAACGGTGCAAATGATGCCTGACTTAAGTTAGGCATGAAGATAAGCTGTTCTTAAATTTAAGTCGTTCTCAATAAATACGGTGCAAACGGGCATAACTGACTAGTAGAAATAGTACAAACAATACGTTTTTCTGTAAAATCGCGAATAACTTCTTTCTGATATAATTTATTAATTTATTTATGTTCAGTGGCCAACTATTGCTAACCTATATGATATTGCGTAGACACGGTTTAAGTATTTTTTTTTATTATTTTTAGGATCTTTTGTCTGTAAGATCTTTTGTCTGTAAAAACGAACTCAATTTTTAATTGTCTAATAAAAAGCCCACAACAAAAACAGAATACAGAATCTTTTTTACTTTCCAACTAGTACCCTAGTAGGAAAATAATCGACGGGAAAAAAAATCGAGATTTCAGCGGAAATACCTACTCGTTTTGGGGTCTGAATCGATTGCAATGATTTCTGGAAAATGTATGTATGCGAGTATGTATGTATATGTATGTATGCCTGTGAACACGATTGCGCCCAAACGGAACAACGGATTGGGCTGAAATGTTTTTATACGTATTTAGAATTACGGGGGGTCGAACTGTATTGTTTTTGGTGACAATCTGACAACCGGAAGTGGCCAATATTACATGCGTTTTCTCAGGGATTCATCCGATTGAGATCAAACTCATACCAACTCATCCTCCACTGACTTTAAATATGTGTACCATGACATTAAATGTCAGTATGACAAAAATGTCAGTGGAAAAATGTGTGTACACCAATCTATTGCAAACTCCTTTTGCAGTAATATTTTTGTCTGCTTGCGTTTTGTAGTTGTGACCATACCTACACAAACCTTTTACAAAGTGACTTTTCGAAATCGATTTAACTGCAATAAAATCGAATAAGGGTACCGCCAGACGAGTGACTTTTGTGGTTCGACAGTTGAGACGCCATAATTGAAACAGTTTTAAATGCAAGAGCTACTTTCTGTCACGCCTGGTTCTATCTGCAACGGAGTTCAATTCATATAGTCCATCGTCTCTTATTCCTCGTCGAACAACGTTATTAAGTAAGAATACAAACTACAAACCATTATGAAAGTGTAGTTCTTTTTTCTCCGGGAATAATTATGTATGTAAAACATAACAAGTTAGTGTTATTTTATTTCAGCAAATACTACGCTTACTTCCATTGATTTATGCAAAATTCTCCACTTGTTGGCTAATATACCAAAGACACATTTTACATTTCTTTCTATAATTAATGGTAAGATTTTAATACCCAGATTTCGGTTTGGATGTGGCCTCATAATGTTACTGGATAATGCAAAGTCCTTATCATGACATGGATGTGCCAGATTAGTATATTATTATACAAGTTTTATAAGAGGTCAAATTGGCGCATGAGTTGCCCCAAATGAACGAATGCGCCAATATGTCTTATAAAACGAGTGTAATATACAATTTTTTCTACTTTGCGTCATTAATTTTATAAAAATTTAGAAGCATATTAGGTAAAATTCCAATCTAGAGTATTTATAGGTGCAACCGTTGGTAACACTGTCATCTGTCACTTAAATTCAAATATCTGTGAAAAAGTAATTATTGATAATTATTATATACCATCATATACTAGTAGTACGAAACCTAGGATGCAACACGCATGTTTAAATTTGTATAAAAATATACATACTTCGCAGTTTGTGCGATTCTAAAAAATCAGTTTGTGCTTACTTTTGTGGTTATGTGTATTTTCGTTTGACATGTATTTGATATCAATGTCACCAATCTTAGAAAAAAGTTACTAAAAACGGTGTTACAATTTGCTAATTGTAACACCGAAAACAGTGTTACAATGTGTGCATTGTGAATGCAAAGTAGAAAAATATTATTTGATAACTCTCATGGAAGTGAAAGTTTATTTTGTTTGCAGTTGTTCCTTTGCAGATAATTCCTAGCTCCAACATCAATGGCACTCACTAAAGCACAACTCATCGTCTACTAATCCAAGATATATAATGAAATAAGAGTGTATGTAGTTAATAAGGAGTAAATTGGTGCATTTTCCTTTCTTCCCACCATTTTCACGTAATTTTCTGTTTTCTCTGGACCGAGTTAAAGTTGTACTTCTTTTACGAACCGAATTTTTTGACGGTAATTTTGAAAATATTCAAATAAAAAAGCTCGATTTTATTTTCACATTCATTCAGAGAACAAGTAGCTTCTAGATTTGCAAATTCTACAAATTTATTGCAATTTTGGACATGGTTAAAATGGAGTTGACTTATTCAATGACAAAATAACATATGAAAAATTTTAGTAAACAAAATCAACTAAAAATGTTCAGATACATGACAAGAAATATTATAATAAATTTCATCAGAATCCAATCATTACTCTTTGAATAAATTCGTAATTCGTTTAGAATTTTAAGAGTAAGTACAGTATACCTAGAACCTGGTAGTTTAAACGCTTTCAACAATAGGATATTTCCACATTTTTACAAATACTAGAAGTCATATTCCTCAACCACTAGTATTATTTTGCGTTCACGCATCGGCACCCTACGAAATAACGTGCAAGAGGAAGACAGACTTATGCAACAAATCCTCATCGTTGATCTTTTATCTCAGTCCGGCTAGGCGACTGCCATATCCGCAGCCCCAGGCGCATGTCTCGCACACCGCACGGCCAATGCGATGTTCCATATCACAAAACGAAGCAAGCACAAACGACAGTCGACTGAATTCTGTAGGTTGCGGTGCGCGTCCAAGCTTTGTCGTATAAACAAACGAAAAAGCGTAACTAAATTCTAAACTGTGCTACAACAAACTAACCTCTGGTTTTGTCAAGGATACTGTGATAGTGCTAAATGTAGCCCAATTTTTGCGTTAAAATTTCTTTTGGATGTTTTGTGCGTTAGTTTAGGGTTAAAAACACCACCCGGTATTGATTTTGTTTCCTAACCTATAAAACGTGCGGTGTGAATCACGTTTTGCTCTGTGCTAAATGTTAAAATTAAAATAACTCTGTTAAAAAGGGTTCGTTTTCCGTGCGATTTTTAATGTTTAAAAATGGTGGTTCGTGCAAAAACTAGTTTTGTGATATTTTTGAGGTAGTGCACTGTTTGAGTGATCGAACAGGAAATTTTAAATTTAGGTAAGTTGAATATTATAATATTGAACTGGGAGCATCTTAATAAGTGCAGATGCAGAAATTGCATAAATACAAACAATGATAAGGTTATGTTTGTATTGACCGATACGAATCGCCAATATGCTTTGCCGGCTTTGATGTTGATGAAAAAAAAAAAACCTAACCTCTGTTCAGATTTACAAAACAGTTTTATGGCTTTATTTATCATATAATTAGATTCAATTTTCGAAACATAACCTATAACTAACTGTTCACACATTTTTGTATCTTTATCGTCATAGGTTATATAATAGCACATTTAACAACTGAATAAAAAACGTTATCATTATTTGAATTGTAAATTACGTACGTTTACGGTTAAAACTAGGCCACGTTGATAACTAATTTACTCAACAGTGTGTTCCATATGCATACAACATGCTTGTGTGGTTAAAATCGCATTATTTCTTGTTGAGTATGTTAAAAATATAAAAAGTAAATTAGATATTTCCGTGCTTATTTCAATGTTTGAATGGTTGACGTCTAAAGAGTATGGTTGAAGGTTTTAAATGCTGTTTAGAATAATTATTACTTAAAAAAAAAACGAAAGCTGGTTTTTAATTTGATAAGTTTTATTTTTTCCGTTTACAGCGTTGGATAACGTAAATTAAACCAGAAAAAGAACTAAACAAACCTCTAGTGTACCATGATTTAATCTTCTTAACATTATGTTGTCTATACGCTAGGAGGTGACAATAAAACGTCAGACAGAAATGTCACAAAGTTTAAGTAATGAAAACAACAACAAAACTAGCCAACTGTAACCTCTAAAACTTGTGGAATGACATAAAGCAGAAAAGGGTTTAAAAAGCAAAAAACGTTCAAGATTAATTGTCAAATTTCGGAGTTGACGAGTTACAGAATTCTTCAAGAAGTGTAAAAATTTTAAAGTGAACCGACTGTTTGAGAAATTCACACAGAAGTTCTTAATAAATAAACTTTATTTTTTTTTGTTAAAACCCCAATCTAGTCTACCTAACGAAATATACCACAAGTACCTATCTTCTTTGCATCCATTGTTATTCATCCGCCCATCAAATTTCAGACGACAGTAACCTTTTGTGAACACAAAATGGAAGCATTCAAATCCTTCTGCGAACATTTAAACGTTATATTGCTCCTCAATTCACAAAATGACTCGGTATTTTTTATTCAAGGCAGCACAATTATGGATATGATATGGAGATCTGTAGATTACGGAAGGACGTCTCTGCCATTGAATCACAAGAAAACATTTTCTCTAGGAAAGATTATATTTTTATATCATCTTTCCATTAAAACGGATTAGTAACCGATGATTTATCATTAACGTTTATGGACGAGCAGGCCAGCACGCTAACTTATTAAATTAATTACACACTTTTAATTAGGAATATGTTAGTGAACTATATGAAATAAACTATATGAAAAATAAAACAACAATATTTACCATATTTCAATACAAGTTATCTGTAAACCATCGCAGTGTTTCTGGGAATTTTTCTGTCTAATGTCTTTATACATATAACCGTAGCATTTCTTGCTCAACATGGAGTAACGGAGATGCAAACATTTAACCAGAGCTTTGCAATGGTATATTGCATATGAATATTTACAATTTTATCTGTATGTCACTTCAGATGACGACAATGTATGCATTCCGGGTGTTTATTGAACACATGAACGTAGATCTCAAGGTATAAGTCAACTTATAATCTTTGATACTTTAAGCATAATCGCATGCGTATAACAACACTGCACTTTCTTCAGACGCAGGGTATGTGTCCATACGATACAGAACTATACAGTGTCGGCCAGTTTCAGACGCCGTATAGCCCATAAGAGAGAGCAAGAAAGCAATATAAAGGCGGTCACTGCGTGCCCCCACCAAGCAACGTACCACCACCAAGAGCGCTGTGACACAGCGCGCTGGCTCATGGGTGCTGCCGCAAGTCTCTAAGTCTCTTCAGTAATACAATAAAGGCGAGGGGTGTATGTACTATGCTCGTACTTATTATGTCCGATATGAAACTTGTCTTTAACTTTAAATCTATTGTTGCATTTTGAGTCATTAAAATCCTTTGGGGACCCTACAAAACAGTTATTCTGAATAAACACATAAATAAAAATAATAAGTTATTTTTTATTTTCAAACTTATCTCCTCCTACACCTTCGCAGTACCCTAATCTGTCGTAAAACTCTGTTCGTACTTCTGCCAAAGTTTCTGGCGTTATACGTCCAAGTTCATCAACAATTTTGGCACGCAATTCATTTAAATTTTGAGCCCTTTCATGTTCATGGCCATAAATTGTCGACTTCAAATGGCCCCAAAGAAAAAAATCGTTTGGTGATAAGTCCGGTGATCTTGCTGGCCATTTGATCTCAGAGGTAGATGAAATACATCTATCTTGAAATGTTGCTGCCAGAAATTCACGGACTGGTCGTGAATTGTGAGCCGGACACCCGTCTTGTTGAAACCAAACTTCCTCAAAATTTTGCCTGACAGTTTGAACAGCAGGAACAATCTGCAATTGTAGCAGGTCTAGGTACTTAGCCCCATTTAAATTTCCTTCGATAAAATAAGGTCCTATTATGTCGTTACCTAATATTCCCACCCAAACATTTAGCTTTTGCGGATACTGAGTCCGTGCAGCTATGTGCAAATGCTTGTTTTCAGTGGACCAATATCGGGTAACTGAACTATTGTGAATGCCATGAAGTGAAAAACTAGACTCGTCAGAAAATAATATATTAAATGTAAAATTTTCGTCAGTTTCAATTTTTTCACGCATGGTCTCACAGAACAACATTCTCCTTATTTTATCGTCAGCAAATATCTCATGAGTGAGAGATACCTTGTACGACTTGTACGTATTGCGCGTGAGAATGTTCCTGACTGTTCTCGCTGGCATGTCCAAATTTTCGGCAAGTTTAGTAGACGAACATGGCTTACTAGTTTCCGCCAAACCACAAACATTTGTTTCTCGGGCCATTCGTTCGTCAGACATTACTGGTGGTTCAGCGGGCGGGTGGCATTTTTTGCACGATGTTACGCACCCCGTGGTCTTAAATTTATTGAACATTCTCTGAACGGTCCTCATATCAGGAACTGGTCGATCGGGAAATTGAAAAATAAAGTGACCTATAGCCGCCTGCCCACCTTCGCTTAAATACCAGCAGATTAACTGCACTCTTTCTGCAGTCGTGTACACCATTATTTCTAATTATCCGTTTATCACACACTGCTTTGTAACGTACCACGTAAAGGATGAATTAGTTCTGCGAGCTGAGTGGGGAGCAGAGTGGGCTGTGCACTTGCAGTACGATGGTGCCATCCCCTCCAAGTGGTGGGGATATATTTGAAATGTCTTCGTCGTACACATAGAAAGTGTATGCGGCGTCCCGGACTAGCCCAACCTGTAGAACGGTATACTGTGACTGATTATGGATCATCCATGCTTATTGTTTCATTTTAATTAAGTCATGTTATCTTCTTGCAACAGTATAGTTGTCACAACCTGAATAATTGTTACCTGAAACAATCACATACATACATTATGTCTATACACAGTAGAGATGGGCTTATTAGTTCTTTTTAATGAACTAGTTCTTGCGGATTAGTTCACAAAAAGGAACTAGTTCAAAGAACTAGTTCTGAAGAACTACTTTGATCCTGAGACATACTACTTCGATAAACGTGTCTTTGTGTGTTCTAGCACATTTATATCTCGTTCCAAACGAAACTAGGATCTAGTTTGGACAGAATCGATATCTGCCTTCCCACTTTGTCTTTTTCTTGAAGAATCGTTATTTTGTTTTGGAAATAAATAATTATTTATAATTATATTAATCGAAGAATCGTTGTCTTATTTTATTTAGGTGTATTTCTTAAATATTTATTTAATAAGGCATAAAAGACATATTGCTGCACGTATTTTAGCCTTATTCATACTGCAATTTTAGGTGGAATTGGGGTATTATTTATAAATTATAGTATAACATATACTGGCTAACAGTGTAATCCATTATCCAATAGGAAAAAAAACTATACTCTAATTATATTTTTGACATCCGCCGTTAGGTAAAGAAACAACTGGCGGGCAGGGTGCTATGTCGCTCGTTTGATGTCGCCACAACTCGTTCACTGAATGGGATATGTTTCACCAAAGCAGGACTTTCGAACTAGATTTCATGTCCCTACAAGTCGTTCACTGAATGAGATATGCATAGAGATATGTTTTAGCAAAGCAGGTCTTTTGCGAACTAGTTCTTTTTATTTTAAAGAACTAGTTCTTTTGTTCTAAGCCGGGAGCCATTCTCTCGGACTAGTTCGTTCACGAACTACCCACCTCTAATACACAGTAGGAATAAAACTTACCTCGCACCATATCACACAAAAATCAAACAAGAAGTCTCATATGGTCTCATAACCTCTACCTCTACACATCGTATTATTGGTTATGTTTATATTGTTTATGTAGTGAAACGACCGTCGCTGTCAGGGCCCGGGGAACCATGGGGGAACGAACGGCGTCGCATGCGCATTAGAAACGTACAATATCAACTCAGCTTAAGTTTGTTGATACAAAACCGTCTAGTTGCTATGACTACCAGCCGAACCGTGGTGGGATCCGTAGCCGTATCCGTCATTGTGAACGCTCCATTACGGTATATGTGTTTGTTTCAACGTTGTAACTACTTGACAGGGGTGACGTGTTGTTTAATTAAAGTGAAACACGTTGCAACTGTCACTTGTGGGTTATGCATGGTAACTACTCCCCTTTTTACTTTATCATACGTAGTATGACAAAGTATTGTAATCGTGAAAAAAAAAAATTGAGATTTTAGCGGAAATATGTCGTTTTGGGTCACCTGAACATGTTTCACCAAGGTACAAAAAAATTTCTGTGTGTATCCGTTTTTTGTGGCGACGATTCCGGAGAAACTACTGAAGGTATCGAGACGAAACTTCATATTTAGAAGTTTCGTGACTAAACTTAGAGCTGAAAGAAGTTTTGTCCAAAAGGGCCCAAAGGAACTCCAGGTTTACTCTTATCATTTTTCAACGATTTTGCAAATTAGCCGCCATTTCTATAATTTCGTCAAAATAGTTAAATAATAAACTATAGTAGAGAAAATTTTGTATAATTTATGTCCATTCCATTTTTTGGAAAAAAAAATTAAATCATAGTAAGCGGCCCCTTGAACTTCCAAATTGCCCCCTGAACACGGCTGTATCGTATGATAAAGTCATGTGCCTGGCCACATCAGATTTTTAAGTTAAATCATCCTTAAATATTTGTATGATCTAGGGTTACTTTTAAAAATAGTAACAAAACACTTCTAATTATACCAGGTGTCAAAATAATGTATAGCAGATTAGTTCTATTAACATGGTATGCAGTGGTTAATGTGTCAAATAAAATTACAGAGAGGAAACAAAAAAATGTATTTTTGAAATTGATGATTAAAAAGTGTTTTTAAATTACCTAAAAGATATGAACTCCACGGGCAGATAGATTTTTGAAAAGAAGAATATAAAATACTTTTCCATAATTTCCGTAAAGTAGAAATTGTTTGGATTTTATTGAAGAAAGATATGTCAATGAAATAAATTTGGTTTTATTGGAAAGAACTATCGACCTTGAGGAAAATAAATCTTTTTTTTTTAATTATTTGAAAGAGAAAGAAATATAGATGATAATATTGCGGTTTGATTAAAAATTATGGCATAATTATCTTTATGTTTACTGGTGGGGAGATGGCGCCGCCAGTCTCTAGTCTCACATGGGCTTGGTTTGTGGGTATACAAGCTGAGCTACGAAAAGCGAGCAGTAGCTGATTTCTCTTCATTTGTGAATAAAATTTTCGCATTTTACTAAAGATTTCCGTGGAGAGCATCACTCTAATAATTAATATTTTTTTATTGTATTTTTAGACTTGGGGAACTTAATTATAATCCAAACATAATAAAATAATGATTAATTAAAAAAAGATTATTTTATTTTAACAAACAATTTAATTTACGATGTAACTACATAATTTGAAAGTTCGTATAGGTACTTTACTGAAACTGTAAGTACTATTTTATTATATAAAAAACGGTGTTTTTCAAATTAACAATTTCTTTTATACCTAAGTCAAGTACTAAATTGTAAAACATCAAAGAAAAATTATCGCATTTAAAAAGAACGTAGGGTTCCTGAAACAAAATATTCATTTGCTTTGAAGATGTTATATTATTAAATAAATTGATTATTGACAAATACGCTAGCTTTGAATTTAATAAATCTTGGCAATGAAATAATTTATTGCGGCAACCAAAGCTTTGTCTGCCACCATTTAATTTATTTATTTATTGGCACAACTTTTTTTTTGATTTGAAGCAAATTCGTGTATTAAAATTTTTGTTAAACAAGCCGCCTGTTACGCGATGATGTTTTGATGTTTTATGGGCACAAATTGCAAGACATTTCGTATATTATATTGATATTCTTTCACTATTCATTGAGTTAAACAACAATGTATTTTGAGGTGAAGAAAGATCGTACGATACTTTACATTTTACCTGTACCAGACGGGAAGTGTCAAATTGCTTTGAACTCGTAACCTTACTTCACTTGTTACTTAAAATAAGGTTGTGTTCTCTAATTTACTTTTGTACAATAGAATTGAGGCAGGTGCGTCAACACACAAGGTCGTTGTTGAGCTTGTAAATGGTGTTGTGGGTATTGAAATATAGCCACTTCTGCTACCTTACGAGCCACCCATCAACTGTATTATTATTAGGAAGCCTGAACGATTTCGAACACAAAAACTACTTCTAATTATAATCTATTATGTGTAATAACTTAGGTAATCATATAGCTGGTTAAATGACTTCTAATTTGAATACTTCCTCATATGGTAAAGTGAGTAGTTATTACTAATTCTAAGTCGATTTTTTGTTTTCCTTTTGATTTACCTGATGCAGTTTTCTCGTGTAAGAAATTGGACAGTTGTACTGTACAAGAAAGATGCCAAACAATTAGAATTGTGTGATTCTAGACCATTTTTTACACAAATGTTCAATAAAATTGTTGAACTTCTCGCGCAAGAAAATGGAGTAGTGTAAAATGACTTTAAGATGTCAGAGATAATTCACAGACATTATTTTGTCGGTAGGTACATACATACGTGATATTTTAAACAATACCTTAAAGTTCTGTTGAAGTTAAAGATAACATCTCTGTAAAAGAACGTGACATAACTGTGTATATTTAAAATGTACAAGAAATTCTCGTTTCCTTGAGATCTCTGAACAGATGTAAACTTTTTATAATGTGAAATAGACCTGTGTGCTCAAAACTCATGACAGACAGAGAGTATTACCCAGAATTTGACCATTCTTGAATAAAATATTTTGGAGCAACGAACATAATCATATTTTCCAAGCGTTATTTTCGTAGTTTTAGGGTACGGTCAGGGTGCGGTTCTACAGTCGGGACGCCAAAAATGTAACTAACGTCGCGCTACAAAACGTCGCTCGTGTGGCCGTACCTTAGTCTAGAATTCTATACATACATTGCATACTTATATTCTGTTGATCTATGGCATAGATTCTATGCGGTCAATTTGTATTACACAATTTGCTTTCCTCAGGAAATACAAAATAAATGCTAGCAAACAAATCTATGCAAACATACAAATAGTGTAATTGGCATTGGTGTAATTCACATGTTTGTTTTATTTATCAATATTTATAATAGGTATTCAGAATGTCGATTTTTACCTCGTGATAACGTCACCGACAATATGTTAACAATGTTTACATTTGAGAAAATTGTTTGTTTATGCGTTGTATTGAAAAAAATGTTTATCAGTAAATTTCATTGGTTTCGTGTTATTTTTATCTATTTAGGATTGTTGGTAATAAAGTAAATACTGTGGTACTTCCTGGTTAAGTAAAGTGTGCTTACTTAAAGTCTTCTTAGATTATCGACCTGGGGTGTTAAATATTTGTTGTATGTAGAAATGTTAGCTTACTGACAGTTTTTATGTGTCCTGTTAAATTTTCCTGTTACATTGCCAACGAAAACTCACCATTTTGTAATAGAAATATCTGGGGTGGTCCTCACCCTACTTTCCGACTATATCGTTGGCACAATAAAATATCTAAACACTTTTAAAATTATACAAAATTATTCAATTTTGTAAAACCACAGCCAATTTGGACCCTAACTAACGTCAGTTTCCATGACATAATGACATTTGTCATCCTGATATGTAATGTCATTTAATGTCCGGTCATGTGATGGCACTGACGTTTGTCAAAATCTAACAATTCGCAACACAGCGACGGGGGTGTGGATTCTGTCAAACCGCTTCTATAAAAGCATATAGCGTCTAATCCGTTTATCCCACTGATCTGCAAATTTGTATACGGATTTAAAGTCACTGGAGGATGAGTTGGTATGAGTTTGGTCTCAATCGGATAAATTCCTCAGAAGATGCAGGTAACATTTTCCACTTCCGGTTGTCAGATTGTCACCAAAAACAATCCAGTTCGTCCCCCGGCAATTCTAAATACGAATACGAAATTTCAGCCCGATCCGTTGTTGCGTTTGTGCGCAATCGTGTTCACGGACACATACATATTTCAGAAATCATCGCAATCGATTCAGGGGACCTCAAAACTTGTATTTTCAAGAAAATCTCGAAACGTCATTTCCCGTCGATTACGATACATTCCTTTCAGGGTACTAGTCGGAAAGTAAAAATAGAATATGTAACATCTGACTTCGTCTAGATCACTATAAGTCCATCTTCTGACGATATTTCAGTGTTTTACAAAATCCAATTTATGTTTATATCCGGCCTATTTTACCATGAAATGATTACTTTGACCGAAATCGGTCAATATGGTGGTGGATAATATATTCAAAGTGCAAAAATGTATTAAAAATATGTGTAATATTTTTTTCATAGCTATTTTTTCATTCACGTAACCATTATTATGATTTTTCTCTAAACCAACCTCAAACCATTTAAAATGCATTTATTACAGTTTCTTTGAGTAGTCCGATGATTAACGGATATGATTATTTTGAGAGTTTAATACCACTCACAACATAAAAATTCTAAATCACGACGAACTATGTCAAATCGATATATACCAAAGTAGGAGGAAACATGATAATAAGCTTTCGTAAAATGGCACTAAAAATATGGCATATACAGTGCGACCTCGATAATCCGGATCTCATGATACCGGATTCTTCAATAATCCGGACAAGTATTTCAAATGCATTGTGTACTTTATAATCCGGATTTGATAGTACTCAGTAATCCGGATCTGCATTTTTACACATCTACTTCATTCAAACTACATATTATACATATAGGAAAACTGAAATTGATAGTGAGGGATTCCCCTAACTTCCTAAATTCGGCCGAGTATAATATCTGGGTTATGAACCAGAAAAAAATGAAGCAAACTAAAATTACAAATTAGTTTACAAAATAATATAAATAGTAATAAGGTATACTTCAGATGTAAACAATCTTTATGTAAACACTATTTTTAGTTGTTTAGCATTAAAAGTTTTGTTTTTCAATACAAAAGTTGTCTCACTTCAGTAATCCGAATTATTTACTAATCCAGATCACCCCTGTTTTAATTAGTCCGGATTATCGAGGTCGCACTGTATCAATAATTTACTACCATTCTCGTGTACGTTAAATAAATATGACTACGACTAGACGTGTGGTTTTACACCAGATTTTTCAGTCCGTTGTAGATTACGTGTACAGTCGTTAAGATCAGGGTTGTTATAAAAAACGTTTTTTACTTTCCGATTAGTCCCTAGAAGGAAAGTATTGTAATCGACGGAAAAAAAAAATTTCGGGATTTCAGTGGAAATACACCTTTTGCGGTCCCCTGAATCGATTGCAATGGTTTCTGGAAAATGTCTGTATGTATGTATGTGTCTGTGTATGTTTGTGTGTATGTATGTATGTCTGTGAACACGATAGCGCCCAAAAGGAACAACGGATTGCGCTGAAATTTTGCATACTTATTTAGCATTACCGGGGGACGAACTGGATTGTTTTTGGTAACAATTTGACAACTGGAAGTGGCAACTGTTACATGCATCTTCTTAGGGATTAATCCGATTTTGGCCAAACTGATACAAGCTCACCCTCCAGTGACTTTAAATATGTATACCAACTTAGAGATCAATGGGATGAACTGTGTAGGCACTATAAGCTTTTGTAGAAGCGGTTTGGCAGAATCCACGACCTTCGTCGCTGTAGTTGCAAAATGTCAGATTTTGACAAACGTCAGTGCCACTGACATGACATTAAATATCTGCATGACAAATGTCATTGTTTTATAAAAACTGACGTTAGGTGGAGTGGCTCTGACATCACAAAATTGAGTAATGGCAAAAGTGTTCAGACAGACTTCATTGTGACCACGATGTAGTCGGAAAGTAGGGTGAGGGCCACCCCAGATATTTTTATTTAAAACAAAAACAACAGTTTTTTTTATTGTGTTTTAAAACATGAAACAATGTTTTAAAACACCTCCAAAAAAAACATGTTTTAAAACTTACTAAAAACTTAAAACTACTTTTCTCAAAAACTATTATAAAGTGCTATATCTGGGGATAGGCATCTACCTTAAGAAAACGATTAAATCATGGCACATTAGCTGTTTTTTTTTTTGTTAAACACAGTATTTTTATCAATGTATTGGTCGAGTATAGGGTATATGATTTTGTGTTAGAATCTGGTACTCCATTACTACAAACATTTTCGTAGAGATATTTGGTACGAATTTATCAAACATTTCCTTTTCTAGGGTGTGAATATAATGAAGTATGGAATTTGACAAGGACCCAACCCTGCATGAATGGACGAGGGAACAACCCCTCGCTGTTCTGGCGCTGGACAGCGCCGACAGGGCTGTACTAAGGATAGCAGGTATGCCCTAATTTTCCAATTAGTTTATTTAAATTATTTTTAATGTGTTATTTATTTAACAATTAAAACGCAGTAGTATAAGATTACGGAGCGGAAGAATATGTATTCTTTTCTTTACCGCATACACACCGGTCTTCCTGCTATGCTGTCGGTCTATGAATCACGCGAATTCGAAATGAGGAGGTGGTGCATCCAACCTAAACTAAGTCTTTCACCAGTGAAGTCTGTTGAACGGTCGTACAGAATCAGTAAAGACGCGAAACGACGGTTACGATCGAGAAACGAGAGTGAGATGACTTGAGTTCCTTGAACTTGCCCGTCAAGATTGCTAAGGAAGAACAGTAGGGGAATCCGATGCACTAAGCTAATTTCGCCAAGATCTGATCGTCATGCATGCCTCTATGCTAATTCCACGTCTTAGATATGGTCTAGGAAACGATAATTATTATGTTTATTATTGGTTAACGACTCTATGGTTATAATTTGAGAAATACTTAAACTAGAAAAGTATTAATCTGAACTTAAACATCATTAAAATCAAATAAGAGATGTACATAATATTTTAGTTAAAATCACTTTTAGGCGCTTAAAACATGCCATATAGGAATGAAAATATGCTCTAAAAACTGAAAATATGCTCTAAAACTGAAAATATGCTCTAACTGGGCAGCTCGTAATAGAGTAAAATTATTGTCCATCTTACACAATGGAATTTTCATTTGATCATTATATTTTATTCCAAACACAATAGACGTACTGTACATATTTAACTATGTATCTTGATGGTGCAAGGTATTTCAAATCAAATATTTAAAAAATATACACATTAAAATCTACAATAAATATGCCTTAAAAGGTCAATATGTGTGCTAAAACTATGCAAATATGTAAAAAATGGCTAAAATATGCATTTATATCGAATTTTGACAGAGTATGCAAAAATATGCCGTAACAAATACATATGTATTAAAATGTTCGACTTTCTCTGGAACAGATTTATATCTAACCAATTTCATGCCAGGAGCACAGAAAAAAAGATATGCATACTTTTGGTTGCCTTAGTGATGATAAAGTTCGGAACAAACTTCATAATTGCGTTATTTAATGTTTTATAGAAAAAATGCTCGGACACCGGACACGTCAATTGTAACTTTTAAATAACCACTTTATGACGTAAAAATGTCATCTATTACGTCACCTTTTTTGGAGAGACGTCATCCTAAATTTTTTTGCTCTTTTTTCGTAAATTTTCTTACTATGTACTTCAATGACGATGTAAAATATCTGGGGTGGCCCTCACCCAACTTTCCGACTACAATGTTGACATTTAAACGAATGTCCGTAAGATAATAATACTACTATTAGATCATAACACAAGGCACCTTTCGATACAAATAACCATAATATTATACTGTCACGTATCTGTATTTTTCTGCGAGGTGTTTATTTATTCTTCGATCGCGAGCCAAAAACATGTGGCTGCATAAATGCTGACACATACAGTGAGCCATCCGTGAGCCCTTCATTACGCCACAAACCGAAGGCGCCCGATAGGTATAAACTCTTATTGTGCCTAAACCGCTCATCCCATTGATCTATAAATTTGTATACATATTTAATGTCACTGCAGAATGAGATGGTGTCAGTTTGGTCCAAATCGGATGAATCCCTAAGAAAATGTATTTGACAACTGCCACTTCCTGTTGTCAGATCGTCACCAAAAACAATCCAGTTCATCCCCCGGTAATTCTAAATATGTATACCAAATTTCACCCTGATCCGTTGTTCCGTCTGGGCGTTATCGTGTTCACGGACATACACACATACATACATACATACATACATACATACATACATACATTTTCCAAAAATCATTGCAATGGATTCAGGGGAACCCAAAATGCGTATTTCCGCTAAAATCTAAAAAAAAAAATTTCCGTCGATTACAGTACTTCGGAAAGTAAAAAGGTGGTACTTTACATAACTTTTTGTTTTGAAAAAGTGGCACATTTACTTTAAAAAATAAAAACTTAATTTTAGTAGAAAAAAAAATAATTGAACTCAAAAAACACAAAATTTAGCGCAAAAACACTTTGTATGTGCACTCAGCAGCGCCAAAATGTCAGGACTAATGTGTTCCACTTTAGCGCGAATTCTTTGCTGTAGCTCTTGGAGAAAAGAATTTCAATATTTGTGCTAAATTTGTTTTTTTTGGGTTCAATAATAATGTTTCCATTAAAATTAAGTTTTTATTTTGTAATGTAAATGTGCTATTTTTTTTTTTTTTCGAAAAAAGTTTATGTAGCAAAAATGTACAAATTTTTTCAGTCACTTAAGTCGTAAGGAGTTGGATGGAAAACTGGAAAAAATTGGGTTTAAAATTTCAAAAAATTAAGGATGACGTCGTGGGTCGTTCCGAAATATGTTGGGGCTATTTAAAACTTGAAATTGACGTGTCCGAGTGTTCTCTTGAAAACATTCGATAGCGAAATTTTGAATATCCTTATCTATTATAACGTTATAACATTTATTCCAAAGTGTCGCGCTTTTGAAGATAGAAGATAGAGTTGTGAACAGTTTAATACTGCACGATGTTGAGAGGTATATTTACAAAAATCCGGGGCGCCTCCAACCAACTTTCCGACTACAACGTTGGCACATTGTGTCTAAAACTCTAAAAGCACTGCTTGTGTGTCAAATCTTTTGGACGATTACGAGCATTCCACCACCTTTTTTTCGAAAAAAGCTCTTCTAGGGTACTAGTAGGACTCGTTAATTTAGCTTAAACCGCCTCTCATTAATAAAAATATGATCATCTTTTCATTCATGGCTTCTGAAAGGATATTTTATTATTTCATGTTAAGGGTTCTCGAGATATTCTGTAAATGTTCTGGTTTATTTACCGATTCTCAGAATAGATACAAAGAATCGATTAATAATCGAGAAGATTTACAAAGTATCTCAAAAACTCATTCATTAAATCACTATTTGCAATGGGAACCAGATATCTCGAATAGATAAGAAATAAACTTTCGACGGTCATATTTTTTATCAAAACACTTTCTAATACTAGGTAGAGATTTGAATCGATTCCAATAATCGATTTGAAGAATGTGTTATGAATCATTCGTATGCGACATCGAGAATCGATTATTTTAAAAATCTAACTATCTCCATTATTTCAAGAATCGATTCTTTCATTTTAATGCTCTCATCACTAATCTTAACATTCTTTACTTAATATGTATTTTCAAGTTACAAAAATTCATCGATTCAATACATTAAATTTAATTAACACAGTAATTTCTACTTAAAACTCGTTGAATGTATATTTCATATACCTACCAAAACGGTTGTTCTTAAAAATGTTAGTAGAAAAATTTTAACGTCAAACATAAGTTCAAAAATCACTTCAACTACTAATTCCATTGTCACTGGAAAAATTGGCACATTTTATTTAGCAGTTTCTGATACTTAATCATTCCAAATGTAAAACAAAAACCGAATTTTGTTGCTTTTCCGTTTTAACACCCTTTAGGAACGAGACGCCTTATTTTAGAACTATTAGATATGATGTTGCATTATTATCAAAACAAAATCAAAGAATTTTTATTAGCTATCCAAAATCTTTATAATCTTATTAATGTAGAGACTATTTTGCCTACAAATTATGTAATATAATAATTTGTATTGGCACAATTTATATTTTAGATAATAAAATTAGAATGGTTAATAAACAGGAAAATACGTTCCCATAATTGGATCAATTTCCATAAAAAGTACGTCGCCGTATCGTCGTTACGCGTTGACATTCAGGTGTAATACACATCATTGCTATAAATAGGTATGAAAACCGCCGCTTGCACCAGACATGACAAATGGTCACAGCACTCCTATGAACACCATTATCAAATAGTCAGAGCTCTTTACCAATGTCACAATTAATCATATCATTTAAATTGGTCTCTATCGGCAGAGTTACGACCTCCGTTACGTCGTTGACTTCGTGAAAAGAAAAAGAAATAGGTACAATTTAAACTGTGAGCTGAATTACTTTCTGAACTGACGCGTTTGGAATTCAGTCGGGTTGAAAATAGCGAACCGTGGATCGAATATAGGAAGGTGTATTGTACTGTTCTCTGAATATAGGAAGAAATAAAAAAAATCTTGTGGAAGAGCTCGGTGTGGGAAATGTTGGAGACAAAAGAATTATGATACGTGCGGTGTTCCCATGTACTTCCCCGACTACTGCTTGGGATGATTACAGGAAGTTGGTTTTGTAATGTAACTGTACAATGTGTTCGCGCATTGTTTTACAAATCGTAGTTAAAGTAAAAATATGTTATAGGATTTACTGATTTATTTTAATAGTTATCACAAATATCCGTAACTCATAAAATAGCTTAATTGAATCCTAACTTTTTTATTTAGATAAAAGCAAGTCATAATAATTATTTCGGCTTTCATAGCTATAACCTTAAAATTATGTAAACGTGCCTCAAGAACATGTATATACGAGTACCTACTACAGTAATTGCTTTATTCTCGCGAATTCATTACATAAACATAACTTGTAAATGGACCTGTATCATAATACAAATTATACTGCCGAGTATTGTTCCTGATAATAAAACATTTTTATGCGTGAGGTGCGGTTATATTTATTATGATGAACTCATAAAAATATTTGCAGTTACAGGAACTCACTGAAACTGGCGCCATCTTTATTAGGAATTTGTACTATGTAGTTTTAGGAATCTGTATTAAGTTATGTTCATTCTAATAATAGAAGTGATAGTCTAAGATCCCGATCTAGATCGACCTTCCCTCATCCTTTTTCCTAATCAAATCTATATTTCATACAATGTAAGGTATAAATGAACACAATGTGCTAGGGTTGCCGCCCCATATCCTGGCAAGGCTATTTTTAATTAAACATTATTTAAGGTAAATTGGTACTAGTAATTTACCCTGATCGTTTTTCCTAATCAATTGTATACCAAAATGTAGGTTGCTTTGTTGCGAACATCGTGGTGTAGGGTTGCCTTTGCAAAAGTTGGCATATCTTAGGATTGTCGCGATTTTAAATATAAATAGTTGAGTAAAAGGGTACGTTCACATGACTAGTGCCTAGCGCGCGTTTACACTGTCGCTGTGCTATCGCCTACTATTACGACAGACAATGAAGCAGAATAGCAGTTAGCTTCATACTTACCAGTTACCAATCTTAGTTTGGCGTTTTTTGTAAGTCTTTGGCTCTCAATTGGTACAAAACTTTTCAAGAAAAAGAATGACCGGAACTATTTAAAAAAATATCTTAAATAATATTAAATTAAAAATAGCCTTGCCAGGATTTGGGGTGGCAACCCTAGGACATTGTGTTCATTTATACTTTATAATGTATAAAAAATAGATTTGATTAGAAAAAAGGATGAGGGAAGGTCGATCTAGGTCTGGGATCCTACAAAATTCAAATCCATAAGAAATTAAGATGCACTTCGTATGTACATTTTCCAGAAATCATTGCAACCGATTCAGAGAACCCCAAAACGCGTATTTCTGCTAAAATCTCAAATTTTTTTTTTCGTCGATTACAATACTTTCCTTCTAGGAGTCGGAAAATAAAAACGTCCGATCGTTTGCTGTAGTCTGGATACACACCAGAATCGATTCTAACCGAATCTTTGCATCGGCTCTGAAAAATCTGTACGTTATATTGAAATATGAAACATTAGTTTACAATCCAGAGTAACTATGGCTTCACAAAATTGAAGAATTGTGGATGGGTTTGACGCATCATTGTCATATCAAATTTTATGGTAGTCAGACAGTTACTTAAGTTATACCCAAGATATTTTTCTATATACTATCTACATGTGTCTACAACGAAACAAAATTGAATGGAGATCGCTGGTTCTGATACTAGGTAACTCAAATGTGCTCCAAATTTTGGAGGTAGGACAATTTGATACAGGAAGTAATAATTATTTATAGACAATGTTTTGTAATATTCATTTAATCAGTACTAGAGCGAGTTGCACAGCTGTCTTGGTATGTTGTTGCATCAAGACCGATAACAGCTGAATGCAGGTGTGTTCATCCACTGTGACATGCTTAATATACTAAGTGCTTATTCTAGGTTCAGTGGACCATGGTACGCAGAAGAATAACTTACCAGTGACCTTGGTGGTTATATTTAGCTATTTTGTCTTCTGGCAATGCTGACAAAGTGCTAATTGATTTCTGCGTATGCATTTTGCATATTTCGCCACTGTATGCAGACAAGACACATTATAGATCTTTGCCCTTAACTTGCTATAATTGTGTTCAACAAAAGGTTGACTCATTTTGTACCCAACAAAATAGAGAAACTTTATAATTCAAATGATTTATGAATAACCTATTTTACAGATTAGAAGTTGCGGCAGATTATATTGATAACGTAACGATTAAAGTCACATCTATATCGTAATATCTAAAAATATTTATTAAGTAATGACATCGCTAAGCTATCGGATCAAATAGAGGTATACAGTTTCACAATATCGTGATCGCTACTGTTTCGTCACTATTTATTGTTTTTTTAAATATTCATTCAATAATCTGTACAAATATTATTATTTGCAGAGTATTCTTTAGTCAGTTGTTGGCTTAGTAATTGTGATAAATAACAGTAGTAATCAATAAGAACAGTAAATTTTTATTTCATTCTGATTTACTCTTAGATACTGTAACACACAGCCTTTACATTATAATGTTGACATTTGTTGTTGTTGGTTTTTGTTGAATAATTGAATTGGGAGGTCATTGGCGCCTGCGTAATTTGCTATATTAAATTTTTAATTTCACGTTTCTAAATAATTATTCGATAATTTATGGATGATGTTTGAGAAAATTTTAAACATTCATCAATTTTTTCAAATATTTTTCTTCTATGTTGATTAATACTATTGTCAAAAATAAAAATACATCGGACTCAAAAATTGACTTTTTTGGAGTTAATTGTAGTGAAAGATAGTTCGAAAAAAAAATGTTTATTTTGCGGTGCAAAATGCTTTTTCCGCAAAAGTCGCGTCGGTGTCGGGTCATTGTTATTTATTTTTTTTTTTAATACATAACAAAGTATCACTACATATAAAATATCTTAATCATGAATTTAATTAAATACTGTCATAAAGGTCACGCGGTTCGAATGATTTAAATATACAGTCAGTGTAGATCATTCACACATCGCGGTTTCATATTACAGCCTGCAGCTTATACAACTATAGTTACAACTCCTGTCGTTGAGGTGCCTATATGTTCATGCTGATTTTATGTCTGCGGCAACTTTGTTGGTTCAGTTTTGAAAATAAATGTGAACTGAAGTGGCTGTCATCAATTTATAATAATTTTAAATTCGTTTTTAGTTCTGCAAAATTTAAATTGTTACGATTTTATATTGTTTTTACTAGGTTAAATACTACTGCTAATTGTTTTATTTGATTTCTTGGTCGTATTTTGAACATCAATTATGTTATAAAAATGTATGTATGTCAGATTTGTTCCAGGGTAGTACTATCTTAGCACTGATTGCTATAAAATATAATAAGAAATAAAAAAGGGATTATGATTTGACATTATGGAACATTATGTATAAGTAAAAAAATCTAATGTGCACCCAATTATTATACATATCTGTGAAATATAAGGTTAACAATCTTCGTTAATAGCCTCGTTATTGTCAGGCCGTATAGAAGACTGCAATGTGTTTGATTACATTTATGAATCACAGATGACTCTCTATGTCCAATTTGTTCAAATCGTTTGTGAAATAATGCTAATACTTATTTTCTTTTGTTTCAGGTGAGTTCTACACTATTTGAAATATATGGTGGCAACCGGTACCTTAATACTTGGACAAATGTCGATGTTCTTCAGGTACGGATCTTGGTATCTACAGGAGGAAATTAAAACGCAATTGTAAAAATCAAAATTACCTGGATGTTTTAAGTTCCACCAAAAAATATTGAAAAAATAAATGAAAAGTAAATGAACAAAATGTTCAGTGGGCATTGCTGACTGGTTATAACCACCATTACTTAAGATGATTATTATACACGTCTATACAGTATTATATAAAAAATATTAAATTTTACCAACTTCATATTCACCGAGAAGACGTGATTATCTTGCGCGTAGATCAAGATTACTTATAAAAACAAAATACCATATTACCCACCTTCTCTTAGTATGTATGTTAATAATGATAACATTAAACGAATTGTTTCACAAAAATCCATGATGTAATGTTTACATCATTATCTTCAAACTTTTATACATATATGACAAGACAATGAAATAAAACCGTAATATCATGCGCCTTCTGGTATGCATTTTAACCTGCGAGAAAATAAGGATACCGAAAGGTCATTGCTGCGTGGGTGTTTTGTTTTTCTGCATATTTTTCTTCAAAAGTTGTTGAAGTTCTAAAAAACTATTGTTTATAGTATTACAGACGATTAGGTTATATAATATATTGCTTCAGAAATTAGCATAGTTAGTACAATAAAAAAGGCAACTTTCTTAGCGCTTAATAATTCGGACGGTAGATCGAAAAACCACGGATTTAGTATACATTGGGTATACATTGAAATTCCTGACATATCTCAAATTGAAATATAACTCGTAAGACTATGGAAATGTCCACATAGTGCTTGTTCTTAGTATGAAAATTGTTCAATATAGTACAAACCAGGAGAGCTGCAAATGACTCATCGCTTACAAGGTTACGAAAAAGATATACGAAAAGAAGGCTGTTTCATTCTAACACGCGTGATCGGTCAGACAAGTTCTGTCGCGTATGTCGAAAACAACAGCAGAAATCGCTTAGTCATTTGCAGCTCTCCTGGTTTTTACTATACTAGTAAAGGGCCCAGCGTGGCCTAGGTGCAGCGAAAGAAACCGCACCCAAAACTGCTACAACATACATACAAAGTATTTTTAAAGGCGAGAAAATTTGACGCTCTTTTTAAGTACGAAAAGAAGAACAAAATGTATGCCATTTAAACAAAAATGATTAATTCAGAAAAACTGCAACATTAAAACTTGTAAAGGGTGTGATTTTATGTTAATTTTATGTGGTTAAATTTTAGTTAGATATACAATTACACCATCGAAACAGTAAATATTTTTTTGCTATGACAAAATAGAAAAATAACATCCAATAGTAGGTAAATACTCACCTGTCAACATAAATAAATTTTAAAATTCGCTCAAAATATCTGCCAGTTACACACTCAAAACACCTTGAACTTCGGCAAATGCTGGATTTACACTATAAAACGATCATTTCTTCACCAAAAGAACTGGACTCTCGATGTGTCTTCTTGTCCTCTTTTGTGACCTGTTCTTTCTTCAACGCGTTGCTGAAGATGCTAGAGGCCTGCAGGTCGTACGAACGTGGAATTTTTACCAAACTAGCCGGTCCCGTTATTTTATATACTTGAACATACGCAACATTTCATCCTCTTATAATAGAAAAAGATTAGTGCTCTAAGTTTTAGTATATTATTACTAAGTTTTAGTATATTATTAAGCCAGTTGTAATTATTCAGTTTCGTATAAACTCGTAAGTTGAGTGACAAAGCATTGTTGAACGTCTGCATAATTTTATAGCATCTCGGTACTAAGCAAGATTTTTTTAATCGACTGAATTTAAAATGGATCTATTGAGTTTGGATTAAGTGTGGTAGATTTATGAAGTTTTGCTCAGTTTTTTTTGTGCTACACAGTATTTAACTTTTATAAAGTATTGTTGATAAACTATTGCAAAGTTACAAATCTACATTAATCCATTTTTATTTGTGTAAATGTTCATTGGCTGGACTTTTTGCCTCTAAATGTATGTTGTGGCCGTAAACATCAATGTTATCTTTATTCAGGAAGGCCTTTTGCCAAGTATTTATTACATTGACCTCGCATTAACATTAGCATAATTAACAAGTTAGTGATGGAAGTTAAACAACCAATTATATTTACGATATTCGTGAGCAGGTATAATATATTTTGTTAATTTTAGCCTAGGTGAAACTTATGTTTTTATTACACTGTTACACAAGAGACACCAAATTATATTCAGTTAATTAGGTCCATTTGTTTGTCTAGAAAATTAAATTAATTTTTCTAATATTTGGAGAATGCACATAAGGGAAAGTTTTCTTAGTTCAAAGGAAGCTTTTTTTTTTAATTAAGGCAACTGTTGTTTTATTGTACTGCGTGTTTTATAACAGTGAGAACGCAAAATTTGAAATAGATTTTGGGCTTTGGCTAGCTGAGAACAAAATTCTTAGTATAAAATTATTCTATACTGTTTAATTTTATAAGTCATTTATTTTTATTTTATTTCTGAAACGTTATCAAATTTGTATGTTTTTAGTACGCATATATGACAGTGTTTATGAGCAATGACATACATTTTATAAGAATTTTATAGTCTAAGCCCAGAAAATATTATTCTTCAATTTTTGTGTACACAAACCGCAATTTGTAATTCAACTATTCCAGTTGATATTCAGATAGTAGCAATTGTAATTCAGCTATTTCGATTGATTTTCAGAAAGTAGCAAATGCAATTCAGAAAGTAGCAAATGGGTTTCAGGTTAAATTATATGTAATTCAGAATTCTCCAGCCGCAGCCATTTTGAAGAACTGTACAGTGGGTTGTATACAAATAAATGGATGATAATTGACAGAATGATGAATTTAGATAAGATAACAAGAAGGACAAAGATTGGTAATAAACATATGGTTATTGTTCCTTTAAATATTTGATTTGTTGAATATTGTGTGTAATATCTGAATATCAGTTGCTATTGTGTGAATATGATTTGCTATAACTGCATTACATTTGGTACGTTCTGAATGTCAATTGCTACTGTGTGAATATAACTTGCTGTATCTGATTAACATTTTCTATTTTCTAAATATCATTTGCAATATTTGAAAATCAACTGCAGCTTTCTGAATATCACGTGGAAAAGGTGTATAAGATAAGATAAGATCTGATGACAAAAACCGGATGCTCAAATAAAATTAATAAAAATCTTCTACTTTCTTTCGTGACAAAATCATAAATACAATTAACATTTCAATCAAGAACTACAACCGGCATGTTTATAATTGTCGTGCACATGTTTCCTGCCCAAGTACACTGTATACTAATGAACCTCTTGTATGGTGGGTATAGCTGTGTTCTTCATGCGCAATGCGCATTCCATCGAACATAGTCTACCATTACGGTACCAATACGAAGAAGTACAACAGCAGCAGATGTGATTGGCGAAACAATAACATCCACTACGGGGTCACGGCATCATAAAGTTTGCTAAACACCATTGATTAGTTCTACATCCCGTACTTATGAGTTATGACCATCAAGTATAAGCTATTAAACATTATTTTTTTTATCTATTTTTTTATTATTAATACTTGTTTATAAACATTTGCTGTTTTGAATATTAGATATTTAGGTTCTTATAGAGGAAAACGAAACAGGTGTTATTTATTGTTGCATAACTACAGATTGTATATTGATAACATGTAAACACAACCTACTCTAATTATATATGTATTACTTTCGATATGTTGGCGCTTTCTTGTATTCATCGTGCACTATGTGAGAGAAATAACTAATAACAACTGCTTAATTGATTGAAATATAAACAGAAGTTTGGTAAATTATTACTCTTCTTTTTTATAATTCTGCTTGAATTGCCTCCAATATGTAAGTGAGATCTCGAATGTGCTGTTTTAAGTACCCATTGAAAATTGTAATTGCAGTCTAGACTCTAGACTCTAGACGATTACTTACGATGTCAGAGTGTTTCGATCTGTTATGGGAACCTAAGGAGTCAAAGTCCGACAGGAAAACAGATGCTCTAATCTTGCATTCAAATTAGAAAGCAATTGTGGCATTATTACCACTTTAGCTATTGATGTCCTGCTCAACGATCAAAATAGTCCAGCCCTAGTGTTAAAAATTGGAATTAATATCAGTCAAGGCAACTTTGATGATATAGCATGTGGTAATATAGCAGGGTGTTTTCCAGTGAGGAAAAATCCGAGAATGAGAAAATAGTCACTGAAAAAGAAAAAAAAAAACGATTTGCAGAAAGACGTTTGAATAAAATAAATCTGGTTTAATTTGAAATAAAGATCGGCCTTGAAGCACAGAATAGTAAACAACCAGAACGATATCTTGTGTTGGCTGGAAAGTTTGCGCAGATCCCCTCGCGTTTCGTGCGGCCATTTTAAAAATAGGACAAATTACAACCAACCAGTTGCAAGTAAACACCGCGCATAGGCCGTGCTTTTAGGTTGACGGAATTTGCAACGGTCCACATACTTATCACCTATCGACTCAACGTGGACGATTAGTATGTGAAATGTACACGCCTACCGGTTCGTCATTTATAGTTTGTTTGCATGGAAAGTGCAGGACCGTATTGAGCCCGTGTATTGTTTGATTTCGCACATTATTGTTCGTGATTGATTTTAAGTTATCTTGCCGTTATCTGAGTGTAGGGTGTAATTAGGAATTAGTGATATAAGTTTAGTTTTATATAGAATTTAGTTAGGAACTATAAGAGAGCGCAAAATATAGAAACTACAAGTTTTCTCGCATTTCCAAAGGTTATAACAAATTAATGCTTATACATTCTTCATTCAGACACGTGTTATGTATATAACTTCCATTGCAAGAAGATGGGTGATGTTATGTGGTCGAGACGATTTGCTACGACTCGAAACTGCCCATATCAATCACAGATCAAGTATTAGCCATTTTGAACTGCTTATGTTTCCTATCTACCTGAAAATTAGATTAGAGCTTGACGCTCTATCTACGATTTTTCCGAGTCTTGAAGGGTCATTTTCAGGGAATACTTTATTAAATTGTATAAAACTATAAATTTTGTACATGCGTGTTCATCGTATACATATATTTATTCATGTATCTTTTGTACATGTATTTTTTGCATCTTTATTCACTTATGCGATTATTTTAAAATTTCGCAATTTTAATTTGAAAAACAAATGAGCAAGAAGGCAAATTATTATTTGGAAAACGAATAAATTGTAAATAGTACGATAGCCTTTGTCTTCCTATAATGTTCCCCTGTAATCCTAATTATCTCTTAATACTGTGTATTATAAAATAAATTCACTTTTGTCTTAAACATAACCGCACGTAACCACAAGTATTAAAAACGTAACACTTAAACCTAACTGTTGGTTATCAGAGGAAGATGGGCAGGTTCTTTTGAATAAAACTAACACTTCACTTGTAATTACCTTTTAATGTTAATTTAACGAAGAGGTTCACAGTATTATATTTGCCTGCATAGTTCATACGCTTCGAACAAAGAAGTAAGTATAAAGTTACAAGGCGTTCTATATAATGCCAAAATAAGCGCAGACGCTGTCAGAGGTACAATCAGCATTTTAATATCTGCTTACTATATAATATTTTGTATATAACTTCCAACAACAAATCTTAGAACTAATGGATCAGTACAGACCCTTTTAAGTGTTGCTATCACCATACCATAAACAGATATATTCGTTGTGTTAGATAAGTATTATATAAGTGAATACAGTTTTTGTATTACTTTTACTAAATACCAACACTAACCACAAGTACTAAAAACACAAGCAACATTCTTAGGCCCTTCACAAAAAAGTACATGCCGGCCCTGAGTTAAGTACGAAACAACATGGCGCGAGGTCATGAAATCTAACCGATAAAAATCAAAGGTACCGCCGAGAGATATTCTTCTGGTTGTTTACTATTCTGTGCTTGAAGTAAGTAAATATTTTATTTGAAATTATTATTATTATTATTATTTTATTTATTTTATTTATTTTATTTATTTTATTTATTTTATTTATTTTATTTATTTTATTTATTTTATTTATTTTATTTATTTTATTTATTTTATTTATTTTATTTATTTTATTTATTTTATTTATTTTATTTATTTTATTTATTTTATTTATTTTATTTATTTTATTTATTTTATTTATTTTATTTATTTTATTTATTTTATTTATTTTATTTATTTTATTTATTTTATTTATTTTATTTATTTTATTTATTTTATTTATTTTATTTATTTTATTTATTTTATTTATTTATTTTTTATTTTTATTTATTTTTATTTATTTTATTTTTTTTTGTCCTTTTTTCAATCCCGGGATTGTCATTTTTCTCAATCCCGGGATTTTGCGGGATTCCGGGATTGTTTAAAAACAATATTAAGATTATCAAAACTATAGTTTGGGACAGAACCATGAGACAACGGACAATAAAAAATAACATGACATATTTATATAAAATAAAATAGTAAATATATATTCTTTCAAAATAAATCGGTTGGTACATTATAAAATAGATGGAATAACAGGAAAAATGAGATCTTGATGAGACAAGTAGAAGTAAATTCCAATTGTCTGAGTTTTGAAGAAACATTGCTAATGTAATCAGGTCTTTTGAACTCGTCTCCCTGATAATCTGTTTTTGAGTGTTTCTAAAAAATTTGCAGCCAAAAGACAGCAAATTAGTGGACGTTCTAAATTACTGGAATAGCAACTCATACCGTTGTCCCAGAAGGTTTGTTTTATTCCGTTTGGAAGTTTGCATTTTAGATTCCCGGGAATTAAAATGCTCATCCCGTGAATGACCCTGTGGTTCTGTAGGAGGTCAAAATGGCGGGAACAACCGCGACTCCCTAACATGGTAGCATTTGGCCAAGCGCGGTTTAAGGGCTTTAATTACTGGTCAAAATTCTAATTCATCAAATCTCTTCCAATTTATTCGAAGGCAAAACTAACTGGGTTCTTTTTCTTGAACCTTGTGAACACATTTTCTGACTACTAACTGACGCTTTTAAGTATTTAACATTTAATAAGGGCTGATAAAGCAAGACTACTCAAATGAAACGAAACACTTATCAAAACAATAACATCTATTAACAATAATAATCAACAATCCCGTTTGATAGGTTACATAGAAAAATGAATGAAGCTTAGAACATATTGACGTTTAAATTAAACCTAGGAGTTGATTTAGACAGACACACTTTTAGCAGAAATATGAATAATTTAATTTACAATGAAATGCGAGGCGAGTTGAAAAGACTTACCAGGGATAAACCTAAGCGCCTAAGAACGCTCCAAAAAAAACGTGTACTTTACATGACGGTGGTTTAAATGAGAAGAGCGAGATCTGTTCGTTTGCATCCCTCGACCCCAAATGAAGCCGGAAGCATTTCTTCTTAGCCAATGACAACTCTTCAATTTTAAACTTATAACACGCGGTCAAATCCTAAACCAGATGTTCAACCCTAGCAAAAACCTTTGACATTACCGAATGTTCTTACAAATATCTCGCTTAATTTGATCATATCTTAATAAATAAATAATGCGTTTCTGACCCATTACAGTTCTACTATCCATAAAACTATAGAGAGTGGTGGGTCCCTTATAATCGCCATACACATTTTCAGAATAAAATTCCGAAATACATTCAAATGTTGAACTAACGTTTTATTGATAGATACCTACTATCTTTACTCCGACGGATGCGTCCCTGTTAGCGCCATCCACATATCCTCGTTCAGACGAATTTTATTTTCTGCGAATTCGTAAACATATACCTACTAAGAACCATGCATAACAACGGTCTAGAATCTCCCGTGAATGCCTTGCGGCATCCCAAGTTCTCGGGATCAACACGTACTGGTAGCGGGGCAGCCTAACATTTAGGCGGCACCAAGTTGAACCAAACCGCTACTCGCGTTGTTACGTAAACTAACCTCTCAAAAAACCGCGAGTCGCCGTCCGCTTAGCTCGACGCAAGCGCCCTCTACCGCACAGGTGTACGTATTTCTAAGCCGGCAGCAGTCAACAACCAGCAACAACCGCGATACCACCGCGATCAGGTCACAGCCAGCTACGTGGGCACTACACGAGACGTGAAAACCCAATGGTTACCATGACTTCTTAGCTCGCATATGGCCGCAAAAATCGAAATACCGGAGAGAACAGAGACTATTAGACCTGGGGAGTGTCGGTATTTCGTGTGCCTTGGTGTCAATTTGACGTGAGTGACGTAAAAGTGCGATTGAAGAATTGTGTTTTTTCTATTTCTTGAGTGCGGAGTTGCGGACAGGTTAGAGATCTGAGTAGGTTCTGGGCTAAGCATGCTGCGACTCAGTTTATATTGGTGCCCATCGCCCACTATGATGACTGAGTCGACTTACTTAAACCATACTTGCTCGAGTAAACTTGTTGTTGAGGTGGAATTTGCCTTATTTGTGTACCTTTGATGAACGTAGTAGTATAATTCGGTATTTTATGCTGCCATATACATATCTGACTGATTTATTTATTAGTCGAATGCCTCATCACTTTTTTTTTTGTATTATTATACCAGTTATCAGAATTATAGATAAGATATATCCGGTAAAAAATAACTTGTCGATGAGTGTTTGAAAATGTATGTTTACTCAAATACACGTACTTAACAGACTTTTTTACTTTTATCAAATAAATGTTGAAAAGAACATTTCTTTATATTGCATCGAATTCTGATGCTGTATTATTGCTGTATTCAGCTACTATTGACGTATTCAGCAATGTCTGATCAGTCCGACAAAATTTGTGACCAACTTGTAAAATAAATAATAATAAATATTACTTTGTGTATTTCTATATTACATTTTAATTTAATATGTATTAAATCACTTCTGGCGGGCAATGTTGTCATATTTATTCAAATTTCTAAGGTAAAAAACACATAGGTATAATTTTGTATTTGAAGACAAGTGCAGAAACAAATGAGAAAAACTACAAAAAAAGTTATAAAATATAAATTATGAAAAACATTATATAAAAATGTTTTCTCCATAAGTATATTTTTTGTATTCTGTTTGAAGCAATACTTTGTATTTCACGAAATTTTTGTATATAGAAACAAGTTCAACAAAACTTGACAACTCTAACCTGCAAAACTTGCATATTAAATTTAGAGTAGCCTACAATATAAAAAAAATAAAAATTAGCCTTCTACTCGAATTGGATGAATCATCTAACTTAGCTACTGAATTATCTGACTTATCTATTGAATTTTACCGATAAAACTATAAACCAGCTACATTTTTAGTCAAATGAAGTATTTTGAAATAGTAGGTGAACTTTTATCTCTCTGTAGACCTTTTTTATTGAGCATGCTATCTTTTTTAACATAGTTCTTTGAACGTCAGCTGTAGTGTTAGGCGCTATGTGCAATTTGACTGAAGACAGACGCAATTTAGCACAACTTCCTGTGAATGATGTTCGTAGATAAAACATCTTCCTTTTTTTGGGAGCTCAAAACTACCCCAAAAGTTGAAAACGCATAAAAATGAACAAAAACGTACAAAAAATGGCAAAGAAAATCCAAAATTAGCAAAAAAGTGAAGCATCGCAAGTAAAAACACGCTTTAACTGCTAATAAATCATGAAAACAATTGCTCGAATATGACTAAAATGCAAAAATCATTTATTTGAAACAAAATGTATACGAAAATAGTGTAGGAGGTCAAAATGGCGGGAACAACCGCGACTCCCTAACATGGTAGCATTTTGGCCAAGCGCGGTTTAAGGGCTTTAATTACTGGTCAAAATTCTAATTCATCAAATCTCTTCCAATTTATTCGAAGGCAAAACTAACTGGGTTCTTTTTCTTGAACCTTGTGAACACATTTTCTGACTACTAACTGACGCGTTTAAGTATTTAACATTTAATAAGGGCTGATAAAGCAAGACTACTCAAATGAAACGAAACACTTATCAAAACAATAACATCTATTAACAATAATAATCAACAATCCCGTTTGATAGGTTACATAGAAAAATGAATGAAGCTTAGAACATATTGACGTTTAAATTAAACCTAGGAGTTGATTTAGACAGACACACTTTTAGCAGAAATATGAATAATTTAATTTACAATGAAATGCGAGACGAGTTGAAAAGACTTACCAGGGATAAACTTAAGCGCCTAAGAACGCTCCACAAAAACGTGTACTTTACATGACGGTGGTTGAAATGAGAAGAGCGAGATCTGTTCGTTTGCATCCCTCGACCCCAAAGGAAGCCGGAAGCATTTCTTCTTAGCCAATGACAACTCTTCAATTTTAAACTTATAACACGCGGTCAAATCCTAAACCAGATATTCAACCCTAGCAAAAACCTTTGACATTCCCGAATGTTCTTACAAATATCTCGCTTAATTTGATCATATCTTAATAAATAAATAATGGGTTTCCGACCCATTACACTAGCACATATGAGACAAATAAAAATCACGCCCAAAGTGATGTTATTTGAAGTTGATACAAATTGCGCTTCATTTAACCCCAGTTTAAAAATACAGAGCTGCAATTTTGCAATGAGCAATCTGCAGAAATTGTCCTTTTCGGACAGGTGGAATATTTGGTTCTTAAAACTATTCCGAGACAGTTGAAGAAATCACTAAGAAGCAATTAGGTAATCAGCCTAAATAAATCACCGGCGTCGTCACTTGTTTTCTGTGTCGAATTAATCCGTTTAAGACAATTTAAAGTGACTTGTTTAATTGCTTTCATATCAAAATAAAATATCTAAGTCTGAAATGGTCTCCTCTTTTTCGATTAGTATGAAATTATCATTGCTTGTTGTTTTGAACGTTGCGGTAGTTATTTACGTATTCCTGAACGCCGACATGGTAGAAGAGGAAATAAAGTGCAAGTTCAAGAGGCACGGCCCATGGGGTATTTCTAGCATTCTATAATTTACTTCAAAGGCAACCGCATTAGGCAAGGTAGCTTAAAAATAAAATGTCGCTCAGTAGACAGGCCAGACATACATCGGGAATGAACTTCAGACTACTTCTCTCACGGTGCAATAACACAGACGTGTTTTGTTTGTTGTGCCATTAAGTGAATTCGCGTTTGTGGACCACCCTCTTTGTAAATTATTTTTTACGCAAAACTGTTGAGGTTTTGCCTTTTTTTTGGTTGTACGCAGAGAGAAGAGAAATGTCAAATCAAATAAATGTATTTCTTCGCACATATTTCTTTCAAGGAAAGAATATATGTGTGAAACAAATACACATTTACAATTTAAAAAAAAATGAGCTGCATAGATTGAAAGAAATTAATTTATTTGAAATATTTCTTAAGTGTGTCCAGGAAAGTCCAGTTTCCTTATGGAAAAATTGTATTGTCAGAAAACTTTGATGACTTTCCTGAACACATTGTATTTATGTCGTTACTAAATATGTAAGATATTTAGTTGTAGATTTCCTATTACATTAGATCATTTATGAATATACATTAGATTCTACGAACAAACAGAAGGCGTTTATGACCATATGATGCATATGGAAACAATTTTATTTGCTTGGAGCTGTTAATTTAATTCGTTAGTTAGTACAGTACAACTTCGATAGATCGGACACTCTCTAGTACGGACACTCCAGTAATCCGAACGCTCTTGTCAACCGGACATTTTAGAAATTTTACCTCCCTAGTTCGGACACAAAATATAATTTGCAGTTAAAACCAGGTAGAAAATACCAAAGTATTGTTTAACATTAATGTCTTACTGTGAAGCAACCGGATCACATAAATTGCCACTTAATATTAGCAATAGCGGCAAATCTAGATGCTTTTAAATGCAGAATGAGCTCAATACCAGTTGTGTACAGGGCGTCTGATAAAGGACGGATGAGTAGAACATTGCTTACTGAATGTTTCGAAAAATATTTTAAGCCTGAGGTTAAGACATTTTTAACAGGAGTTAACAGGCCCCAAAAAGCTCTAATGTCGATGCTGCCAACACGTTTTCTTTGGGCATCAGGTGGTCTGCAGAAAACAATTTTCCCATGGAAATCCTGCTTCTCAAAAGGCCCAGAGAAAAATTTACTAATGTAGCTGCATCCAAAAGAATATAAACAAAGATTGATATATTTTTAAAAAATAACTGAAATCTTTTGCTTATTTTATCCATTTATGTTCAGAATTTAGTTTTTAATTTTATGTTTTGGTTATATGTGACCTCGGATGCGAAAAGGGACCTATCATGCGAAAATAACGTGCAGCATAACGGTACATATCGGAAGAGACCTTACGTGCGAAAATATTGTGCAAGATAACGTTACGACAGGTCCCTTTTTGCGTCCGGGCTCACATATATTCAAATATTCCCAGTTGTTTTCATCTTCATCATAAAAAATGATCCTTTCCAACTAAAGAAAAAAACCTCCAGTGATCCGGATACCTCAATAGTCCGGACATGGTCAGGAACGATATATGTCCAGATTAGCGAAGTTATACTGTAGTTCTAAAGTTCGCGCCCCAAGTACTAAAATTCAATTCTGTTCAATATGCCATATGGGCTATAAGCTCATCAAATTTTCTCTCTCTCAGTAGTCTCTCTTCCCGCAGTAGTTTCCAGGTAAATTTTGCAATATCCACCAATCTTAACTTTGTGCAAGAATACTGTAGAAGTCGATTCATTATTAGCTAGCACACAGAGGGAAAAATTTATTCGATACAAAACGAATATCTTTGAGTGAAGAATATCACTTGTTTCTATATCCGCAGAAAGACCATTTGGTTGGTTCAAGTAAAATATAAAATTCTCAGAGTACGAATATGATTTTCTTGATATTCCAGGTATTACATTTTCTTGTTTTATGTATGAAGGAACTGCTTGAAAGGAATTACGTCTGTTTTAAGCAATACGTACGTATACTTTAGGGCCAAGAAACTGTTTGTTCGTTGAAACATATTGTATATTTTACGAACGTCTTACTCTTTTTATATATAGAAGAATAACATTTTCTTCGTCAGAGCAAAATATACTCAACATAAACATACTAAACTCTTAACCCGGAAGAATAACTAGCCGTTGAAAAACTACATATATTGGAATTCTTATTAAGTACAATAAGATATTTTTTGGATAGCAAAAATATCCTCTTCATGCTACACCACATACGCAAGAACATTTTTACTTGATATCCAAGAATAGAGTTCTTTCTGTGTAGGCTATTCCACTACAATCCTGGTTTTCCTCATAATCCTTGTAAATCACCTATGAAATAAAACTCTTATGCAATGCATAGATGTAAACAGACAATATACGATCATTCAATATCAACTGCACAACTTTCTATGTATCTCTCAGAGTAAGAATCTTGGGTCAAGAAACTGTTTTTTTTTTTGTTGTTGCAGCATATATATTTTTCGCCCAATGAAATATGTTTGTTGTTGTAAGACGAACGTCTACTTTTTATTGAAGAATAACTTGTTCTTCGTCAGAGAAAAATATATGTACTTAACATAAACTAAATTCTTAAATCGTAAGAATTCGTAAGAACCGTTGAAACAACTATGTATATTGAAATTCTTATTAGAATAAAATATTATTTGGATAGAAAAAAAAATCCTCCTCAATTATTAGTATCAAATATGTCTATGAATAAAGAACTCTCTCATTTTGATTCGCCTTGCCATCGATTTCCAAAAAACCGTCACAATTTTGTGAACGTAATATTACGAAATTACCAGCCACGTTCTAGTTTTATATACTTTAATCAAATCTTTGAGTAAATATTAATGAGAGAATGTCTTCAGTGTACTTTCACAAATGCTAAAATAACAAGAAAATGTTTTGAATTTAGATCATTAACTGTGAGTAGTTCACTCTTACAGTATTATTACCCACATATATAGAGTGTTCACAAAGCCAACGTCATCCCGTTAAGGGGGGATAAAGCAGCTCATATCTGACCAGAAAAACTAAATTTTCTTTAGTTAAAAGTTACTCGTTTTTGAGTAACTACTTTTTCTTGTCCAAAACCTAGGTAATATTAGCTTCATTTTGACCAGCTAGACTCTGGTCCAAGTTTTGAATTTCATGAAAATCAATATCAATATCTCAAAAAACTAATTTCGACTAGTTTTTGATAGCTGCTGGAACAACTTAAAAGTTATAGAAAATAATCATTTAGATTTGTAATACAGTACTTATTTTAATTTTATGCTTTCTGTTCTTGTCATTTTGAACTATTGTATACGCCATATGTTTGTTTAACATCATTTTTTTTTAAATATCGCCTCCATATAAGTCGAATGTAGGTTATGTATTACATATAGTATTAATTAATATTGAAATTGTTTTGTTTTTACTTTTGGTTTGGTACATAATTATTTCTGTCATTAAGGAAATTAAAACTATCGTTTTAAGAATCCTGCCTATTAAATAACAAACATTAAAAGAAAATAAAATATTGTTCGTCTGCTTTATCCTTGGCAGTTCGAGTTTGGTATGCAAACTTCTTGATAACCTTGTCTTCGTTCACATTTAAATAGTTTTGAAGATTCTTCCGTCTAATTAAAATATTAACGGTTTCTTTCTGCAAAGTTATATAATATAATGGGATTTTTAAGTTGTGTTCAAAACAGTTTTATCTTTGTATATCTTGTGTAAGTTAAAGTCTGTAGTTAAAATTCTTATATAGGCTTACTGTATACACACCCTATAATTTTAATCAATTACACTATTAGTGTTAATGGTTTGTACCCACTTAGGTGGCAATTAAACAATTAGACCAAACTCTTAATACTTTTTTTATTTGTCGAACGAAATTCTTTGCAGTTTTCTTTGGTTTGCTACTTGTGAGACATGTTGAGAAGTGCTTATGTAAAACCTGTGAGTGTCCACAGAATAAAGGTGAAATTCCATGATCATTATCGAATTCCAGGAAAGAGTAAGTTATTATTTTTTTAGAGTGTGTCTTATATATTAGTAGAGATCACCTAGTTATTTGCACCACTGGGGAATTGTACTATAGCACCACTCATCTTATTGTCGAAAAATGAACAATAATTTATTTTTTTGGCAAGATTGTCGAGAACAGGTCAAGAGAAATTAATTGTTATATTACTTTTTAATTAGCTTCTTTCTGTGATAATTTTATTGCAAAATCCCAATGAGTACCTAGTAACAATGGACAATAATAATGGAATTTCACAACTTTGGTGCCAGATGCAAATTATTTATTACGTGAGTGTGAAGTAGGTTTATAATGAAGGCATTTGTCTTATTTGAAATTGCACTCTATAAATATTAATTTAACCAAATCGCTGTTTGTCTTTTCGAAAACGTATCGGAAAACTAGTCGTTCGTAAGTGCTATTAATAGATTTATTTTGATAGAATATTTAGCTCTGTTTGCTGATTTTTATTCTCGAAAAAAAAAAAATTAACGATGAACTCAATTATTACCATCATCGTGGGTTTTGTGTCACGTCACAAAACGGGATTCTAATTCAACTTTCAAACGATGTTTTATTTCTAAAATAACGGACAGTAGCACACCTACTCAGTTTCTAGAAGTGGGAATTGAAAAAATGCGAAATTGGGGTGGTCCAAACCCAACTTCAAAATTGGTTAAAATTGGTAAAATTGGTAAAATCCCTAGGAGAATGCCTTCTACATTTGCCACTTCCGGTTGTGAAATTGTCACCAAAAGCAACCCAGTTCGTCCACTGATAATTCTAAATGCATATCGTATTTACAGACCAACACAAATACTTACATACACACGTACAGACATTTTTCAGAAATCCAGAACGAATGGATTCAGGGTACCTCAAAACGCGTATTTCCACTGTAATCCTGAAAAAAAAAATCCGTCGATTACAATACTTTCCTTCTAGGGTACTAGTCGGAAAGTAAAAAGGAGCATTTTCATTTCAAATGAGCCAAATGCTCATCAAAATACTTACTAATTAGTTGACCCCTTATTACTTTTCGGTGTAATTCAAGAAAAATCTTTTATATATTATGATCTCTATCTGTTGGTCTGTATCATATACCTACACATATGGGCAGGTCGTGGTACATAGTCTGCTATGTTGTGTAAACGTCACGAACGTTAAGTAGCCCACATGAGAAACCAATTCGGTAAAAAGTGACATTTTTAAGCTGACCGCCTACGTTTATAATTGCACATAGGCAGACATTCGATTGCTATATACTGACGTCACGAACAACAGAATGCTATATGTGGGCTTGAACGATTTCTCATTACGATTGGTCCAACTGGATTGCCTTTTATATGTAAGCAGTACGTATATACGTATGTATACGTAATGTATTTAATCCTAAAAAGGGATTTTGTTAGCTATGTTGGAAAAAGTACAATTGACTATTAAATTAAAGATTTGCTCGATTGTGTTACAGTGTTACATATTACCTAAAATGTAACAAAAATGGTTAAACCAAATTTAGTTCATCAGACAATAATAGGTATAAACTTTGCAGCGGTTTGATAGGTTTTCCGAAAATTTTTGTAATTGTTTGTAATCTCTGTTAGGATAGCTATAAAGTCTGTAACCTATGAAGATTAAAGTAATCTAGTTAATGATGTGGCGTAAATGTCTCCCTTTTTATCAGCCAGGTGATTAAAATTAAAAAGCTGTGTTTTGAACGATGATTTTACTTCGACTCTTGTGAAACGGATTCGGGTTTTACTCTGTCTCTCAGCGCAATGATACATTCAGTAACTGTTACTGAGCCACATTCTCTCAGATGTTAAATAAACTAGTAAAAAAATATAAGAAATACAAGAAATGAGTTTTTTACAACAAAAGCGGCTGTTTTATATGTAAAACCTAGTTTTTCTTAACTTCCACAAATTCCGTAAGCATTAAATTATATTGCAAACATAAATAACAAAGTGACGCTTATGATTACAGGAGTAAAATTCTTATATAGTTTACATCGCATAGAATAAAATGAAACAAAAACAATAGTACAGAGTTTCCGTAATGTATAGAAGTTATAAAACCAATTTGATATTTTTTACTTTCCGACTAGTACCCTAGAAAGAAAGTATTGTAATCGACGGAAAAAAATCGAGATTTCCGTAGAAATGTGCGGTTTGAGATCCCCTGAATGGCTGAATACATTGCAATGGTTTCTGGAAAATATATGTGTATCCGTTAACAGGATAGCGCCCAATCGGTGCAACGGATCGGGCTGAAATTTGGTACGCACATTTAGAATTACCAGGGGACAAACTGGATTGTTTTTGGGGACAATATGACAACGGGAAGTGGCAAAAAGTACATGCGTTTTCTTAGAAATTCATCCGATTTTGGCCAAACTGACACCATCTGATCCTGCAGTGATTTTAAATATGAGTACAAATTTGCAGATCAATGAGCGGTTTAGGCGCGATGTAAATTATTTTGCAATTCTGAAACACGAACACAACTAAACATGTATAGGATACCAATGATATTTCCATTGATAGTGACAGCTTGTAAGAAGATTTTTTTAGATAGATGATAGAAAAATACATTGTAGACAAATTTAATATGACAGGTGTTTAATTTAAATAAATTGGTGAAATTCAATGTCTCCATGGAAGTTTGATTTTGATATTTTTTTAATGGTTCATTGTTCGGCATTAACATTGATGGACATAGAACAAACATAGCCACAAATGTCAAAATTTCAGCTCGTTTATGTACTAATATCTAAAATGTTTGTAGTCGTGCAAATGTTAGTGCTGTAAAACAACGTTATCACTGACTGATTACGTATTAACAAGATTACGGGAACTCTACTGTAAAATAGTTGGGTGAGACGCATTTGTATGTATGATTGTAGTTATTTCAGTTTTATAACAATAAAGTTCCTTGAACTTTACGCAATTTGGCGCATACGTTGCTAATTTTAGAACAGTGATTGTGTACGTTGTCGACACTTTCAAATCCTAAAGACTTATAACGCCTACGCTTCTACTAAAATGCAAAAGTATCTACCATTTCAATTTATGTCTTACATTAGTCCCACAATACAAAACTATTCTCATTTTTTTATTTTTGAGTTATATTGGCGCTGTGCTTAACGTGTAAGTGAAGTGCATACAGTGTGTAAAGTGCTTCACTAAGCAAAACTAAGAACGAAATTTAAATATGTGACCTCAGATGCGAAAAGGGACCTATCGTGACGTTATCTTACACGTTATTTTCGCACGATAGGTCCCTTTTCGCATCCGGGGTCACATATGTGAATCTCAACAGACGAATATAACGCGTAGTTTCTTTTATACGGAATATTTATGACTTCTCTTATCGCACTCTTCTATAAATTGAAATTCTCAGTCTCATCCTTAATTGTAAAATTAACCATCAGTTTAGGTCTATTTAAATTAACGAGCAAATGAAAACGATAATAGACCATCTGTTTGGTTATGTATTGAAAAATTGTTACCATGTAATATTTCTTATTTTAAAAATCAGAAAGTATGTACCATTAAAATCATAAATCTCCTATTATTGTTATCACGCTCGTGTGTTGTTAATTAATTATGATTAGAGTCTTGTCGATGATATGTAGATGTAATGTGCCTTGTTATTAGATAAAATGAGAAAACTTACTTTAAACTTTGTAACTTTGTACTAAATCCTACATGACGCATAACGATGACAATAACGAACATATTGAAAACCACATTATTTAAGCAACGTAATTGTTAGTAATAAAGACTAAATTAAAAAGGATCTAGAACAGTGTTTCCCAACGTGGGGCGTACGCCCCACTGGGGGGCAATATGATTGTTGAGGGGGGCAATTGGAATATAGAAAAATTTTGAAAAAAAAAACCTACCTTAAAGTCTCTTTGTAGCGTTCATACTGCAACCGTTAATCATATCCTTGAGGCTAATTTTTAAATATCCCTACACAATTCTAAATCTGAAAAAAAAAACACACAATAGGGAAAAATCTAATTAAGACATCAATATTTGTAAAAGCGTTTTTAGAAAAATATGTCAAAGATGTGATAGCGATGCCACTTAAGATACATTGTTGAGGAACATTTTGTTGAAGGTATGTTATTCTGTAAATTATAAAGCACCACAACCTCCGGAGATATTCTTCATAAGCAAAAAAATTACTTCAATGTCTTTAATATTCCAATACAGAACATAACATCTTGTACTGCAGACTGTGCTCCTAACATGATGGACAAGAAAAGCGGCTGTTTAAAGATAAGAATCCAGAAATGCTTCTTGTGCATTGTCTAATATAGCTCCATAGGAAAAACTTGGTAACCAAAAATGTTTGTCCAGTTCTCAATGAAGATTAAATTCGGTTATAAAATATGTCAATTGTAACAAAGCTAATGCCGAATGTGACATTTCAAAAAAATAATTCATACTTTTTATAACTAAATTTAATACTTCATTGAACAAATATTTTTGGCTACCAAGTTTTCCCTGTGGATTACACAATGCACAAGAAGCATTTCTGGATTTTCATCTTTGAACAGCCAGTTTTCTTGCCCATCATGTTAGGAGCACGATTGCCAGCACAAGATGTTATGTTCTGTATTGGAATATTATCGACATAATTAATAACATAGTTTTTTAGCTTTTTTAAAAATATCTCTGGAGGTCGTGGTGCTTTCTTATGATTTGCAGAATAACATTTCCTCAAAAAAATGTTCCTTATTAATGTACCTTACATAAGTTATCAACAAGGCCTCAGTGCCTCTCACTCTTGCTCATTTTGACCATTCTTTTTCTGACAGTGTTGTTACTAAGGGGCACAGCTTTCACATCTTTGTCATCTTTTTCTAAAACCGTTTTTACAAATGTTGATATTGACAGTTTAATTAAATGTTCCCCTATTTTGTGCTTTTTCCAGATTTAGCAATGAGCACGAATATTTGATAACTAGACTCAAAGGTACGATTAACACTTGCAGTGACAATTTCAGTTTTAGAGTAAATGTTTAACTTTGTGTTGTTATAATAAAATATGGCAGATTTGTGTTGTATTAGTTTTTAAGTGAATGTTTATTTCTATTTTGTTATAATAGAATATGTAGCAAATTTTGTTTCTGCTAAAATGCTTAGTATTTATTTCAATAATCAAATAAATTATTGTTTTATGTTATTATTTTATTACCCCCAATGGCGCAAGTTTTTCATTACGTCACAGAGAGGAAATTAGTCAAAGTTTGTTGGGCAGAATGTGTACCAATGACGAAATGAGAAACGTACACCGTTCCGAGTAAGGTTCATTTCCAACTCTGTTATAGGTATAAAAAAGACAATATGAAGTGGGGCATGAGATTTTTAGACCAGCTTCGGTGGGGTATAGCTCAAAAAAAGTTGGGAAACACTGATCTAGAACGTCCTGTCCAACTGACCACAACAAATAACAGTATGCTCACATTTGGTTCTCTTAACGAGTTGAATCATTGCCAAAGAAAGCAATCTAAAAGCCTAAGGTCAGCATGGTCTTTGTAGGAAGGAAGATGACACCACAGAATGACAAGAAATTCTATTTTCGGGCCTCAGTCATCGTGCACTAAAACAATATTACCACAGGTTAGTTTTTAGCAGAAACAAACAAGTCAAGTAAGAAGAATTTTATACGTGCATGATAAATTCTTTCTATACAGTTTTAGGTGTAAGTTTAACCTTAATTCGAACTGACCCAGATACATGATGAATAAGATCAAGCAGGCGTATTGTTACGTCGCTGTGATTATTCAAGCCATCCGATCACCTCACCTAATAAGTTTGTTAACCTACGCAACGAATAAAACGTTGAAAGAAGGATCACTCAAGTCGCCTTGAGACTTAGTCAATAGGCACTTATTTTCTAGCACTAAGTTGGAGCAAAAAAACGATACAGTAACCACTGGAAAAGTGGTTAAATTTTCTAGCAACGCTGGTGATATACATATTATTTTTTTTTATTAAAGAAAACTAGACCAAGAACAATAAACTATAAATATTGTAGCTGGTACATGATGAAGAATAATGATCTTAGATCTTAGATTCATTCAGTCCTCAAGTTCGAAGGTTGTATTTTGACTTCAATGGTGGTTATTTTTTTTGTTATCCATTTTTCGAATTAAAGCAATATTCAAGGATTCAATTGAAAAAAAATTCCGTGACGTTTCTGTTGATACGTGGACAATTGTAGAATTCGTACTGCCGAATATGGTGATTGAGATGCCTGGTCTGGTCATACTGAGGTCCGTAGGCGAGTTTTCCAACGTGAGCCCACGTCCTCAATCCCCTTAGGTGGGCTTGGCTACGAGCACCAGGCGTCAAGAAGTGTTACACAAACATCTCCGGCAATGCCACACATTTTTTATTTTTTGGTGAATGAAATGACTTAATACCTACGAGAGCAATCCATATGACCTTAATTCGCGTCATTCGTTTATATTAAGAGTTATGAAGGACAAGAATACGAGGAAAAGTATTTGATTTGTTTTGACAGTTATTAATAAAAAAATGTTTCCTAAAGCTTCCACTGCTCATAAGAAATCGCATTAGTTCATTTTAAGAATTTATTACTTGCGTCCTCGTAATGTAAACTTGATTTTAAAGAATTCGTGATAAATTTACATCCAAAAGTAGCGACAAATTGCTTTGTCGTCTCATGTTTTCGTGTCCCAACCACAAATAGACAAAAAGTACACACCCACATTGAAAAATGACTACCGTATGTTCGTGAAGCCGACAAATTACTAGTCTTGTGTAGATTATAGGATATATTTCTATAAATAGCACTCAACTTATAATTATTTAACCATTTGACGCACTGTCGAATATCTAGTAGCGAAATTTAATTGCGTACTTATTTATTAATTAATTCTTCAAATACCTAAATGAATTCCGCCGAAGTAACTTGGCTGGGTATAAACTTAGAGTTTATTTTCGACAGATGGTCAATTTGAAACAGAAACGTTACTCATTTTTTCGACATTCTCACGGAGAAAGTGCTGCATTATTATTCGTAAATATACTGCAATGTGCAACAATGGGAATTAAAATCGTGGGTCGACCTCATTGCGACAGAGTTTTGGTAAATCCCTATTAGCAAATAAACAGTGTTTGCATCTTTCTGGCGGAGTTGCAAAGAAACAATTGCGAAATATTACATAAGGTAAATTTTACGCTAACCGAATTATAACAAGAATGAGGTTTAGTTATAGGTATTAGAAATATTTGTCAGTTTATTTTCTTTTTGGTATTTTTGATCTTATTAGGATTATAAGAAACCCTTCAATTTCTATAGTATACAACATACATGATACGAAATCCTATAAAAATAATTCCATTAGGTATAGCATATATCGGTATGTATAACTATCTGTGAGACAAACATTTCCTTTTATTATTGATCAATCATTAGATACCAATAAAGCCAGATCAATAAACTGAATGGTATGTAATTTATATAAATAGAAGTATCAAAAACTGATGCATTATAAAGTAATAAGAATTTATCGGAATTCAATTATTTGAAAACACGGGAAAATGGTTTGCTGACACACATTAATGCCCGTTTGCACCGTTTGTGTTAAGAAAGGCTTAAGTATGAGATCGTACTTATGTCATCGATTTTGTTTGCACCGTCACATATCCATTACCTAACTACAGTTAAGAACGACCTAACTTAAGCCTAGAAAATCGACGGCTTAAAGCCGGCGTAAATATAAGCTTAGTTGTGATTGGTTGATTGTGGTGTAGACACACATTGCACATGAAATGTCGTTTTAAGAAATGTCAGGACAGTACCTATATGTGTCAATTTATCATGTTATCAAGCGATTTTAGGAGTTTGTAATGTAAAATTACAGTTTTATTGTGTATTAGAAATAATGGTTTCATTTTGATCATAAATTCTTTTTTTTGTGCCGTAATTTTTGTAGTTATGAAAGTAATTCAAATTTGCCGCCACATTAACCTATTGAAAGTTTTGACAAGTGACGCAATACTGTTGATTTTAGAACCAAGTATTTCCAAATATAACTAGAACTTTACAGTGTTGCCAACGTCAGAAACCCTTAAGTAATGCTTAAGTTAGGAAAGGCTGACATGCGAACGGTGCAAATGATGCCTGACTTAAGTTAGGCATAAAGATAAGCTGTTCTTAAATTTAAGTCGTTCTTAATAAATACGGTGCAAACGGGCATAAATAGTTTTAGAAAATCTTAGATAAATAAATTAGATTTTCTTTAAAATTTTAGATACTTAATGCATTAGATTTTTAAAATAAATATTCCTACAACTCATTTGATCTGAGTTGCCGACATGATGTCTTTGTAGTCTAAGTATGGAGCTCCGTGAGAAACAATTGTGCCCGTTTGCACCGTTTGTGTTAAGAAAGGCTTAAGTATGAGATCGTACTTATGTCATCGATTTGGTTTGCACTGTCATATATCCATTACCTAACTACAGTTAAGAACGACCTAACTTAAGTCTAGAAAATCGACGGCTTAAAGCCAGCGTAAATATAAGCTTAGTTGTGATTGGTTGATTGTGATGTAGACACCCAGTGCACATGAAACGTCGTTTTAAGAAATGTCAAGACAGTACCTATATGTGTCAATTTATCATGTTATCAAGCGATTTTAGGAGTTTTGTAATGTAAAATTACAGTTTTATTGTGTATTAGAAATAACGGTGCAAATGATGCCTGACTTAAGTTAGGCATAAAGATAAGCTGTTCTTAAATTTAAGTCGTTCTTAATAAATACGGTGCAAACGGGCATTAAGAACCTTGGTTAAGTTTTCTGTTATTCATATGTAAAGTCACGTTAATTTGCAATATACCAACATTTGTTTCATTCCGATATGTTCATTTTAAAAGAAGATGCAATGTTTTCACTTAAACCTTGTAACTTTTAACTTCGATAACTCTGGTATTTTTTTACCAATTGTGATTATATTGAACAGGATGTAAAAAAAGATTGTCAAAATTGATACCATCTGTGGTAATTACCAAAAAGATATGTTACAACTTCTTATAACACAAGTAGAAAGAAGTAAAATTTGAACAATACTGTCTATTTAGTCAGCGGATTTATGGACAAACAAGCGACAGCCAGCCGTCTTCGAATCGCTACACAAATTTGCATAATATACGTTTGAAAAGGGAGAGCGATAGAAATACCTAACCGGCAGCAAGCAACAGCGACCCACTTGGTTTTCACCGGTTTTCTCGCCTAAGCACACCGCACACCGGTGGACCCAAAGTGGACATGTTCTCTGCCGTGTGTGTGTGTTATCCCACCAGCAATATCTCCAGCAAACGTGCATTGCTCAACATATCGCGTCACTACTTTGGTCAGTTCGTCGCGATCGGTCGGCATTACTGCTAGTCGTCTTTTGTTGCTTGAGTTTATTTTTGTTTTACTTCTTATTCTTCCGTGAGTTTGAGATACGTCCGTCCTCTTGCAGTTTTGTGAAGTTTCGGATTCTTCTTCTCTCGTTTCATGCGGTAATTTACTTTGAGAAATTGATGTTTCTCCCGTGGTTTGTGTATCTATGATTAGATGGTCCAATTTAAGAGGAGGTTTTGTTTTGTGCGATTTTAGTTTGGAGTTTTGTTCGTTTAAACTGTTTTGTAAGGTAAATGCTGTATTGATCAAGATTTCAATATTTTAATACATATCGATTTAGTTGATTTATTATTTGTACAATACATAACCACCGTCTTATTCTAATAGTGTGCGCACCACGTGTATAAACTGCCAAGAACAACAAAAGTTAGTTTTTCTACTTTGCATTCACAATGCACACATTGTAACACTGTTTTCGGTGTTACAATTAGCAAATTGTAACACCGTTTTTAGTAACTTTTTTCTAAGATTGGTGACATTGATATCAAATGCATGTCAAACGAAAATACACATAACCACAAAAGTAAGCCCAAACTGATTTTTTAGAATCGCACAAACTGCGAAGTATGTATATTTTTATACATATTTAAACATGCGTGTTGCATCCTAGGTTTCGTACTACTAGTATATGATGGTATATAATAATTATCAATAATTACTTTTTCACAGATATTTGAATTTAAGTGACAGATGACAGTGTTACCAACGGTTGCACCCATAAATACTCTAGATTAGAATTTTACCTAATATACTTCTAAATTTTTATAAAATTAATGACGCAAAGTAGAAAAAATAGTATATTACACTCGTTTTATAAGATATATTGGCGCAACTCATGCGCCAATTTGACGTCTTATAAAACTTGTATAATAATATACTATTACTTTGTACAATATTTGCAAACTGTTGTAGTAGTCTGTTATGTACGTAACTACCATTTATAAGTACGGTCATAGGTGAAGTACTAAATCAACGATAATAAATCAAAATTTTAATTCAGTAGAAATTAGTAGGAATGTAGAAATGTTGATGGATAGGTATTTATTTGTTTTATTGTGTAAATTACGCCGAGAGAAAAGTGTATTGGTGATATAGAGATAAATATATCTCTAATAAAAATAATAATGATCGAATTATTACGTAACATAATCTATATAACTTGTGGCTTATGTGGAGATTTCAATGCAAGACTGACGTAATTTCCTGTGTTGAATAAGATTTTGTTTTTGGCAGTTAGGAACAAAGTATGCATATTAACGACAACTGTCGTATACAAAACATCATTTCTAAGAAGTGTAATTAGAAAATCATTAATTTTTAGATATAAGAAATAAATGGGTTTCTAGAAAATCTAGATATTCGCAGCAATACACGTCACTTTATCAGTTGTTTGGTTCATGTCCTAAAACAGACATGACGGAGTTTTATCATTAATAAAACTGCCTTCCAAAGTGTCAACCTTGTTATTCTCGCCTACCTGATTTCACACTAACCATTATCGACCGATAATCCTCCTGTAATTATCTACAAGCACATAGAATAGCCGTTACAGTCTGTTTACATCATGGGAGCAAACGGCATAGGCATTTCTTATGCAAACAATTGATAGTAGAGGATTCTTGAGATTCCATGTTGTCATAAATACCAACTTACATCATTCTTGTGAACTGGTTACGTAATAGAAAAACGAATAAAACTGTTTTATATCTTATATCTACAGATTTCTACTAGAAATGTCAAAATAAGAAGAAATATTTCTAATCGTCATAGGTACACAAATACGGGCAAATATTTGGCAATTTTTTGAAACTTAGTTCGACTTTTTCCTATTTTTTTCTAGTGACTGCATCACAACATTCCAGTTGGAACGTATGTGCGCGAAACGAAAATAATCGAAACGAAACAACGAATACATTCCTTTTTGAAAACGCTCAATTATACGATTTGTATATTCTAAAAAGTAGAAGAGAGACCAAGTGACTGAACGAAAAAATCTGGCGATTTTTAATTTTAAAGCAACTAATTATTATTCAACAAATAAACCAAATAAAATATAATAATATCAAGCAAATAAATCACACTAAACAAAATTACGATATAAACTAATAAACATCGAAACTAAACAGTAATTGTATTAAACAAAAGTGCAAATGTGTAGTGTTTGAAAATGTCGTCCACTCAAGTATACTACAAGAACAAGTTGGGATTTGACCCCAAAGAAGCAAATTACGATGGACCACCTGAAAAGTATCGTAGAAAAGACGGGACGAATCAACAATCGCAAGGATACGAGGAGAATTTGTCCAAATTCAAAGGTAGTACAGTCTGGGACTTATTCATACTGGCTAAAGGTACGGTGGTGGGTTTTAATTTGTGATCAAAAGCAGCATGGTGTTCAGTTTTAAACATGGGATTTGCGATCTTAACATTGTGGTTTGTATTTGTATACTAAACTTTAAGCAAATGAAAATATTTAACTGCTTTGTTTGGTATACCTAGTTGATTTGCAATTTTTACAACTTTATCATTTAAAAATTGGAGAATTTTCTTGTCAATTTGGCATTTTATGACCATTATAATTTTCTTGTATACATACTTACCTATTACACCCTCTGTAGCATGTTCCACACACAACACATATACCTGATGTTCCTTTATTCTGTCATATACAAAAATAAAATGCATTTGCTCTTTATAAGATGGGTTGAACTAGTGATGGACCTAATCGAATCATTCCAAGAATCGAATGAGTTCTCGAGATATTTTGTAAATGACCTCGATTATTAATCAACTTTAAGAGTCGATTCTCAGAATCGATTAATAATCGAGAACATTTACAAAATATCTTGAAAACCCGGTCATTCGAATACCTACTTAGTACAACGTTACAATTACTGTGGAACATAGTATGTATTCATTGAATATCTACGTACTATTTTATGTCTTACTCGACGAAAGTTCTCCTATAAATAATACTGCTAAAAATAATTTGAAACCCACATGTATGATCGAAAACCAGAGGAACCAGAATTGTAGTAATACCTACAGCAATTTTCTAATAGTAGCAATTGTAAATTATTGAATTTTGTTCATTGTGCTAGTACTTATTATTGTTAGCTTACATTATAATTCATTCATTATTTCACCTGTGGTTTGTCGCTTATTTACGTAAATGTGTGCAATTAGCAATAAACTGTGAGCGTCTATATGTCATGTTTATTTTTAACAGTTGATTACGACATTTTGACGAGTATATGCTATCTGTGTTATCTGATTTTGTAGAGACTTGAGTACTACACATGTAGTCGTAACTTTTTCTCCTATTATTTTTGTATGTATTGTTTATCTTATCAATTTTGTTTATCTAATTGAATTTATTTTGATTGGATATCTATTTAAAATCGAGGCTCAACATGGGGATCTTGGGAGTTCATATTTAATAATAATAATAATTTAGTGTTATTTCTTTTTATTTATTTGTCCCACAAAAAAAATATTGAGATAACCAAAGCGGACATTGTCTGATCAATTTAATCTTCTGTAATTTTATTGCTTCGTTTACAGTTGTAGATTTTGCCGGTCAATTATATCAAAAGAAATTTGGACATATATTTGAAACTCGAATATGGCAAAAACAAAAAATAAATAAATTTAATTCAAATTATCTAAGAAAAAAACGCAAGCATGTATGTCATTTGTCTGCCAAAAAAGTCTTTTTTATGTTGACTGTTCAATGATAAAACAGTCCAAACCTATGATTGTCCTGTCAGTAATAATGGCTACTTCTGGCGATGAGAACAACTCAGAAAGGCGCTGAATCGAATTTATAACCCTATTAATACTTCATTCACAGGTCGACATGGCCAATTACAGCTCACGTTTCCATAAATGTTCGTTTTTCCGCAGAACGCAAACCTTTATATGGAGCTGGCTGCGTTGGCGGCAGATGTCACCACTTTCAAAGTGATTCGAGCGCTTTTTAATGGTCTTACTCGATATATAGAAGTATGTGTTAATTCTCTTCACGCTTTCTACTGACGCGCAACTAGCAATTGTTCACCTACATGGGATGCATTTTAAGGAGATAGACAACGTGTAATTATTGGTCAACTGTGGTCATGACTAAACACGGATATTATTTATCCAGGACATACTCTATATGAGAAATTCCTTCTTTGAATTTTGCTTCTGGGTTTCTTGGGAACCGTCATATTGAATAAAATATACAAAATTTCTTTACAGTTTTATAAAATCTGTAATATTTGGATGCATTACAGTACATAATTGCAAATATTGAAGGTCGTTGACTAAAACTACACCTTTAAACGTTTTATATATTGTACAAAATAATATGTATTTATACTCCTCTCTTTAACACCCTATGAAAGGCCACACACCCTACAGTGGCGGCTCGTAATAGGTTTAATTGGATGGGCAAAATATCAATGCAGTTTTAAGGACTTATTTAATGAAGTGTTACTACAGTTTATTAAGTAAACACTACAAATTTGAACCGACATATTTTTAAGAAGTACATAGTTGTAGGAGGTCAGGATGGCGGGAACAACCGCGACTCCCTAACATGGTAGCATTTGGCCAAACGCGGTTTAAGGGCTTTAATTACTGGTCAAAATTCTAATTCATCAAATCTCTTCCAATTTATTCGAAGGCAAAACTAACTGGGTTCTTTTTCTTGAACCTTGTGAACACATTTTCTGACTACTAAGTGACGCGTTTAAGTATTTAACATTTAATAAGGGCTGATAAAGCAAGACTACTCAAATGAAACGAAATACTTATCAAAACAATAATATCTATTAACAATAATAATCAACAATCTCGTTTGATAGGTTACATAGAAAAATGAATGAAGCTTTGAACATTTTGACGTTTAAATTAAACCTAGGAGTTGATTTAGACAGACACACTTTTAGCAGAAATATGAATAATTTAATTTACAATAAAATGCTAGACGAGTTGAAAAGTCTTACCAGGGATAAACTTAAGCGCCTAAGAACGCTCCAAAAAAACGTGTACTTTACATGACGGTGGTTGAAAATGAGAAGAGCGAGATCTGTTCGTTTGCATCCCTCGACCCCAAAGGAAGCCGGAAGCATTTCTTCTTAGCCAATGACAACTCTTCAATTTTAAACTTATAACACGCGGTCAAATCCTAAACCAGATGTTCAACCCTAGCAAAAACCTTTGACATTCCCGAATGTTCTTACAAATATCTCGCTTAATTTGATCATATCTTAATAAATAAATAATGGGTTTCCGACCCATTACATAGTTAACCGCAAGAACTATCAAGAAGGTCGTAACGAGTATACACTAAACAACCCTAATAAAACTGCCGACTTTTTGTGCAAATTTGTTCCATGCGCTATTGCCTATTAGAATACGTCTATCCTATGGTATGGGGTTATCTGCTTAGGCCTATGACGTCACACATGCATTTTTCGCTACCCCCACTCCTCCGGCTTGTTGGACAGTTTACGCGCTTGCAATACCATCACCGCTGGTAGGCACAATCTCGATTGCCACCCCGACCTGGTAGTTTCGGTTGCATACACTACCGTTATTTACCAATTCTACGGCCAGTAGCGTAGCAGCGTTGGATTTTATTATGTATTCAATATAGCAATGCAGGCATATAGACAGTGGTTGTAAGGATTTTATATTAGGCAACTACTTAACTAAGTATAACAAATATTGTATTAATAACGTCCAAATAAAAATGTGAAACACTGAATACGAGTACCAGGTGATCCAATATTTTTTGAGTGGGCACTTCCCACCCTGCCACCCCTCACGAGCCGCCACTGACACCCTATCAGGTCTCTTAAAATGTTCGACCTAAATAAACTTCATAGAATCAAGTGGACCGTGAGTCGTCTCAATTACGAACTACATAGCGCAGCGCGCGGTAATTTAGATTATTGCATGCCGCTTTGAACTTTGGGAAGCGTGTTCTGTACTGACGAACCGCTTGTCGCTGCACTTCACTTGTCTTGGATAAGCCCGGTTCATGACCAATTTACAGGGTTTTCAATGAGCACACAGTGCTCTGTTGTCTACTCTTATCCTACTTTAACCATTCACAGTCGTTAAAGATTACGGCGCCAAGTGTATTCGCTAAGTAGTTTATAATATGACCTATCTTAAGTCATGAAATGCGTTTTTTATGATTTGGGTCAATTTTTTTTCTTGGATTTCTGTACTCCGTTAAAATTGTATGCATTCCGTAAGATGTATGATGTATGCATCTCCCAGCAAGTTAATCAACAAACTTAACGTGTACACCATGTCTTCTGTAAGCTTAAGAGGAATCAGTACCTATCGGACTATAGTTTCGCTACGGGGTCGGGTGGCCGGGGTAACAGGCGAAGGCGGTGATTATCGTTGCGAGTACATTCGGAGCGAAAAGCAACTATTTTCTCCTCTTGCCCCGTTCCGCTAACCGTAGAACAGTGTCGCGACAATTCGGCGCCTGGAGGCTAGTCCACAACAGATAAAATAGACTCAACGCCTTTACCACGCCTTTACTCTAAATTATTGAATCTGCGGTTTCTACATTGCACTTTTGCGTTCCTATTCTATTGTATTGCATTTGTTTTTGCACTGTTTTTAAGGCATTTATTTTGATGAAAGCAACGACTAATTTAAAGTTGTTTTTTTTTTTTAAGTAAAGGAGTACAAATAAAAGTATGATTAAAAAAAAACATTGGACGATATTTTCTATGTAGCAACGAAAAAGCAAGCCATTATTGCCAGACCACTTTGACGTTAATTAATCTAAAATATCTGATGTGGCCCCCACCCAACTTTCCGACTGCATTGACACACTGTTTACACATTTATAAATTCTCTAAACGCATGGACTAAAGAGGGTGAAACACCAAAAGCGAATGTCCGTGAGATAATAATAATACTATGTCGGGATTATAACAATACATACAAGGCACCTCTCGATACAAATAACTATCGCAGTCCAGGCGATAATCAAACAAACACGGTATTGTTTGATTATCGCCTGGACTGCGATAGTCTAGGCCTAACGCGGTATGATGTCGTCAGTTCTCAATTACGTCACGTCGTCACAAACCAATAGATAAAAACCCTTATAGCACCTAAACCGCCCTTCCCATTGATCTGTAAATTTGTTTACTTATTTAAAATCACTGCAGGATGAAATGGTGTCAGTTTGGTCAAAACCGGATGAATCCCTAAGAAAACGTATGTAACATTTGCCACTTCCGTTTGTCAGATTGTCACCAAAAACAATCCATTTCGCCCCCGGTAATTCTAAATATGTATACCAAACTTAAGCCCAATCCGTTGTTTCGTCTGGGCGCTATCGTGTTCACGGTCATACATACACACATACACACACAAATACATACATACATAGATTTTCCAGAAATCATTGCAATCGGTTCAGGAGACTCCAAAACGCGTATTTCCGGGGAAATCACATTTTTTCCGTCGATTACAATACTTTCCTTCTAGGGTACTAGTCCGAAAGTAAAAAAAAAAGATAATAATAAAAAAATAAACAGTAAAAATGAACCATGAACACATCTTGGTTCATTTTTTTGTTTTAATAAAAAAAATCTATATTCTATTCATAAGAATATAATCTAGAATCTAGACATAATGTAGATATGTATATAAAAATCTATTACAATTTTGACTTTCTTTTTAATTTTTAGGCAGTAATTATTTATTAATAGAGATAGTCTGCAATTAGTATGGCAGACTCCTCTCGTTATGACCTTTCCATCAATGTATTATCATTGCACTCGGATAAACAAATAAACTTCTTTGTTGCTGGATTTAAAGTATATATTCTTCGCAATCAGTTATCATTCGTGTTTATTTTACTCCACAGTTTTAATTTTGTGGTTCCAGGGCGGATTTGCAAACCGACTAGGTTGCACGTCCTTCCTAGCAAGGTCATGTACCCTTAGACACGCACTTGGAATAATAATGCTTCTAATAAAATACAGACACACAGTCTCATACCAATACATAGTGCTTGGGACTGTACCATGCAATATCATTTTACTCCCATTGGTCCAAGCCCGCCGAAGGGGATTTGTACGTTTGGTTGCATACCTAGTCCGAACCAACGGCGCAGAAAATATGTCCTTTTCATCATTAAAGTTTTGATTGAAAAAAGCATGTCAGATATTGATATTTTCACGTGAAATTTTGTACACTTACAGAGGAAGGTGTAACTTAAATCTATTATGTGGTACTTTTCTCAATTTTAGCCTGTGTTATACGTAAAAAAATCACAAAATCCGTCAATTTTAGGTCACATTCAGCAATAAATTTGCACAAAACAAACAAAAATATCAAAAATCTACCACTAAACGGAAAATTATATAACTTTTATTTATGATATGGTGAATTGCTTTTACGATTCTGTGAACTAATAGCGGAGAAAACCCCTCGGAACTTTTACGTGTTTTGCGAGTAGAAAGTAAGGGGTACTGATTCCTCTTAATTATGTAAAATATAGCAAGTTTGTTTTATTAGTTCAGCGTAGGCAAATAAACGTAATCCAATAGATTAGCGGAAATTTCTCCATTCTGTTTACATTATACCAATTGTTTGGACAATCAAAGAGGAAGCTTTGTCCAAATTAATGAGATCAAAGTATTTTTATTTTTATACAACTTGCTACGAGGTGACAAGTTTTTTATATATGACAAATATATTATATTACTAAATTATACATAACAACCATTGAAAAGTGTGTCCAATGCAACTGGATTTCTTTATTATGCCGCAACACCAATTGTTTTTGGTTTGTAAATAAAACTTGTGGACTGTATTTTTTGGTGGTTTAATACGAAGAAAACTTGGTGTTACAACTAGTACAGTGCTCGATAAACTTATAATATGCAGCCGCTCGCTGACACTTCTCGATGGCTTCTCATCGTGCCGCTTGTTCTCTCCAGAACTGGCGCGAATGCCGTGCAAGCAAAATTAACCGATAAACTATAACTATAAACTAACTTAATTACATAACATGCCCCCGCCCTTAAAGAACATTAGATCTTTAACAGCCAAAAGTAGCATTTTCTATAGGCAACGGACATATTTTTGATACGGCTCTAGTAACTACTCCTTTGAAAGTCTTTATTGAAGCTACACGAGCTATAGAGTCTTTTCCTGGCTTAATTTCTAACACTCGTCCCAAGGACCACTCCATAGGCGGCACATTGTCGTCCTTTAACAACACAAGCGCACCTTTCACTAAGCTGGATTTCGTTGTCTTCCACTTGGTGCGTTGTTGAAGTTCACTGATGAAGTCCTTACGCCATCTGGTCCAGAAGTGCTGGCGCAATCGTTCCAGGTTCTGGTAGTTGGTAAGTCTATTTTCAGGAACCAACTGGAGATCCGGTTCTGGTGTTGAACTTAGTGGGCGTCCGATAAGAAAATGAGCTGGGGTTAGTGGGAGAGGATCTGAAGGGTCTGAAGATAATGGACAAAGTGGTCGTGAGTTGAGGATAGCCTCAATTTGCGAGAGTACCGTTGCAAATTCCTCAAAAGTTAAATGCGCATTACCCATGACTCGTTTCATATGATGCTTTGTTGATTTAACACCCGCCTCCCAAATACCTCCAAAATTAGGTGCATAAGGTGGTGCAAAATGCCACTGAATCCCTTGACCAGTTACAAATTCATTAATCGTGACACTATTCTGATCAATAAACTGTGCCAATTTTTCTAACTCTCTATTGGCACCTACAAAATTCGTACCGTTATCTGAGTAGATATGCAATGGTTTTCCCCGGCGCGCAATAAATCGCTTTAACGCTAATAAAAAAGTTTGTGTTGTTAGATCGCTGACCAACTCCAAATGCAGGCATTTTGTTGCAAAACATACAAATAGGCAAACATATCCCTTATTTAATTTACACCCCCTTCCCTTTCGATCGCGAATTAGAAAAGGACCTGCATAATCTAACCCTGTTACTTGGAATGGAAATCCTGACGCCATTCTGGCTGCTGGTAAATTACCCATTATAGGTTGAATGGTTTGAGCTTTAAATCTAAAACACCTTACACATTCCCGTACCACCAATTTTGCCATTCTCCCACCAGAAAGAGGCCAGAATTTTTCACGCACCTGGTATAACACTTGTTGGGCCCCAGCATGAAGTAAATTTCTGTGGATTGACTCAAATATTAGCTTAGTAACTACGTGCTTGGCAGGCAACAACACCGGATGTTTTTTGTCGTACGGAAATTCAGAATTCTGCAGACGTCCACCTACACGTATCAGACCTTTATTATCTATGAACGGATTCAAACACAACAATCTGCTTTTACAATGCAAAGATCGGTCTTGCTTTAAAGTTTTAATTTCGCGAGAAAACTCATTATTTTGAGCGATCCTACATAACACGGTTGAAGACCTGTCAATTTCATGTGGAGTAAGCTCTCCTGTCAATCTTTCGTCTTTAGCAACTCGACAATTTTTTATGAATCGTAATATATAAGCACAACACCGCTGAGCTCGGTTCCAATTGGAAAATCTCTCGAACGGGAAATCTAAAGCTTCATCGTCGGCAATCACCAACGATGTTTTTACCTCCGGTAGATCTGGAGTTGCCGTCATTTGTTTAGGCCAGAATTCCCTTTCTTGCGCCAACCAATGCGGCCCAAACCACCAAAGTTGGTAATACCGTAGCGTCGATGGGCTCATGCCTCTAGATACCACATCGGCGGGGTTTTCATCAGTATGTACGTAAAACCAAGAAGCAATATCAGTGCTGTCCTGTATTTCTGCCACTCTGTTTCGGACAAATGGTTTCAAAAGATGTGTCGAGGTTTTTATCCAACCTAAAACCACTTGAGAATCTGTCCAGAATATACAACGCTTCGGTTCTATGCGCAGAGATTCCATCAGTTTTTCAGCCATCCTGGCAGAAATAAGGGCTGCGCATAGTTCTAATCTCGGAATCGTTGTTGGTTTCAGAGGAGCGACCTTTGACTTGGCACATAGAAGTCTACATGTAAATGTTCCGTCTGAATCAATTGACCTAATGTATGCACAGGCGCCGTAAGCAATCTCTGAAGCATCCGAGAACAGGTGTATTTCGACATATTTCGGTTTTCGGCACATGACTTGTCTCTCAATTTTTATATCATTCAGCTTATGTAACTCTCGCATGAGTTTTATCCATCCATTCTGTAGAGGCATTGACACTGGCTCATCCCAGTCTAGTTTTTCCTTCCATAATTCTTGAAGCATTACTTTAGCAATAATGACACATGGGCTTACCAAACCAAGTGGGTCAAATATTTTGGCTATGCACGACAACATTACTCGCTTCGTCACAATTCCCATCATTACGTGCTTGATATCTATTGCAAATGTTAGGATATCCTCTGTGCTATTCCAAATCAATCCGAGTGTTCCCACTGTATTGCGATTATCGCCAAAGTCTAATGTTATGGATGCTGCATTTCGTGTATCGACTGCATCGAGTGCTTCTACGCTATTTGAACACCATTTGCGTAAAACAAATCCAGCGCTCTTCAAAATAGCAGAAACTTGAGTGCATATCCTCTGGGCTTCGCAAATATCGTCACACCCTGTTAATAAGTCGTCTACGTAAAAGTCGTGGCGTATGATCTGTGAAATACAAGGTAAGTCCTTCTGACATTCGTTCGCCAATTCCTGAAGACACCTTATTGCGAGAAAAGGCGCGGACGCTGTCCCATAAGTCACCGTATTTAACTCATACACGCTCAAATTGTCGCATGCACTTTCACGCCACACGATCCTGTGCAAAGATCTTTGCTCATTTGTTATTTTAACTTGGCGGTACATTTTCTCAATGTCTGCGCTCAATACAATGCTGTGTTGTCGAAATCTCAATAGTATGGATACCAAATCGTCTTGTATAGTTGGGCCTACCTTCTGTAGGTCATTAAATGATAAACCACTTGTAGTGCGTGCAGACGCATCGAACACTACTCGGAGTTTAGTAGTAGAGCTTTCTTCGCGAACAACTCCATGGTGAGGTAAGTAGTATGATTTTCTCTCTTCTTCATTTTCCGCTTCCTTATCTATTTTCCTCATATGATTCATCTCTTCATATTCTTTCAAGAATTCAGTATACCTTTTCTTAAGAATTGCATCCTTATCCAATTTTCTTTCCAGCGAATAAAATCTTGTTTTTGCTTGTTCAAACGATTCCCCTAATTTATCTGGACTGTCCTTTAGAGGAATGGATACCTCAAATCTTCCATTCTCTTTACGTTTCGTCGTTTCTCTAAAATATTCTTCACATTCAATTTCTTCTTTAGACCATGGACCCTTTACTGAAACTTCTTCCAATTCGAAAAATCTTTGTAACTGCTGTTGTATGTCGATTTTATGCATGTCATGTGCGACACTGCACACGACCCTTTGTTGTTTGTTCTGTACACCATATGATCCTGCCACAATCCAGCCTAATTTGGTTTCTTGAAGGATTGGTTTATTCTTACCAAGCTCTCTTCTCCCTACATCCATTATTTGCCAAAATACGTCGGCTCCAATCAAAAGATCTATTTGGGCTGGAGTGCCAAATGTGGGATCGGCCAAACATACGTCCTTTGGAATGTTGAGCTCTTCTGCATTTATCTTACATGTGGGTAAGTATCCAACAATTTTTGGAATTATCAAGCATGCCGATATAAATAAAGTATTATTTATTCGAGAATAAATCTCTACATTACATTTGTATTTTATTTGGCTTATTTTGCTACCTAGACCCGCTACAGCAAAGTTAATATGAGCTTTTTCTAACTTTAATTTATTGCATAAATCACTTGTTATGAAACACGATTGCGATCCTGGATCTAATAATGCCCTAACCTTATGCATGTTTCCTACTCGATCTTTAAGATTTACTAGAACGGTTGATAGCAAAGTTGTTTGCGATTTGACACTTGTTGCGCTACATGACACTGTATCTTGCTCGTTTTGTTCTTTATTATAGTGTAGAAGTGTGTGGTGCTTTTCTTTACATAATTTGCATGTACCATATAATCGACATTGTCTTGCCATGTGACCTGATCTTAAACAATTTCGACATAAACGTAGTTTATTGCACCATTCAACCCGTTTCCCTAATGCTGCAGTTTTAAATGCACTACATTCATGATTTTTATGCTCACCTTCACAAAACATACACTGTGTTTTGACACTTTCTTTTGTCTCTGTAGCTGCTAACGACCTAAATTTCGTATTATTCTGATTTGTTTTTTCTTTCTTACTTTCCTGTTTGTTTGTTTCTATTTTCTCTAATAGATCAGCTCGTTGTCTCAAGAAATCATACATTATTTCTAAAGTTATTTCATCCTGAGATGCCTTATATTCCTCCCACTTTGTCATGGTTATATCATCCAACGTTTTTGCAATTAAATGGTTTATTAAGATATCCCAATTTTCGGTTTTTTGGCCCAAAATTTCTAGTGCTCGCATATGTTTTCCTACAACATCTATTAGCTGTCTTAATTTTATTGATGACCCCTTTGTCATCCTTTCCAAATTAAATAATGAATCCAAATGATTGTATATTAACAAATTTTTATTGTCATATCTTTTACACAATAAATCCCACGCGCTTTTGTAGTGGTCTGCCGAAAATTCAATCGATCTTATTACTTGTGCTGCTGCGCCCTCTAGCGATGCTCTTAAATAATGAAATTTTTGAATTTCCGTTATGCCTGCATTTTCATTTATCAATGATTCAAATATTTCTTTGTATTCTATCCACTGATCAACATCTCCTTTAAAAGTAGGCAATTTAATTATAGGCAATTTAACAGGTGTTATTTGCATTGAAGCGTCGCCTGAGCTCAAGCTAATGTCCACGGTTTGTTTCGTATTATGTTTTATTAAACACCGCGCGCTACTAACAGCTTTATAAAATTCCTTTTCGAATGCTTCCCTTACATTCGATTCATCATCAATATTTTCGGTTATTACCTCTACCTGCGTTTGAATTATATCAAAGTCCGACTCCAACAACTCAATCTTATTGAAACGTACTCTTAGTTCTTCAATGTCGTTTTCTGAAGGCGTTTCGTTACTCTTAAATTCCTTCAGGTAATTAGAAAAATTGGCAAGTTTTCTATCTATTGTGTTTCGCTTTCGCGTCAACACTTGTTCATTATCGTCCCCCATAATTCCGGTCTCTCAAGACGGTGTGTAAATCAACAAAGCTCACTTTATCAATATAACCGCGCATAAACAATAAGAAACAAACTCCGCAAATTGTGACCCGGGAATTAAGATAATATAATGGATAGCTCACCGTTTTTATGTTTACCGGACGCCACTTTATATACCTCCGCTCGGTCGCTGCGTCGCCCTTCCGTCTTTGTCTGGATTGGCTTATCGCTATGGCCGGCGTTGTACTTCATGTACTACTGATTGCGTCACTTTATTCTTCGTTTTTCAGTTGAATTCCTCATGCGGATCGAAGGACCATGTTTTTGGTTTGTAAATAAAACTTGTGGACTGTATTTTTTGGTGGTTTAATACGAAGAAAACTTGGTGTTACAACTAGTACAGTGCTCGATAAACTTATAATATGCAGCCGCTCGCTGACACTTCTCGATGGCTTCTCATCGTGCCGCTTGTTCTCTCCAGAACTGGCGCGAATGCCGTGCAAGCAAAATTAACCGATAAACTATAACTATAAACTAACTTAATTACATAACACCAATCTTCTAGCTCTGCTCAATTTATGAAATTAATAGTAAGTTTTTTGTTACCAAATTTCGGTTTGCATATGGCCTATATCATTAGTAACTCTCCTGAATGTCATTTGGTTTACAGTTATTCTTTTGCTAAGTAAGTACATAATTCCTAAATTACTTAGAATCACTGCTATTTCCGTTTGGGCGCAATCATGTTCACGGCCATACACACATCCAAAAATCATCGCAATCGATTCAGGGGATCTCAAAACGCGTATTTCCACGGAAATCTCGATTTTTTTTTTGTCGATTACAATACTTTCCTTCTAGGGTACTAGTCGGAAATTAAATGTTATCGTTCTATTTATGGCGGTTTATTACATATTACACACCAGTTCCGTACTAATGTTTGAAAATGGCAATGTGTTACAGGTAATGCATATTTAGATACGGTTGTTTACATAATTCTAATAATCCACTATCTTATCTAAACATAACACAGTATTTTATAAGTAGAAATGTCAAATTATGTTTGCTGTTGCTGAAGTTTATCTGTTTGCTCTTTAGCGGAGGTTTTCAAATTTCATCTTTACATACATGTACACCTTTTTGAAGATGCTTATTGAATAATTTACTAATATGTTATGATAATATATTTATGTGATTAAATACAACCTACAATTTAGAAAAAGTATTAACATTTCTGCGATTATATAGACATTGTTGTTATTGATAAACCTATACATACATCCAACAACATCTTAATTCTTATTTTCTGGGAGAAAACCGCGTTTTTGTTTTTACATTTGTCGACATCTTCAGAACTTCGCGAGAGTTACCTATTCGTTCGATGCGGTTTCCTCCAAGAAATCCAGCTGTGTGAAGTTCATCCGATTGTAATGAACTATACACCGTTGGAAAGCCCATGACGAGCTGAGTCTACCATAGTTATTGCAACGGGATCAATTAATATCTACTACCTAAAAAATTAAAAAGAACGTCAAAATTTCAATGAATTTCCATATCTTTAGAACCGCATATCTGCGCCAATACTTCATTATACTTATTAAGTGTAACACCAATCGAAAGCGCAAGCTTCGGTTATACTACCATAGTTATTGCAACCCAAAATTTTGCTAATGAGTGCCTCAAATAAATTAATCAGATATGAGTATTTTTAACATCCGGGTACCATATGTAGTCCCACCTAAATTAAGTTAAACAAACGTATTCGCTTTGTGTGATCTATCGATAAATACATCAAAAGATAGCTGAGACCTGCCTCTACCCATCATAGTTAGTGCAGAACAACTTCCACCTACCTGATAGTTATTGCAACGCAAATTTTTAACAATTAGCGTGTGAAATAAATTAGTGAATTCCAGACACTTTTTCCATCGGCTATTTGTCGACGGCGAACAGCGCTATGTAAATCCTTTTGTGCAAACTTTTTGCATGATTAAATCTTATCGATATATACATGAAAAGATAGCTGAGACTTCCACCTACCTACCATAGTTATTGCAACGCAAATTTTTAACAATTGGTGGGTGAAATAAATTAATGAATTCCAGGCACTTTTTCCATCGGCTATTGGTCGACGGCGAACAGTGCTATGTAAATCCTTTTGTGCAAACTTTTTGCATGATTAAATCTTATCGATATATACATGAAAAGATAACTGAGACTTCCACCTACCTACCATAGTTATTGCAACGCAAATTTTTAACAATTGCTGGATGAAATGAATTAATGAATTCCAGTCACTTTTTCCATCGGCTATTGGTCGACGGCGAACAGTGCTATGTAAATCCTTTTATGCAAACTTTTTGCATGATTAAATCTTATTGATATATACATGAAAAGATAGCTGAGACTTCCACCTACCTACCATAGTTATTGCAACGCAAATTTTTAACAATTGGTGGGTGAAATAAATTAATTTTTCCATCGGCTATTGGTCGACGGCGAACAGTACTATGTAAATCCTTTTGTGCAAACTTTTTCCAAAAGTAAATCATACCGGTTTACTCATTGCAATCGGATGAAAAAAATTTTTGTTGCTGGCTTTTGTTGCTAACTTCACACAGCTAAAAAATCCAGCATTATTTGATTCGGACCACTGTAGTCCCAATTCTAAAAACATCTTTAGTAATTTCAACAATGTTTGCCCAACTTTATTGAGCTGTACAGGCAAAATTGCAGAATTCTGAGAAGGGAAATGCATTAGTCACCGAACACAGACCTGTCCTACATCACCATTTTCGTATATCTACTCCTTTCTGCAATGTGCTGACAGGTTATCAGTAAAGTTCATCTCACAATGCATTCTTTTGCCTGACGACTTCTTATGGTCAAACGCATTACAAAAACTAGGCCAAATATTTTTTCTGTTATATGTGTTTTGTCATTGATTTTATCACCATTATCACATGAAAAAGTGGATTTGAGATATACCGTATGTGTTCAGAATTGGCATTTCTTCTCTTGATTTGTGTCCTATACTCGTTTGTAAACTTGCCGAAATATGCAACGGATGCCGGCTATAATTACTGTTTCGTAAAAAAAAAAACATACAGTATTGTCACCAGATGTTCATCTTATGCCGTTTCTTATATTTCTTTTCGTTTTTCAGATGAACGGGATGCCATACAGAAGAAAACGTTTACGAAATGGGTCAACAAACATCTGAAAAAGGTAAAGTAGAATGTTGTTTTATTTATTGTGTTATTTTTATTTAATTTAAACCTTAATAAGTCTTACTGTCTCGACTGCGACCATATACGAATAATCATAATGTATGGTTAAACACAGAACGGCATCAGCACGGGAAAGATGATTTAGTATTTACAGAAATGATTATTGTGTAGTTATTAATTTTGTAACTTGTCCACAGTGTATCTGAGCATAAACCCTTCTGCCATTTATTATGTAACAAACCTAAGTAATATACTTCATTACCAGTAGTGAACCTTAATAATTATATTGTACAGGTGTCACATAATTACACCGACAAGCTGCGAGAGTTTTAGACGATTTAAATGAAATAATTTGACAGTAACAGCAGTTGTTGTTACTTTTATAGAACCTCATATATATAGGAATATTTAAAATGACTATTTTTTCTTGGAGTCGTGTAAATGTGTAGAACTGAGTATTTTTTCCTGTCGAGTAAGATTTAATTATTTACTCAGTGACGCAATACGTTTATACGGAAATACGGGGAGACACATTATGGCGGTCCTAAAGCAAATATTGGATCACTATCGTAGAGGCTTACGGCCTAAAGAGGACATTTCTTAGCACTTGAAACGGTCCTCGCAATATATTCTAACGTTTTAAGTGACGTCATCATGATTCATCAATAATATTATATTTTATAATATTATATATGTGCGTGAAATCTTGAAAATACTATTAAACTGCTGGTGACAACATGAACTTTAAGCGTTTATGTTAATAGTTTGTCGGTCATGTGTGAACATTATTAATAATCCTGCTTTATTGATAAATACCGTTATAGTATGACATAATTAGGATTGTGTGGTTGTATGTATAAGCATACCGCGATTACCATTCATTAAAAAAATATCTGGTGTGGTCACCACCCAACTTTCCGACTACATTGACACAGTGTTTACACATTTATAAACGTAAAGACTATAGAGGGCGAAACACCAAATACGAATAACCGTGAGATAATAGTGATACTATGTCGGGATTATAACAACACATACAAGGCACATCTCGATACAAATAACTATAATATACTGTCGCGTATTCATGTGTTTTCCTACGAGATTTATTTCTCTACTGCTTGTTTATTTATTTTTCAATCGCGGGCGGTAATATTTAAACAATAACGTGTGGCCTAACGCGGTATGATGCCGTCAGTTCTCCATTACGTCAGAAGCCAATAGATAAACTTATTTAAAATCACTGTAGGATGAGATGGTGTCAGTTTGGTCAAAATCGGATGAATCCCTAAGAAAACGTATGTGACATTTGCCAGATTGTCAGATTGTCACTAAAAACATTCCAGCCCGATGCGTTGTTCCGTCTGGGCGCTACATACATACATTTTCCAGAATCATTGCAATGGATTCAGGGGACCTCAAAACACGTATTTCCGCGAAAATCTCAAATTTTTTTCCGTCGATTACAGTACTTTACTTCCGGAGTACAAGTCGGAAAGTAAAAATGAAAATTAAAGAGACTGAAAAACAGGAATATTCGGATTGATTTTACCGCAAAAATGATTTTGTGCAAAAAATGAGGGAAAAACAATAAAAATAACGACAAATAACTTTCTTGATATCCTTATGAAGTTTAATCTCTTGTCAACTGTCGAAGCAGTTAATTTTTATAATAGCTTTGTTTGCGGTGACAGTTTCCAACGGTTGGGAGTCAGATTTATATTGGACCAGACGTAGTAGTGCGAGGCGAGCCTGCAAACCGTTTGCAAACCGTTTGAATCTGTTACCACAAACAGACCTTATGTAAATTTACTGTAATTCCACGGGTGACAAAGTTACCCATCGTTTTATAGTAAATTTACCAAAAATTTCCCCAAAGTTGGGGGAATATTCATGTGATCGCTCTAAAATCGAACAAACTGTTCCACATGCTTTCTGCCTACGTTTGAACAAGCTTATTCGCCTGTCAAAAATGCATAAGTCATCAGATCACAGACTAGTTCTTTTATTATCTTTTAGTAAAAAAATATAATAAATTTCGTATGTCTCACACCGACTTAAGCTGAAGATTTTGGAGCGTATTGTGAATTGTCTTGTTTACTTCCCGTAATTGTATTTTCAATAAAGTTGAAATATTCAGGACTATTGGTACTACTATTGCAACAGTACACTATTCATTCTATAAGGTTCCATTAGCTCTGTAAGCACCCTTAGATGGTTAAAATTAGAAATCTAATTTTCTGCGATTAAACGATTCCAGAACGTTAATAATATAACAGTTGATAATTACATCTAAGACTGGTACGGTCGTCGATAATTGCACCGATTATGTGTATAACTTAGCTGCTAAAATGGAAACAAGTTATATCGATTAACTCTTTAACCTAATTCTCTCTTTATGTGTAAATAAAATATTCTTTCATACGACATTATCAATGTGTTCTAAATTACTGCAATTTATTGTTGCAATTATTTATGTAAAGATAGGAGATCGTTTTAATGCATGCTATTACAGTACTAAAGAAGTTGAACTTAGTATCTAAGAAAAGGTCAGTCTCACGTTCGGTAACATAGAACAATACCACGAGATCCGTGGGAGTTATTGCACCAAGATCACAGGAAATTAGTTAAATAATACACCGCTCAACTCATTAGGGTGTTAGGTATATTAAAAAGCAAACGGAAACCACATTAAAAGAATACTTAAACTAAATATTATTTTATATGTCGTTATTATTAACGCTTGCTTTAAGCCATGACACCGTAGCAGTTTATTTAGTGTTAATTCAGGTCAGTCTGTCAAGTTGTGACTCGTCAACAATTGACAAGATTCGTCGAAGAAATTCTTGTAGAGAAAGACTTAAAACGAAAGATAAAAGAGAAAATAATTCAGTCTTTAGAACGACGTTTGGAAGTGTTCAGAATCTCTTCTAATACATAATTGTATACCTATATCCAAATTCTGAATTATCAATATGTGAAATAAATAGATGGCACCAGTCAGTCACTACGCCTACATCTTAGATGTGTTGCACAAAATTCTAAGCACAATTTCGTAACTTCACGTTGGAATGATTGAATGAGATTTCTCATGGAGATGACTCGACTTAGTCACTGCCTATGAGCAATAGGAATGCAATATTATAGGTTCCTTCTTGGCTCTATAGGTGATTAATACTCTTGGGTTTGAATACTAATGGTGTTCCTTTTTGTAATGCTCTATTGTCCGATTGTATGCTTCTATTCATATTCGTTTGTTAAACTTTCGGAGTCATACCCAATTATTCCTTTAAAACTGTGATCTGTCTTCTAAGTATTTTTGATTTGCTTTTTGTTATTTCTAGTGCACCGCATGTATGTTTTACTGCGTGCCTCTGTGATATTTGTCATTTGTTATGAATTGCATACCTAGCACTTCATTACAGCTGGTCTGGGCGCAAAGCTTACTTGATTTACGGGCCCATTACACAGATTTCTAATTCCATAACTCCTCGGTCAGGCACACCAAGAAAGCCGTATTATTCATAGCCCACTGGATTGCCTTAATACCATTCACGAGAATGCTAAGAACATTGAAGTCGGTATACGTATAGCCTAGTGAGTTAATGATGTGCAATGTGTGCCAGACAGCTTGCTTCAAACGGAAAACTTTCTTGAAGAATGTACTGTTTGGTTAACGAATGACCAATGACATGATATGACACTGGCTGCTGACGTGCATCAAAATTTGTCAATTCGCAACCAAAGCGACTAATATCCGAGACAGATTACCATGATTTATCCAAAATTGTAATAATAAGTTTGGCAGTATGTTATGTAAAAATCTTGTCAATGGTAATTCAAATCGTAATCTTAAACCGTAGCTAACTTTCCTATGTTGTCATCGCATCTGTTCGGTTAAAATCGTTAATTTTAACGTACAATCGTTAATTTTAATCGTAAGTCATGCATTTTAATCTAAAATCGTTAATTTTAATGTAAATAATCATTTTTAAAATCATGATTTTGTTCATACTGTGTCGAGGGTATAATAAGGCTGTGGATTCTATCAGATTACTTCTATGAAATTTGGTAAATATGTTTAGAATTATCAGGGGACGAAGTGGATGGTTTTTGGTAACAATCTGACAACCGGAAGTGGCAAATGTTATATGCATTTTCTTAGGTACTGATCATATTTTGACCAAAGTGATGCTAGTTTATCATGGGAGAAACGGTTTAGATTTAGACGCTATAGTGTTCATAGAATCAGTACATTATGAAGAGTTCCATTACCATACTTACTGAGCAAGATAATAAAAAATGACAATAACTGCATTTGAGCATAGATAATGGACAAATAACTAGCAAAATTATCTATAAATGACCAAAAAATATCAATCTAAATATATCAGTTGTCATTTGATGAATCTTAAATCACAAATTTATAATGAACAGGGTTAAACAATAATTGAAGAGTTGTAAATCAAAAGGGTCTAAATACCAAATATTTAGTTCCTAGGAAACTGAGAAACTATATAAAATTTCAAAATAAATACAGTAGAACTCCAATTATCCGGATTAATTGCGACCAGACCCGATCCGGATAATCAAAAATCCGGATAATTGGATTTTTCAATGTAATCGAGTAGAGATGATGTCAAACTTTTCCTATCATAAGCAGTGGAAGTTTGTGAGTTCCTGTTGAATTTCCGCAAGTCAAAATAGTAACACGGTCTTTGCTCATTTTATAGCTAGGTGCCGTAAGTTCTTTTTTTGAAACCAGAGTTCTCCTAGGCAGTGCTTTCCAATACAAACCAGTTTCATCGGCATTGTATATAAAATCTTTATCGAATTGTCCTTAAAACTTTATTGTGAATTCAGAAACAAATTTATCTGCGGCATACTTGTCGGCAGACATTTTTTCGCCGTGAATTTCAAGCTCACGAATTCCGTGTCTTTCTTTAAAGTTTCTAAGCCAACCTTGACTTGCCTGGAATTGCGAATTTCCTCCTAATTTTTCATTGAACATTAATGCTTTTTCTGAAAGTACAGGTCCAGATATAGGCTGACCTTGAGAACGTTTCTGTAAAAACCAAGTGTAACCCGCATCCTCAACTTTATCATTTATAGGCCCTTTCATAGATTTCCTAGATGAACTTCCTTCTTCAGATTCAATTTTGGAAACAAATTTTTTTAATGAATCCGCATTTCTTTTTATATCGGAAATCGTTGAAGTTCCGACACCATACTCATCCGCCAGCTTTTTCCCAGATTCACCTTTTGCTAAACGATCAACGATTATCATTTTGTCCTTCACAGTTAAAACAACACGTTTTCTTTTTGGCGCCATCACTCAGCACAATTTAACAATCAAACAATTTTACAACTGCACCAGAGATCACAACGAAAGCAAGGTAGGGAGTTCCCCTAAGTATGTGTTGGAACTGCGATAGTGGGCACGTATATTATTACGGGATTTCCCGAATTCATCGTTCCAATTCAGCTACATATGTAGTTGCTTTTATCTGGATAAACTGAACTAAGATTTTTTCGCTGTTAATATCGTTGCTATTCTAACCTTCAATCTATTAAATGAAATAATTTTTTAGCTATGAACATGAACAATTTTCGAATCCGGATAATCGGATATCCGGAATAATCGAGGTCCGGATAATTGGAGTTCTACTGTACTTCCCTTAAGTGTTTTTACGCCTAATTATTTTTTCACATACTTGATTTGTGATACAAACGTTATTTGGTTAAAATGCCTATTTAATTAATTGTGTCGTTATAAACTTGGAGCCTTACAGAAGGGTCTAAGTACCATCAGCCGAGATAATCAAAACGGTCCAACTGACATCAGAACCTACCCACGGGCTATGTGCCACATTGTATTATTTCAAACATAAATCAGGTATATTTAGATTGGGGACTTCCGCGGTCCGAATCACTAAGTTCTAGATTTCCGGCAGGAAACCGTGTTAATGACGATAAGGTTGTCAAAGTTTTGCACACATACATACATACCCATACGACGAGAAGAGATTCTATTCGTAGCTCTCTTACTGTTACGTCCTGAAGATGCCTCTTGCAACAGAGTGCAAAACATTGACAACTTTATCGTCATTGACGCGGTTTCCCCCCGGAAATTTAGAAATAATAAATCAGGTATTTTACCAAATTAAGTGTCAGTATTTATACTTCAATAAGAAAGGTATACTAACAAGAATACAAGGTGTTTGTTTATTGATTATGTAAATAAAATCTTAATTAAGATACCTAATACAGTATTAAGCAAACTCTCGGATAAGGTTCGTATTAAAGTGTTTTGTCACCTAACAAGTACTTTGAGGAATACTGTCAACTGGTGAGTGCGCATGTTAAAGACGACGCATGGCACTTTTTGCCATGCCATACCATCGTTTAAACGTTGTACGGACTAAACCCGAATTGGTATTGACATAGATCCTTTTGATTGTTACTGAAGGTGGTATATAGAACCTATTGACACAAAATCCTCAAAAAAACATAAAAATGGAACTTAGACCCTTTTGATTTACAACTCTTCAATTTGAAAACTACATAATATTTAGTTAGGCCTTGCCTAGAAGTAATACACAAGCAAATCAATCAAATTATCGCTTTTAAAATTCAAAGATAATCGACATAAGTGCACTAACAATTACGCAGTAAACCGGAAAATTGAAAATAACAGGATTTTATGTACAATACAAAAATACTAAATTAGCCTAGTATTACAACTTCCATGGTTGTAAATTTAATTTATCACATTATTGTCATAGTTTTCCGCCATCTTTCGATCACCATCTCCATATCCATCTCAGTATGTAAAATGATGGTATTCTTTTATGGTATAGTTAATATATATTATAGACCGATTGTAGTAATTTTATGAATTGAATTCTTGCGTTGTGGCATTGAAATTGATTGGCGTATTGTAATCAAAGGTTACCAGTTAGAAATATAAGAAGCCATCGCATTTATTGAGAATTTCCCTTGGCCTTAGGCTGTGTTGACGTCATACTCAGTGAGGTACTGTGTAAATTACAGGCTAAATAACCCGACTATAAACTATAAATTAATAAACAATTGCACAACGGCTTACCAGAGAACCGTTTAAATTATAATTATCGCCGGAAGTCCGTTATTAAGTTGTTATTTTTTTTGCCAGAAATGGCAAAGTAAGAACTCTTTTGTTAGTTATCTATAGAAGTATAGATATTTCTGTAGAACTTTGATACATGCTCCAGAGTCATAACAACTTGTGTTAGGAGGTCGTTCACTTGCTTTATTATTGAAAATCGCTCATTACGCATGAGTACCGTAATAAACGCAAGTGCCTTCTAGATGGTATATAGGATTACTACTCAGTTTTAAGCGTTCAGTTTCAACTGACAGTTTGAACTGTTCAGTTCAACTAAACAGTATATGTACTCAACTGCACAGTTAAATTGAGACGAATGCTGGCCACACACGTTCAGTTTTAACTGACAATTTTTATTAATATCTGGGGTGGCCCTTACCCAATTTTCCGACTACATCGTTGGCACAATGAATTGTCTAAACACATGCGCAATTATTCAATTTTGTGAAGCCATATCTACTCTGGACCCTATCTAACGTCAGTTTCTATGATATAATGACATTTGTCATACAGACATTTAATGTCATGTCAGTAGAGATGGGCTTATTAGTTCTTTTTAATGAACTAGTTCTTCCGGATTAGTTCACAAAAAGGAACTAGATCAAAGAACTAGTTCTGAAGAACTACTTTGATCCTGAGACATACTACTTCGATAAACGTGTCTTTGTGTGTTCTAGCACGTTTATATCTCGTTTCAAACGAAACTAGGATCTAGTTTGGACAGAATCGATGTCTGCCTTCCCACTTTGTCTTTTTCTTGACGAATCGTTATTTTGTTTTGAAAATAAATAATTATTTCTAATTATATTGATCGAAGAATCGTTGTCTTATTTTATTTAGGTATATTTCTTAAATATTTATTTAATAAGGCATAAAAGACATATTGCTGTACGTATTTTAGCCTTACTCATACTGCAATTTTAGGTGGAATTGGGGTATTATTTATAAATTATAGTATAACATATACTGGCGAAACTACTATTAACAGTGTAATCCATTATCCAATAGGAAAAAAAACTATACTCTAATTATATTTTTGACATCCGCCGTTAGGTAAAGAAACAACTGGCGGGCAGGGTGCTATGTCGCTCGTTTGATGTCGCCACAACTCGTTCACTGAATGGGATATGTTTCACCAAAGCAGGACTTTCGAACTAGATTTCATGTCCCTACAAGTCGTTCACAGAATGAGATATGCATAGAGATATGTTTTAGCAAAGCAGGTCTTTTGCGAACTAGTTCTTTTTATTTTAAAGAACTAGTTCTTTTGTTCTAAGCCGGGAGCCATTCTCTCGGACTAGTTCGTTCACGAACTACCCACCTCTACATGTCAGTGACACTGACGTTTGTCAAAATCTGTCAATTCACAACACAGAAAAGAAAAGGTCAGTCTCACGTTCGGTAACATAGAACAATACCACGAGATCCGTGGGAGTTATTGCACCAAGATCACAGGAAATTAGTTAAATAATACACCGCTCAACTCATTAGGGTGTTAGGTATATTAAAAAGCAAACGGAAACCACATTAAAATAGTATAACATATACTGGCGAAACTACTATTAACAGTGTAATCCATTATCCAATAGGAAAAAAAACTATACTCTAATTATATTTTTGACATCCGCCGTTAGATAAAGAAACAACTGGCGGGCAGGGTGCTATGTCGCTCGTTTGATGTCGCCACAACTCGTTCACTGAATGGGATATGTTTCACCAAAGCAGGACTTTCGAACTAGATTTCATGTCCCTACAAGTCGTTCACTGAATGAGATATGCATAGAGATATGTTTTAGCAAAGCAGGTCTTTTGCGAACTAGTTCTTTTTATTTTAAAGAACTAGTTCTTTTGTTCTAAGCCGGGAGCCATTCTCTCGGACTAGTTCGTTCACGAACTACCCACCTCTACATGTCAGTGACACTGACGTTTGTCAAAATCTGTCAATTCGCAACACAGCGACGAAGGCTGTGGATTCTGTCAAACTGCATCTATAAACTCGTATTTCTTATAGCGCTTAAACCGTTCATCCCACTGATCTGCAAATTTGTATACATATTTAGAGTCACTGGAGCTGTTATGAGTTTGATGGATCCTGAGAAAACGCACGTAATATTTGCTACTTCCGGTTGGCAGATTTCACCAAAAACAATCCAATTCCTCTGGTGATTCTAAATAAGTATCTAAATGGTAAATTTTAAATCTCGATTTTTTTTTCGTCGATTACAATATTTTCCTTCTAGGATACTAGTCGGAAAGTAAAAATAAAACAATACATAAGTCAAACACATTTTTATTGTTGTCGTTATTATGTCTATACAAACACAATTACTTATACAGGTAATAAACTTTGTATTTGATCCTGTCCACGTAGCATAGTATATTTTAAGAATTCCTCTCAAATATTTGCTTTATCTTATACTCTGCATACAATACACCCAAATGACGTACTATAAAGCTCAAAGATTAACAGATAATTCCAGCTTTTATTTATAAATGGATTCCTATGTTTTTTCTCTGTGTAATATAATCGTTTCATGGCAATTACTCTAGCATATCGTCTTACACATTCTTCATATCTTCATGTATAATTAAACCGCACTAGTACATTCTTGTGGTTAGTTTATATGGGTTTCCACCTAGATGGTATTTGTTTATTGCACAAAATGTCCCAATTAATAAGTACATGTTAGTTCACACCTTTTTTTACTACACTGCATACACATCACACACAGACACCTGGGGTATCGTGGAAATATGGTAAATTAAAAGAATATTGAAATAAGGAGATGCGGTTATTATAAATTTTCTTAAAATTATATTGACTATACGCCTAAAGGAATTGACATATATTATAAAAAGTCAGATAGGAACGTCAGAAAAATTAAGTAACAAAAACAACGACACTGGTAAACTCTTTAAACTTCTAATGAGTATAATCTAAACTTATAGCTATAGCGAGGATTTAAATTGCAGGGTGGGCTGGTTTTACTTAATTTACTTTTATTATTATTATTTTATTATTCATAACAGTTACTTATAAATATATTGTAAATAAAACATATTGCAAACCCAATTACCATATTGGCGTAACGAAGTTTCTTATGCAACTGTGTAACATAAACAATTGATTATTCCGCATTCTGACACCACAAGAAAAACCCGCTTAAAAATACATATGTACTTACTTTAAAACTGTTAGTAACTTACCCATACCATGCTTGGTGCTAAATGTGCTTGATTGTATTTCTTAAAGACTAAACAATCGAAGTATCGGTTACAGTCAGTACTAGTAGCTGAAAACAAAGGAGACCGATCGCTCTCTTCAGCTGTTCATGTTACATAAATCAGTCCTGTGCTATGGTCAGACTTCTCTTTGTTCTTTTGTCTTTACTCAAGGCTTGTACCGATCAATATTGCGTGTAAGTGAGTATTTTATGCAGTGAACACGTGCATGCATGTGTACTGAAAACTGACTGAATTAATAAAAAATAATTAAGTAGGTGTTGCACAGATATTTTACCAATGCGGATTTTGCTAGCCAGGGCTTATCTGGTACGATAGATATATAGATTAGGCGTGCGGAGGGTTAATGTAAACACTAGGGAAAGTAACCTAGAGGCTCGAGAAAAAGAGGCCAGGCAGTATCATAGAGTGGCTCTAGGGGTCGAGTTGTGTGAAATGTCTTGTCGTTCTAGTATCGTGGGGTAGCTCTAGAGATGTAGTTCTGTGAGGTGTATTGTTGTTGTTCTAGAATGGTATTGACTTGGGTTGGTCTTTATGACGGTACCCCCTTGTCGGATGTGGAGTTGACTTGGGTTGGTCTTTATGACGGTACCCCCTTGTCGGATATGGAGAAATAGCTAGCTATATTCCTGGGTGCCATAATAGGATATTATGCGGGTTCCCCCATGACTTGCACCGGTATATGGTAGCAATGGCACTGGCTAGTGCACTCCGCTCTGCTTCACTGTGTGTGTGTAAAGTTCCATCCAGGTTGTGGTTGATTTGGAGGGTTTTAGGTGAGATAAGATAAAGTGTGCAGATGACCAAGCTAGCCTATGAGTCCAAGGAAATAGACGACATGGACTGGAGACTGAAGTCTGGGGACAGGAGTCCCCGGGTAAGTTAACCTTACACTGTATCGTTATCGCTGTTTAAAGAGGGTATTTCTATATTGTTATATGATACGCGGGGATGTGTAACCGTCCGGTGCCGATCGGGAGAACCGCGGATTCCTTCTAATAGCGTGATAGTCCATTTACCAATGACGTGTCATATCGGTGAGTTATTATCAATCTATTAAGCATGTTGCAGTTTGGTATCAGGTGAACCTGTTTTAGTAATTATGAAAAAAATGAAGTGCGGCAAAAATCCATAGCCAACATAGGTTCCGATAATATAGTTATTTAAAGCTTAGGTACTAATAATTTTGTTGGCTAGAATTTTTGCCGCACTATATTTTTTCATAACAACTAAAACTGGTTCATCTGATACCAAACTGCAACATGCTTAATAGATTGATAATAACTCACCGATATGACCGTCATTGGTAAATGGATAATCATAATATTGGAAAGAATCCGCGGCGGTTCCGATCGTCACCGGACGGTTACATATCCCTCGCATATCATATAACAATATAGAAATACCATCTTTAAACAGCGATAACGATACTGTGTAAGTGTAATGGGTCGGAAACCCATTATTTATTTATTAAAATATGATCAAATTAAGCGAGATATTTGTAAGAACATTCGGGAATGTCAAAGGTTTTTGCTAGGGTTGAACATCTGGTTTAGGATTTGACCGCGTGTTATAAGTTTAAAATTGAAGAGTTGTTATTGGCTAAGAAGAAATGCTTCCGGCTTCCTTTGGGGTCGAGGGATGCAAACGAACAGATCTCGCTCTTCTCATTTCAACCACCGTCATGTAAAGTACACGTTTTTGTGGAGCGTTCTTAGGCGCTTAAGTTTATCCCTGGTAAGTCTTTTCAACTCGTCTCGCATTTCATTGTAAATTAAATTATTCATATTTCTGCTAAAATATGTTCAAAGCTTCATTCATTTTTCTATGTAACCTATCAAACGGGATTGTTGATTATTATTGTTAATAGATGTTATTGTTTTGATAAGTGTTTCGTTTCATTTGAGTAATCTTGCTTTATCAGCCCTTAGTAAATGTTAAATACTTAAAGGCGTCAGTTAGTAGTCAGAAAATGTGTTCACAAGGTTCAAGAAAAAGAACCCAGTTAGTTTTGCCTTCGAATAAATTGGAAGAGATTTGATGAATTAGAATTTTGACCAGTAATTAAAGCCCTTAAACCGCGCTTGGCCAAAATGCTACCATGTTAGGGAGTCGCGGTTGTTCCCGCCATTTTGACCTCCTACATAAGGTTAACTTACCCGGGGACTCCTGTCCCCAGACTTCAGTCCCAGTCCATGTCGTCTATTTCCTTGGACTCATAGGCTAGCTTGGTCATCTGCACACTTTATCTTATCACACCTAAAATCCCCAAATCAACCACAACCTGGATGGAACTTTACACACACAGTGAATTAGAGCGGAATGCACTAGTCAGTGCCATTGCTACCATATACCGGTGCAAGTCATGGAGGAACACACATAATATCTTATTATGGCACCCAGGAATATTGCTAGCTATTTCTCCTCGACAAGGGGGTACCGTCATAAAGACCAACCCAAGTCAACTCCACATCCGATAAGGGGGTACCGTCATAAAGACCAACCCAAGTCAACTCCATATCCGACAGGGGGGTACCGTCATAAAGACCAACCCAAGTCAATACCATTCTAGAACAACAACAATACACCTCACAGAACTACATCTCCAGAGCTACGCCACGATACTAGAACGACAAGACATTTCACACAACTCGACCCCTAGAGCCACTCTATGATACTGCCTGGCCTCTTTTTCTCTATTCTCTAGGTTGATTTCTCTAACCGTTTACATTAACCCTCCGCACGCCTAATCTATCGTACCAGATAAACCCTGGATAGCAAAATCCGCATTGGCAAAATATCCGTGCAACAATTTTATCAAAATGGAAAATTTTATTTTTGTGGATATTTTATTATTTAATTAAAAGGGGACCCCAAGTCAAATTAAAATGTAAATCTAATATTCAAGATATAGGTAAAACTAATATTCAAGTCACAGCCATATTAAAATCTTAGTATTAAAATCGTAGTATAAAAGTATCAAAATTGTTGAGATAAAATTATTATTAATAGATGATAATTAAACTTGAAGTAAATGGTGCTATCACAAAACGTGAGCCTCAACGATTTCACTCAAAAGTTCACCCAATTAAAATTTCAAGCACCGGCAAAAAATGAACAAGTTGTGTTGTTTTTTATGTTTGTACACGACATTATGTAGTAAAAATAATTAAAATGTGTACCCAAGTGTCCTGTACCTTTATTAGAATACCTACTTAAATGTTTAGAACAGTATGGGGGACATATAGAACATCTTGATGGCGGTACGCCTTTATTTCTCTCATAAGATGTATGTTATGTGGTTTCAACAATTTTGTGTTACGTTTCATATATAATAAAAAGATTTAAAATATCATCATTTGAATAGCTTTCGATTGAGTATAATACCGTTACAAAGTTTAAAAAAATGTCGAGTAAGTGAAACGTCAGGAACTTCAAATAGACCAGTTCCGTGAGACAGCTGTATATTAAACTTTCAACATTTTCAGTTTATTTATACACTTTAAAACAAATAAATGTCAGAAAAAGTTTGTATTTACGTTACCTTGTATCGTTTTTGGCAATAATAAAATGGAATTTACACTTTGATAAACATTATTTGTTACTTAATTTTCAACACCATTTGAACGAAAAGTAACGAATACCCAATGGTTGGGTACAAGGTACAAGTATACATATAGATCTATATCTATATCTATCTTGCTTACTGCTGCACAGTACGTATAGTTTGTCGGTCAAATTATGGGACAGCTCTACATGTAGGGTTACATTTTCTGGTTCGTGGTTAAAAGAGTGGATGTTAAAACATTTTCTTAAATTTTGTATACAAAATTAAAAATATTATTTGGTAATAACTTAGTAACAACATCCTACTATGTAATGTGCTTCTTTTTTGCATGTCTAGCATTGGAGATATGTCAAGGTTTGTATTTCTGTTGCCAAATATCCTTTCATTCCTTTATTCCGTCAATTCAAAAGTTGGTATAAATTACAAATGTTATTACACTATAACCAAAGTTTCCTCTGATTTCTACCAAGTTTTGATCAAACACGGCCATCCCAAAAGATACTCAAACATTTAACATTTTTGGCCGTCAACATTTGATAATTTATCAAATGTTTTTACAAATCATCCCCCTTATTATCATCTGCCCTCTGTTTTCCAGACGTATACGTGTCTACACGTGTGTACCAGTACACAGTGCTGTCCCCCATCAGTAAGTTTGCAAGCCCATGTTTATTTTGTGCTTGGCTATTTTGCGTTGTTTTGCGTAGTTTTTGTGTTTGGTTTTTTCTTGTCACAGTAAATGACGCTCTTCTGTGTTAATTATGGTTAAGATGTGTTTTCAGTATGCGGTGTGACATACCAGATTTATAGCTTCAGTAATAAATCTCGAAGTGTTTTTCTCGTAATTGGAGTCTGTGATTGAAGACGGTATCGTCGGAGTTCTAATTACGATTCAAACTGATTTATACAAAGGTTACGCGTTGAAGTATGATGATTTCTTGAAATATGATCATCGTGTGTTGATTTATTTGCAGTTTTGCTAGATTAATGCGTTATGGTGCGTTTTCAGACGATTTTGTACAAGATTGAATATAGCTTATTTCGCTGCAAATGATGGTTGAATTGATTAACGCATCTTTGTTTTTTTTTAGTTCTTTTTATGACCAAACTTAGCTGAATTTATTTCAAGCATGATTTTAACTGTACCACGTTATTGGTTAATTTTTAACATTCTTAATTCTTTGTAATAAATACATAACTCAAAGGTGTTCACCATTTGAGAGACTATATTGCACTTCAAGCATGATTTTATGTGTACATTAGGTACTGCCGTTTTGTGCAGTCTTGACTAAGTTTTTATTTTTTTCTTGTAGGCTGACAAGCAGATTGTGGACTTGTTCCAGGACTTGCGAGATGGCCACAACCTCATTTCGCTGTTGGAAGTGTTAACTGGCGAACAACTTGTAAGTATTAATTGTTAAAAAAAAAAAATCAGTTTTATTTTCCTATCAAAAAAAAATAATACTTAAGCGACTTCTCCTCTGAAGCAACGATTCACGTTTTAATACTCGCAGCAGAGGTTCAAGATATTAATAATAAATACAATGAGACGACATTCCGGCTTGCATTTTGGGTCACCATGTCGCGAATCGTTGCCAAATAATGTCTCTAATTATACGAATAGGAATTCCCCAGAATTTCTCACTTTGATTCAAATAAAATCATGACGTATGTCATATACATAGTTCTGTTAAAGAACGGAGTAAAAGATCCGAGTTCATTAATATTTAATGCTCTCTGTATCGTGGCCTTGACATTACGACCTTTTTTGTACCAGGTGTTGGTCGTTATAGTAGAGCGTAATTTTACCTACTAGTTGGTAGGCAACCGCATATACGCGCGTGAAAATCTTGTGTAGAACACTCCAGGCGCTTTTTAGCCTGACATTCAAATATACTCGACTAAAAAATGTTTTCAATTAACATTTTTAGAGATATTAGAGTAGTTTTAAACTAAGTAAAGCACAGTGACATATGCAACCAATTATACCCAGTGTATGGTTTATAATTGACCCGCGTATATTTGGTTGTATACACAACTGTGCTCTCCTTGGTTTGAAATATCTATACTAAGCTACTTTACTTATTTAAACTTGTTATATTGGAAGACAACAGGTAATTTTTCTAATACCTCAAAAATGATGAGGATAGAGTAAAAAAGAGATTACAAATTGAATTATAAACTCCAAACTAAGTCAAGTTTTATCTTCTGATTTTGAACTAAATAAAAATATGTATGTGTTTACGAGTTTTTCTGTTTTTTTACAGCCACGCGAAAGAGGTTATATGCGATTTCACATGCTCCACAACATCGACATAGTCCTCCACTTTCTGCAGTCTAAAAAGATTAAACTTGTAAATATCAGAGCGGAAGATATTGTAGATGGCAACCCTAAACTCACTTTGGGCCTTATTTGGACCATTATCCTACATTTCCAGGTAAGTTTACTTTCATTAAAAGATACGGCAAAGCTGTGTTTAAACTTATACGTTATTGTTCGCATTTTTTTTAATATTTACTTATTTTAAATTTTGATTCGCTTAGATGCAGACAAATGTTATTCTTTGCATTATTCTCTGAAAATCCTTGATATACGCATATTTCACTCATACACATTCAATTCATAAAGAGCGCTGCTATGGTACAAGGCGCGAATTTGGAGTAACTATTATTTTTGTTAACGCTGACACATCTACACACAGGCTCGCAAGGTAAGAGTCATTATGTTGACTTCTTCATGTTCGGTTTTTATCGAAATGTTCTTGTTTAATTTTTTAAGCATCTACAAATTGTTTATAATTATTATTATTTCCTGATGTTTTCGAATTCATACAGAGCCAATCAAGAAAAGAAATTGTTGTAAATTTCCTAATAAATAAATAAATGATTCAAATTTACTCTCAACAATTCCAACTATTATACGCGTTGAAAACAAAATATGACCTTGAAAATGTCGTTTTTTTTTTTTGATAAACTTATTATTTTATATAAAGCTTTTGCCCGTTTGCACCGTATTTATTAAGAACGACTTAAATTTAAGAACAGCTTATCTTTATGCCTAACTTAAGTCAGGCATCATTTGCACCGTTCGCATGTCAGCCTTTCCTAACTTAAGCATTACTTAAGGGTTTCTGACGTTGGCAACACTGTAAAGTTCTAGTTATATTTGGAAATACTTGGTTCTAAAATCAACAGTATTGCGTCACTTGTCAAAACTTTCAATAGGTTAATGTGGCGGCAAATTTGAATTACATTCATAACTACAAAAATTACGGCACAAAAAAAGAATTTATGATCAAAATGAAACCATTATTTCTAATACACAATAAAACTGTAATTTTACATTACAAACTCCTAAAATCGCTTGATAACATGATAAATTGACACATATATGTACTGTCTTGACATTTCTTAAAACGACGTTTCATGTGCACTGGGTGTCTACATCACAATCAACCAATCACAACTAAGCTTATATTTACGCTAGCTTTAAGCCGTCGATTTTCCTCCTAATGTTTCCGCTATCAATAAAATTGCATGCGAAGTAAGTATTTTAGAATTAAGTTTGAGAATTTTGCCTCTGACATTCTTGAAGATCAAACAACACAAACAGAGATCTTATTGGTATTAGATAACGCAACTTGTCATAACGTTATCACTATGAAACGCGTTGTTATAGATCCATTACAACTTTATAACACTAATTATTGATGCAGTTTATAGAATAATTGTTGTCACAAATGGTAAACATGGGAAATATAACACATACTCTGGGGTACGTTCAAGTTCTACTCATTTTGTTATCTCAAGGCACATTATATGAATACTTTCCAATCTCCCAAACAATCTACGCCACTGAATAAAAACTGTCTACTGCGCATCTGAACAGAATGCATCTTCACGGTATTCAACTTGAAGTTTAGGAAAGTATGATATACTTATGTAATGATTTCTAAATAACATTTGGACGTGGAGAACTGGCTGAGAAAGAGAACAAAACCAACTAAATCGCAGTAGCGGCTCGTGATATGTTTAATTGGGTGGGCAAAATATCAATGCAGTTTTAAGGACTTATTTAATGAAGTGTTACTATATATTATTAAGTATAACCGTAAGAACCATCAAGAAAGTCGAGTAAACACTAAACAACCCTAATAAAACGGCCGGCTTTTTGCGCGAATTTGTTGCATGGTGCTATTGCCTATTTATAGATGTTTCAAACTAAGAAGAGTACAGTTGTATATGCAACCAAATATACACAGGCAGTTTATAAACCATACACTGGGTATGATTGGTTGCATATACAACTGTGCTCTTCTTAGTTTGAAACTACTCTAGCTATTAGAATACGTCTATGTTATGGTATGGGGTTATCTGCCTAGTCCTCTGACGTCACACATGCATTTTTCGCTACCCCCACTCCTCCGGCTTGTTGGACAGTTTACGCGCTTGCAGTAGAAAACCGTCACCGCTGGTGGGCACAATCTCAATTGCCACCCCGACCTGGTAGTTTCGGTTGCATACACTACAGTTATTTACCAATTCTACGGCCAGTAGCGTAGCAGCGTTGGATTTTATTATATATTCAATATAATAATGCAGGCATATAGATAGTGGTTGTAAGGAATTTATATAAGGCAAATACTTAACTGTAACAAATATTGTATTAATAACGTCCAAATAAAAATGTGAAACACTGAATACCAGTACCAGGTGATCCAATATTTTTTGGGTGGGCACTGCCCACCCTGCCACCCCTGACGAGCCGCCACTGACTAAATGTACCATTGACTTGGATCGATAACTAATCTACTCGAAAAGCGAAGTACCATTACACGATATCAATCTTTCCATTATCCCAGACACGAAACATGCTTGAACGCCTTTAATTTTCCGCCAAGAGTGCATTCTCTAATGGCAAATTTCGGCCTAGTTCCGTTGCTTTGAAAGTGGGCTCAAATCATCAACCTACATCCGAGTGAACTTAAGACAACAACGGATCATTGTTCTAAGGAATTTACGAAAGGATGGTACGGTGAAGAGATCAGCATGTTACTTTTCTCTTTGTATGACCGAAAATGAGACGAAAACGTGGCGATAAATGACGCCAAGGAAAATTCGTGATTGTAAGACACGACCTGAAAGTTTTGCTTGACACAGGTACTTTATTATTCATGCAGACGAAACGATAGTTGGAAATTTGATAGGAAAATATATGTTGCCAAATAAATTATGGGTAATAGATAGCTTAAAATATACTTCTTCACATTGAAAGATAGGTAATTTTTTCCTTTGTATCTATTATACCGGAAGCAATAAATTTACCTTTAATGGTTCAGGTATTCTCTCTACACTATTGTACCCCCATAAGACAAAACCCTATAGTCTATTCTATACCATGGTATCTACCTTCCGAAATCCGGATGCAATATTTTGCACACCCTTTACAAAAAATTTAGGGCTGCGGCGGCACCGCGCCGTCTTTTTACGACAAAAATCTGACAACCGGAAGTAGCAAATGCTACATGCGTTTTGTTGGGGATTTATCCGATTTTGACCAAATTGATACCGATGTAATATACTTACAGGGCATACTACAGCGCCATACTATTTTTAAGAAGCTAGAAAGTAAAACGGCAATTTAAACAAAAAAGCTACATGTGTTTTTTCGCACTAAATAATTCTTCGTTATACATGTATTGTAATGAATATGTATGATATTCACCATACGCGATTGTTTATAGTTTCAGTCGGAATTTCGAAATTTACATATAACCTACCCACCACTAACAATAACAATAATAAAACGTGTTATTTGTCCATAACTCCCACAACCATTTTTTAACACATGGTCTACAAATTAAGCCAGAGGAGATCAATTTTAATTTATTGGTATCCACTATATTTATTGCACTACTTTCAATCACATATCTATGAATTTATGTAACTATTAACCACCCACATTTAAAAAAGAAAAGTAGGTGTTAACAACGTAGGATAAAAAATAACACTTTAATAATTTGAGTTGAATTAAGATAATTAATTAATTTTCTATAAATTATATACCATTTTTTCTTGTTTAAACATTACATTAAATCTGTTTAAATTATTTAAGTGCAAATATGTACTTCAAATATAGAAAACCTTGGAAATATAATAGGTAAAATACATATTTAGTACTCGAGATAAGAAGTTAGATTAAGATGTCACTGTTAATTCAAGATATACGCGCGCTGTTTAGATGGTTACCTACAAATTAAGTTTTAGTAAAAATTTAAATCCATCAATTCTACATACCTAAAATAACAATTATTTGATTACATGTCATGTAATACTCCAAAAAAAAAAAAAAAAAGACAAACACGATTAGAGTATTTGCCTTATTAAGTATCAGTTGTACGGCTTCAGAAGTTCAACACACTTGAAAAATACTGGCATGCAGCAATTTTACATAAATTAGGCACAGATACCGTAAAATTCGAAGAAACAGTGAGATCACTCGTTGGCCTGATGATCTCATGGTAACACAATTAATCATCGATTTCTATACTTCTTAATTTGAAGACCTGGTGTTTTTTTATCACTTGAAAGGTCCTTAATTATGTTTTTCTACTTTGCATTCACAATACACACATTGTAACACTGTTTTCGGTGTTACAATTAACAAATTGTAACACCGTTTTTAGTAACTTTTTTCTAAGATTGGTGACATTGATATCAAATGCATGTCAAACGAAAATACACATAACCACAAAAGTAAACACAAACTGATTTTTTAGAATCGCACAAACTGCGAAGTATGTATATTTTTATACATATTTAAACATGCGTGTTGCATCCTAGGTTTCGTACTACTAGTATATGATGGTATATAATAATTATCAATAATACTTTTTCACAGATATTTGAATTTAAGTGACAGATGACAGTGTTACCAACGGTTGCACCCATAAATACTCTAGATTGGAATTTTACCTAATATACTTCTAAATTTTTATAAAATTAATGACGCAAAGTAGAAAAAATAGTATATTATACTCGTTTTATAAGACATATTGGCGCATTCGTTCATTTGGGGCACGAGGAGCGCTAGCGACGAGAAACAACTCATGCGCCAATTTGACGTCTTATATAACTTGTATAATAATATACTATTTTTTTTTTGTACGATTTCATTCGGAATATGCGGTTATAAGGGCTTTCATGGTCTCATCAGCGTATTGAAGGTTTATGTGCCTACTAGATCTCTATTTTCGTACCATATGATATTACCAGCTTCCGGTGACGTAGCCCGACATCCGGCCTCACAGGTGAGGTTCCTGCTAATTCTCCGTTACAGTCGCTGAGTTTGCCACAATATGGTCTGCCTCGGCAGAGGTGAATTCTTCTTTTTTTTCGTACAGTTACGATAATCGCATCAGCCATGCCTGTCTCTCCCACTACACCTACTTTGATCTCAATCTTCTCCGCTATGGAAATTTAACAATCCTTCTCTGGCATTCTCCGCTATGCGGCGAAATTCAACTGTTACAAGCTTTGCTTCGTTCGTCATGGCGAAGAAATAGGATTTGATTTGGTCTATACTTACTTGAGAATTAATTGAGGTGTTATTTTGTGTTCCTGTACGTTAAAACTTATTAAAAAATATTTTTTAATTTGCCCTGGAATATGTTATTCACCCCAAACCAGACTAATGCCCAAACTAATGCTAAGGTCTCCGAAAACCATATAAGGCTCGTCTCCACACCAAACAAACAATCCAAATACGTAAAAAAAACATACGGTGAAATAAAAACCCGTAGGGGGCCTAACGCCTCCGTCCGGCCCTGGCAAAACCCACACCACGATCAACTGTGATCACGGTCTGCCGCACGCTTCCACCTGACAGTTAACACCGGTATTCCGCTAGCGCAGCACACATACACCTGTAATACTCGGTGCGGCAGTTGTCTCTCGTAAAAGTAAACAAAAGATAAAATTACGATGAAGTGAAAAATTAAGTGTCTTGAAAAAGTGGAAGAAATGTCGATCTATAGATTTGTCAAAGATGAAGGTACCACCAGTGGTTCCAAACGTTTGTTTATGCAAGGGAGCAGCCCTGGAAAAGTATTAGGGCCACCGATTGTGACAAATTTGTCCGATGTTAAGGATGTGGAGAGTTTGCAAGCGGTTTATAAAAAGCAGAGGTTGTCAACTGAAGTTTTGGGCAGTTCTATTGAGTCTACTAGTACTAGTAGAAATAATAATGATGGAACGAGAAGAACGACCACAAGGATCTATAGGAAAGTTACTACATTGACAAGGGGTGAAGAGAAAAGTCATACTGAGGATCTGACGAATCAAGCAAACGTGAGGTCTATCAGAAATCGACAGGAAGTTGTTGAATCTAGAGCGATAAAACCGGCGAAGAAAGTAAAGGTTTGGATTGTTTAGCTGCTCGTTTGAATGTTGAACATTCTCTGAACTAACAAGGTTTCCCCATATTATGTTTCGCATTCATCATTTTCCCCTATTTTCTAATTTTATTTCTATGATCGATTATATGCAGACTAAAACTTTCAACGCTGAATTTGCGTGGTTTGTTTGTTTGTTTGTATTGTGATGGTTGTGGGGAAATGTCAGTGGGTCAAACAATCTAAAATGTTGTTTTGTGAAGATGTAATAAAATTGTTCTGGTTTATAGTGCAGCTTATTTTAAAACTAAAAAATTATTGCATTGTTACATCGGTATATGTCATTCCTAAATCAGTTGAACAAACATCACATTCTTTGGTTTTAAGGGCCGATATTACAAGTATTACACGATGTAGGATGAACTATATCCATAATAGGTAGGGCTATGGTGTATTTCATTGGCTATAGGATAAGTGATACTATAGTAATACTGGAGTTAGTGATGGTCTGTTATCCTGGGTATAAACTATGCTGCAGCGTTTGTCAAACTTTTTACCTCAGCGACACCCTTGAATGATCGTTTACATGCAGCTGCACCCCAAGATATTTTTTATTTAATTTAGGAACCCATATAGATTTGCTATAAAATAGGAACATCAATAAATAATTAATCAAGAATAAAAATAAATGCATTATGCATTGAAAAATATACCTATTTATGTACATACATAGGCCTAAAGAACACATATTTTTCACTTTTTTTGTTTTTCTCGTAGCATCCCTGTAGATGGCACCCCGGTTGTAAATATGTAGGTTAGGTACTTCGTATAATTCATACACGTGAATTCAGATATATATGTATCATTGAAAAGTACTAAGACAAGTCATTATTATGTACATTTCAGTGCCAAATCAACACAGAGTTGTACTCAACGTCTTCAATTGAGGAAATTACACAGAGAGAAAAGAAATGTAAAATCAAATAAATGTATTTCGTTGCACATATTTCTTTCATGAAAAGAATGGATGTTTGAAACAAAAAAGTATTTTTCTACTTTGCATTCACAATGCACACATTGTAACACCGTTTTCGGTGTTACAATTAGCAAATTGTAACACCGTTTCTAGTAACTTTTTTCTAAGATTGGTGACATTGATATCAAATGCATGTCAAACGAAAATACACATAACCACAAAAGTAAGCACAAACTGATTTTTTAGAATCGCACAAACTGCGAAGTATGTATATTTGTATACATATTTAAACATGCGTGTTGCATCCTAGGTTTCGTACTACTAGTATATGATGGTATATAATAATTATCAATAATTACTTTTTCACAGATATTTGAATTTAAGTGACAGATGACAGTGTTACCAACGGTTTCACCCATAAATACTCTAGATTGGAATTTTACCTAATATACTTCTAAATTTTTATAAAATTAATGACGCAAAGTAGAAAAAAATAGTATATTACACTCGTTTTATAAGACATATTGGTGCATTCGTTCATTTGGGGCACTCGTCGCTGGCGCTCCTCGTGCCCCAAACAACTCATGCGCCAATTTGACGTCTTATAAAACTTGTATAATAATATGCTATTCTAAATTTAAAAAACTTAGCTGCATACGCTGAGTAAATGCATGAGCTTAGGTAAAAAGAAATAGTTTTTGCTGGAAAAAAAACGATTCTTTTACACCAAATGGTTGTCCATAATTTTCGTAGAAATTGTTTGGGTCTAATTGCAGAAAGACGTTTGAATAAAAAACAATCTGGTTTTATTTGGAATAAAGAACGGTTTTGAGATAAATAAATATTCTATTTGAAATTATTTAGAAGAGAAAGAAATATAGATTTGATTGAAAAGATTATGTGTTTAAATAAAAATCGTGCGTTTCATTCAAAATATCGCTATGTCTACTGGCGGGGAAATGACGTGACAATCTCTAGTCACACGTTGGCTTAGTTTGAGCTTACATAAGCTGAGTTATAGAAAGCGAGCGGTATTCTAGTTCCATTTCATTTGGGAAGAAGTCCGTAAGAAGATATCCGTGGAGAAAAATGATCTAACGAGACCACCATAATGTTTTATTGTGTTTTTCGACTTGAAACCTTGGTTATAATCCAAGCATTATAAAATAATGATTAAATTAAAAAACATTATTGATTTTAATATGAAAAAAATCTGATGTGGCCAGGCACATGACTTCTCGATCATTCGATACAGCCGTGTTCAGGGGGGCAATTTGGAATTTCAAGGGGCATCCGCTTACTATGATTTAATTTTTTTTTCCAAAAAATGGAATGGACATAAATTATACAAAATTTTCTCTACTATAGTTTATTATTTAACTATTTTGACGAAATTACAAAAATGGCGGCTAATTTGCAAAATCGTTGAAAAATGATAAGAGTAAACCTCGAGTTCCTTTGGGCCCTTTTGGACAAAACTTCTTTCAGCTCTAAGTTTAGTCACGAAACTTCTAAATATGAAGTTTCGTCTCTATACCTTCAGTAGTTTCTCCGGAATCGTCGCCACAAAAAACGGGTACACACACACACAGACATTTTTTTGTACCTTGGTCAAAAATGTTCTGGGGGCCCAAAAAGACCTATTTCCGCTAAAATCTCAATTTTTTTTTTTTCGACACGATTACAATACTTTGTCATACGTAGTATGATATTATATTATATATTGATAAAATCTATTTTTTAGAAAATGTAGTTGAGCACACAGGGAGAAAAAAATTTAATAAAACGAATATGGTTCAAGTCTAATAAAGATCGATGATAAATGGTGTTGTCTGCCAGTGTGCCAGCACTATCTAACCAGCTTTAGTTGCCGCAAAGAAATGATTCCTTTGGTAAGATTTATTAAATCAAAGCTATCGAATTTGTATGAACGTCAATTAATTTAATGATGAGTATGAACTTTTCTGGAGACACTATAAAAAATTGTAAACTTTTGAAAAGAACTGTATCAAATTTGATCAAAATCTATCAAAGGGGTGCGGACCAAATTCTAATCTTGTGTTTTGACATAGAATTGCATCTTTTTTTAAAGAGTTTTTTGAAGATTATGCCGCTCGTCCTTTTGTTATTTTGTTTTGTTTGGTGTGTCATTGAAAAGAATACATTCGCCATTAAATTACCACACATTATCCTCCATATGAAAATTTAGCCAATGACGTATGAACGTGTATGAACATTACTAAGTTACGAGGTGGTTGAAAATTGAACCTATAGTCGTCAAAGTGAATTGGTGTATGTGATGAATTGATGGTTAAAAAGATTCTTACTTTTTTATGAGATATTGAACCGTCATCATATTTTTACCCAGCAAAAAAACTATTTTTTGCTTTAAGGAAATGCAACCATTTTAATATTACGTAAATGACTGATGAATGAATAATTTAGAAAGCAATTGTATCAAAAAGATCTATTCTTACTTTTTCATGAGATATTGAAATTCGCCCTTCATAATATTTTTACACAGAAAAAAAATTATTTTGATATTACGTAAATGAATGATGAATGAATAATTTAGAAAGCAGTTGTATCGGAAGTTGGTCTCATTTTGTTCCAATTCTTTAGAATGACACCCGTTTAAAGTAGGGTTTTGTTAATATTTTAACGTTTTAAGTCACTTCAATAACTTATTTAATGTCCATGCAGAAGTGTTTCAAATCAATAACGTTTCCTGCTTAACGAATTTGTTTTTTATAATACCTAGATAATTATGATTTCTTTGGTTGCTTGTGATTTGATGTGACATCTGTGTGATACTCCTCACAGTCTAAAGTACCATTTAGGTAATGTACCATTACGGAGAAATCAAATACCTCAACAAACATTTAACTTGACACTCATTTAATTGTCACAATTGTCATTGAAAGCCGTGGGAGAAATAACAGTTATTATTATCTAGGCATTCCACTTCTTGTTGGTTGTAGGAGTCACAGCTGTTATTCGCAAGAAATCCAACTCTTGAATACTATAAGTAAGCATTAAGCAGCCGGTCTGTAGGTGGGTCAATGTCACGTAAACCAGCAAGAAAAGTCGCGCCGAAAATGGCGTGCAACTCCTTAACTGTGACGTTTCAAGTTCACCTTGTCATCCATGTTCAATAAGGCGCCGCTTATTTTGCAATAGTGCAAGAATAAAAATGTATCTTCCCATGGTAGTCTAGATGTTTGGCTGTTTCAACACGCAATCCTAGAAATTTAAATATGGTCAACGGAATTTACGAAAAACTAAGGAGAATTCTTAGATATGCTTGTTTATCATGTTAGACTATAATGGTTATGTATTGTGAAAGAATACGCTGGCGCCATCTGCTCATCGATTACCTAGTAGGTACTGTATTGGGAAAATATTGCTTTAATGTGTCATCTTTATGATTAGGTTTGTCATTTCATAACAAAACTAGAATGGTAAAGAGTTTTGTAATTACAAACATTTGTATATTTCCCATACACAAATCATATGAATTTACTGTGATTTGTTTTGGTCTGCACACTGTTGCTTCCTATAATGACTGTTTTTGTGGCGACTTCAATTCCTGGTCATACGATTGGTGTGTAAGAGGTTAGGACCTGGAGTCTGTTTTTATTGGTAGCGTAGCAAACAGAGCGGTCAAAATGTAATTTACTTTATATCAAATTCAAACGGAGGATGCGAACTTTCTTTGAAACCTTAAGGGTTTGGTATCGCTAGATTTTTAGAAGCCAAAAATAATAGTAAATGAACACAAAGTATAACGTTAGGGTGATTAAAAGTCAAATTCTAACCAAAACAAATATATTTACAAAATGAACAAAAAGATTAAAAACCCTTCAGATCGAGTGTACAATAATCATTGAAACTCTTGACACAATGATAATAGTTGGAGAGAAAACGGATGACAGGGACATAATTATTTTAAAAAAAAATTACCTAAATTGTTATTGGCAAATTTACATCAGCAGAGATGGCATCACGGGCACACACAGAAACAAAACACAAGATAAGGGCCTATTGCCCTAAAACACGTAACGACTACATCTTTCGACTTCTAAACCACGACCTCGACTGATATTTTAAAATATACTTCAAAACCAGGAAAGGCCTTCTCCCACCAAATACAGAACCAAAAACATTTGCACATCTGTGTCCGGCTACACAAAGTTAGGAAGCATCTCAACTTCCAGAAAAAAACTCTATTCACAATTCACAAGCAAACTCGAAACCCTATCAGGTCAAAACGTTTCCTGAACAAATAACTTTGTGCTACCCTCAGTGAGCCATCTGTTTATTATATTATATACAACCGTTTACTCAAACCCAAAAGAATAGACAAAACCCCACGTATGACAGGTGCACGACCAAGCAATTCTTTTTCAGAACTTCTAACTGAGTGGTTGTAATGTTTGTCCATATCTAAAAGATAAAATAGGATTTAAAACTTTTAATTTTCTTATAAAATTGCTTTGAAACGGGTTATTGTCTTGACCGAGAATTGAAATTATCACTAGTGAATATTATGCAATAAAATTTAATGTAGTATTTTCCATGCCACATGCTTCGGGTTGTCGCAGAGATGTAAATCGTTGTGTCATCTGTTATTTTCTACTGATACTTTTTAAATATTAATTTAGTCAGTAGATATCTCAACATATTTTTAGTTGGGAATCCAAGGCATTTACTTTTAGAGTAAGTAAAGTATGTTTTTACTAAAACAAACCTTTCAAAATTAGGCAGAAACGAAAAGAAAGATCGATCTTTAATAGTGGCAGACAAAGGTTTATTTTGTTCGTTGAAGCATATAGGTTACGTATATTTTTTGTCCACCGAAAAAATTTTGTTGTAAGACCAACTTCTCCTTTTTTATAAAAGAATAACTTTTTCTTTGTCGCAGAAATGCTAAATGCTTAAACCGTAAGAATAATTAGCCGTTGAAACATCTATGATGAAATTCTTATTAGAATAAAATATTATTTGGATAGAAAAAAATCCTCTTCATGCTACACTCGCAAGAATATTTTTTCTTGATATCCAAGAATAGAGTTCTCTCTGTGCACATAATCTTTTTACTCAAATCTACCTATATTTCTTTGCTTCAAAGCTGATCTTTGTTACCAATAAAACCAAATTATTTCATTCAAACAAGTCTTCAATTTTCTGAAGCCATAGAGACCCTACCTAACGTCAGTTTCTATGACATAATGACATTTGTCATGCTGACATTTAATGTCATGTAATGTCAGTGGCACTGACGTTTGTTAAAATCTGACAATTTGCAATACAGCGACGAAGGCTGTGGATTCTGTCATTCATTGTTAGGTTTGTATTAGATACGATTTAAATATTTTAATTTCGCTTAAACATTGTCATGTTTTTGTACACCTAAAACATTAATATGTTTTTCACGTGCATTTTTTTAAACACATTTAAAATACTTCAAGAATTCTGTGCAAATTACTGAGTAACAATTGAATATACTGTGATGATACACTCCGATGGTACATACTTTTTCCTTAAATCGCGATTGTTTTTACAAACAAATAATCGCTTGTCACTTTCGTTTGTTTTACAATGGCGCATTGTGACTAGGAATGGTTACGATTTCTTGCCACGTACGATTTTATTTGTTTTAAGCTGACGCATCCTGTGCTATTGTCGTACCATCATGTTATATAATAAAGGACACTTCAGCTACAACATTTGCGAATAATAGGTACAGGAGATTGCACAATTAATAAAAAAAGACAATGCCTTTCCTTTGGTTGGTTACGCTATGCCGAAATCTATTGAAGATATTTACGGTAAATTGCAAGTTATTTTTGTTATTACATACGTAATAGAATCAACATTTCTGACGCGCAAGCATGTTCAATACGATATGGCTAAAATACTGTGTATCTTTAAAACGGGACTGTCCTTTCAGAAGCATTAATTACGCCTCAATATCGCAACCAAGTTATGAGTAGCCATTCCGATTGAAATAAATTACAGAGAACGCAATAATTTCCTTGAATACCATTAACATATCTGTATCGGTATTCAAGAGTTCGCTCATTTGCCTACTTCAGTAGTCTGCGAAGCAAGGATACCGCTATGATAGAAGTGTGGCCGGTTTCCATTCATTCTTTCAGAGCAACGTCATCTCCTTGTATAGGCTAGCTGTAGATGAAACTTTCTCTTGTTCTTTTTTCTTTATCTAATTAGTGTTACGATATTTACGATGTTATTTTTCTCTGTCTGGTTGTTATGTCACTATTGTTGTTACTTCTTTAATAAGAATATAAAATGCGTTAATCTCATACAGGAACTGTAGACAATTGTTCGACTCGACTCATTACCTACTGCTGGTACATAACCTTTAGCATTGACAAACGCAAGTTTATTGTTTTTTCTTTTTTTTCAGATTTCAGACATTGTAGTAGGTCAGGAACCCAACGTTTCTGCTAGGGACTACCTGCTTAGATGGGCGAAACGTACCACAAATAAATATCCTGGTGTTAGAGTTACCGACTTCACTTCGTCCTGGAGGGATGGCCTGGCCTTCAGTGCAATCCTTCACAGGAACAGGCCCGACCTGGTTGACTGGCGACAGACCAGAGGGCAGCATGCTCGCGAAAGGATGGAACACGCCTTCTACGTAGCAGAGCGAGAATACGGAGTTACCAGACTGCTAGATCCTGAAGGTAACCGTTATTGTTCTGGGAATTGCATATTTCTTTATCTTGTGTCCACGAGAAACGAAAAGCTTTTAAATCCTCATTTAAAATTTATTCTGGTAAAAAAAAATGATTTTGATGTAAAATAAACCTAGTATATTATATACAAATATTGATGTTTTTTATCTGTTGGTTTGATGTTTCTTTTGTACCTGTATTCACAATACATATGTTAATTGCCGAACAATCAAAACTCAACAATAAAAAACCTTTGTTGATAAATATGAACAGCCTTAACCTGAATCCAATAACATTTATGGCACATATTGTGCATATCTGACCCAATATCTTACCATGTTTATGGTCGTAAGAACAGTAAAAAATAAAGTCGATAAATCCATTTGTGCCTTGTTGCAGAGGTATTTAATAATTACGATTTCTCGCGAACTCCATAATATAATCTACGCATTTCTACATATTTGGTAGTGTACGATTTGTGTCATTAGAATTACGCAGTAAAGAATAGCTATGTCGGTGAAAATACGCTATTTACATAATCTTATTTGTCCTACTGTCGGTACCAATGAAATATGCTGCGGTGAATTGCTGAACACTGTGCAGCAACTGGCCGCCATGACATCATGAGCGTGGGTACAACCATGACCTCTTCTGCTCAATAAAATATAGTGACAATAATACCCAGAATTACATATGTATTGATTAAAATAAGTCTTACGTAATAAGTGAGGTTATATTTTCGTCGGTTCAGATATTATTTTGCAGTCTGATTTTCACGAAGTTTTAGAATGGTTCTAGAGCAAACGTTATTTTAGTCCGAACAAAACCCGGAAACGGAATCGAAAAAATATCGGTTTATTACGCGTAAAAAACTCGTCCACCTACAAATCCTTTCAGAAAATTATAACCAAATTCTGAGAAATTTTTCCTAGCTAATACAGTTTTTAAAGTCAGTGTTTTCTCATTTGATCAATGTAACCGACATAATGTGTTTGTGGTTCCAACCACCCTCTGGAACTTATTATTAAGGACATTGGTCAAGTTTTTAAGTACTCAGAGTTAAAGCCAAGTCATTTAGCGAAATACTATAGTACAAACCAGGAGAGCTGCAAATGACTCGTCGCTTACAAGGTTACGAAAAAGATATACGAAAAGAAGGCTGTTTCATTCTAACACGCGTGATCGGTCAGACAAGTTCTGTCGCGTATCTCGAAAACAACAGTAGAAATCGCTTAGTCATTTGCAGCTCTCTTGGTTTTTACTATAGCATCCAATTCATTCCCATATGTTAATTTTCAAACAGTGTTTTAACTGAAACTTTGTAAATTGAACTTCCAACTTCATAATTCGGGTATTTTTAACCGATTGTGAGGATTTTTCTATATGATGTAAAAAAGATTGTCAGAATTAACAAGGACCAATTATATTGGTGGTAATTACTAAATAGATATTTTATACCGCAAGTAGAAAAGAAATAAGGTTAGTGGCTTTCTGCGATCGGCCATGCATCTTCTATAACAATTAACATATCAAAATAATTAATTTGGCATTAAAACTGAGTAGGCAAAAACATGACCAAGATCATAAATTGTTATAGAGCAAAGGGTGTACACCTTAGATCACAAAAACCTCATGTCGGGTACACAAATCAAATGAGTTGTAGAAATAATTATATTAAACATTGTATTAGCTATAAGTACATTATTTGTCCATAATTTACTGAAAGAATCATAAAAATTGTGCAAAGATTTCAAAAGTTACTAGATATCAAAATTTGTGAAATTTTTAGGTGGGCTGTTGTTGATGCTGATTATATTTTTGTTAAATAAATTATATACATAATATAATGTTGTTAATTTAGCAAAATCCTCCATATTGTTTTGTTAAATAATTTACATTATCTATTTTATACATACTTCTATTAATTATATCGTTAACCTGTAATGTTATGTTAATCTGTGCTTTTTTCAAAAATCAATTCAATTTAAAAAGTTAACCCTTAGCCGGAACTGAACTGAAAAAGGTCCATTTGCATTTTTTTTATGTTAATTTATTTTATCTTGTCCACAGATGTTGACACACATGAACCTGATGAAAAATCTCTGATCACATACATTTCCTCGTTGCATGAGGTTTTTCCTGAACCAAACCCAATCCATCCACTTTACGATACGGGGGCACAACAGAAAGTTCACGAATATAGGGAATTGGCATCCTCCCTGCACCTTTGGATGAGAGAAAAGTACAGCTTAATGCAAGTATGTAAAAACAACAACTTTCAATTATTTCTTTAAGCACTATACAAACAAAAAAAAAATACTTATCAACAAAACTTTTCAGGACCGATCATTCCCACCTACCCTAATAGCAATGAAAAAACTAGCCACCGAATCATCAAGATTCAGAACCGAAGAAGTTCCACCAAGGCAACGGGAAAAGCAACACTTACATCAATTATTCCGTGAACTCGATAAGTACTTTAAGAGCATCGGAGAGATTGACATAGAACCGGAATTACAATTTGAAAAGATTGAGAAAAACTGGAACAAACTCATGGTTGCGCACCAGGACCGCGACAAGCACATCTTAGACGAGATTCGTAGGTTAGAACGACTACAACGACTAGCAGAGAAGGTAACTTCAATTGTTTTGTTATAAACCCCTTTCCCCCACATTTACTGCGATAGGGTATATTCACATCGTCACAAAATTTACGTATATAATGTCAATTCCAAATGCGCAGAGCCAACCTAAATTTAAGAAAAAAATTAAATCATGGCATACTAGATCTTTTTTTATTGAACATACATCTGCATTGAAAACTGAATTGATTTAGCAGGCATCTGTCTGTGTACAAGATATTTGGTATATAAGATTATCATATCAAATGTAAAAACAAGTTTATAAATGGGCAAAATCAGAAAAATTTTAATCAAAAATCTTAAATCAGACTAATATAGACGTTTCAAACCAAGGAGAGCGCAGTTGTGTATGCAACCAAATATACGCGGGTCAGTTATAAACCATACACTGGGTATAATTGGTTGCATATGTCACTGTGCTCTACTTAGTTTAAAACAAAATGAAATAGACTTTTATTTTAAAAATTTTCTTTAAATTTGCTCAAAAAAATATGCATTTCACATCATGGTTGTTTAGTTTAGTAGGTCCTCTTGTGGAAAACAAATTGTAAAATATCAGCGCAACATTCATTGGACGTTTTTTTTTTCTAGGTGCACCGAGAAATAAAACATACGGACGCTGCGCTAGACAACATCGAGCACAGAATAGACGAGGAGAGCCGTAAGATAGAACGAATCCACCCACTAGAAGCGAAAAAGATTGCCGATCACATCGATAAAGAACTAGAAAATGTAGAATCCAATATAAATTCCTTATTCACCGATGTCCACACCCTATTGAATGCAAGATATGCCCAAGCTCCGGAATTGGAAAAATTGGTAAAACGTTTACACGAACGTTGGGTCAACATGCGTAAACTTTTGTTGAAAAAAATTTCACAACCGCTGGCCAATTTACGTTTCCCAATTGAAGAGAAAACAGTTACTAAGCATGTCCATACTGTACAAGAAGTACGCAACGTGGATACAAATCCACATTTCAGGATGCTTCAGGAATGCATAGAGTGGTGCAGAAGTAAATTGAAACAATTGCAAGAAGCCGACTACGGCTCCGATTTGCCTTCTGTGCAATCTGAACGTAACATCCATGCTCGGGAACATAAAATCATTGACCAGTACCATTCGAAGGTTGACAGTTGTAATTCTGCTCGGCAATACTTTAGCGGAGAAGAATTATCTCTATACGATCACCATTTGAGTTCTTTGAAAAAGATATACGCCGAATTGTCTACTTTTTCTAATAATCGTCTAAGTGATTTGGATACGCTTCTAGATTTTATTCAGTCGGCGACGAACGAATTGCATTGGTTGAACGAAAAAGAAGAAATCGAGGTTACAAGGGATTGGTCCGATGGGAATATGAACCTACATTCCGTGAAGAAGTATTACGAGGTGAGTTAACCTTAAAAAGAATAAAAATAAAAATAAACACATTTTAAAAATACAAAGTGTGACTTTTTGACATTAATTAAACCGTCAGGTGCAAAAGATGAACTTTCTGTTGGTAATATTAAAGCATTTTTTTATGATATTTGGATTTGACTAGACGAATCAAAAACAAGAATTTTATGTAATAAATACCATAACATAGTATAGATGTTTCAAACCAAGGAGAGCACAGTTGTGTATGCAACCAAATATACGCGGGTCAATTATAAACCATACACTGGGTATAATTAGTTGCATATGTCACTGTGCTCTACTTAGTTTAAAACTACTCTAAATATCTTATCTGTATAACGTAAAAGAGTATACATACTTATATAATACGTAAATTTACTTTTGGTTAATGCAGCAAAATTATGGATCTGGCTATAAGGTGACGTTTTGCAACAACATCCTAGCCTTTAATTTCAGCTTATAACCTCAATCTTTTCTAATTTTAGTCCCTGATGAGTGAATTGGAGAAACGAGAAATCAACATTTCAGCCGTTCAAGATCGCGGTGAAGCGCTGGTCTTGCAGGGTCATCCCGCTACCAAAGCCATCGAAGCACATATTGCCGCTGTTCAAGCACAATGGGCTTGGCTAATTCAGTTGACTCATTGTCTGGAAGAACATTTGAAAAACGCTCATAATTATCAAGTGTTCTATAAAGATGTCGCTACTGCAGAGCAGTGGTTAAAAGAGTAAGTGTATTTTAAGTTTTGTGGTTTATCTCAATTTGAATAACTATTTTTTCTTTAATTTCTAAATTTTTATTCTAAAATCATTTTTTATTTCTACAGAAAAGATGAGATTATGAATACCGAATTCAGCCAGGGAGATTTCACTTTAGACCAAGGTGAAGCCTTAATTCAGGGAATGCAACATCTGCGGGAAGAATTGAACGCTTTTGGTGACCAAATCCAAAATTTGACAGTTCGATCACAAGAAATCGTTCCACTGAAACAACGAAGGCAACCTGTGACAAGACCAATGAAAGTCATAGCCGTCTGTAGCTACAAGACGCACAACGTAAGTAAAAACTATAACTACTAACTTCAAAGTCTAACCTAAAAGAATGAAATCTAATTTATCTTGAAACTTTTTTTGTTTTAGTTTTCAATTGAGAAGAACAAGCATTGTACTTTAACTGATAACTCTGGCCGCATCAAGTGGCGTGTGCATAACGATAAGGGCGTTGAGGAGTCCGTTCCTGGAGTATGTTTCGTGATTCCACCTCCAGATAAAGAAGCCCTGGATGCCGTGGAAAGATTACGTAGACAGTATGACAGGTCGCTGGCGTTATGGCAGAAGAAACAGTTGAGGATGCGGCAGAATATGATCTTCGCTACCATCAAGGTGGTCAAGGGCTGGGATTTACCTCAGGTAAGAATTCTATTTTTCTATTTGCGGTGATTGTAGTTTAGCACATTGCCACGACAGGGCAGTTTTCAAGATTTTGATAGAAATTGTGAATTTTCTTAGAAAAGTTAAATCTATAATAAAGCTAGTAAAAACCTAAAATATCGGTGAAAGAATGTTTAATAAGAGAATTTAACGGATTTTGATCAGTTTTTTATTTTATCTGAAAAATTTTAGCCAGAAATGCAATATTCTGACATTTATTCGAAAAATGTGATGAATTTCGAGAATTGAATTTTGAGAGCAAACAGCTGATAGTAAAATCTAGTCAGATTTCCTAGTGGATTTTTAATAACCTTTATTTATTTTGTTCATGAATAATTAATACCGTTATGAACACAATTTTAATAATACATTATGTTTTCTGACTTGAACAAAATATTACCAAAATAAAATTTTTCTCTTTTGCAGTTTATTGCCATCGGTGCTGAACAGCGTAATGCTATCCGCAGAGCTTTGAATGAAGATGCTGACAAATTGTTTGCCGAGGGTGATCCATCAGATCCACAACTGAGAAGGTTGCGTCGAGAAATGGATGAGGTTAACCGCCTCTTTGACGAATTTGAACGCAGAGCAAGAGCTGAAGGTAACACTCCTACTACATTTCTCCTCTAAATTTTTTTATGTTTCAAATAAATAAACAATTGTAATATTTCAGAGGAGAGCAAGAATCAGACCAGAGTATTCAACAATCAAATCTCTAACCTGCAAAGAGCGTTAGATGAGGCGGAACGCGTTATAAACCAACGTGTTTTGTCTCCGATTCCACGAGACATCGATACTTTGGAACACTTGACGAGAGAGCATAAAGAGTTTGAGTCCCGCTTACAAAATTTGGAACCAGAAATCGAACAAGTGAAAGATACATTCCGTAGCATAACGTTAAAAACTCCTCAGCACAAAAAAGACTTGGAAAAAGTTCTTGACAAATGGCAATATATTTGGAATACAAGTAAACTGTACATGGAAAGGTTACGTTGCTTAGAAATTGTTTTGAATGGTATTGACGAAGCTTCACAAACTATTTCCGAGTTTGAGAGCAAATTAGCAATGTCTAAAGAATTACCATCGACGGAAAAAGCTTTAGAAGCTGTTCACGACGATCTACTCAAGTTGCAGTCAGCTGTTGGGCAACACCAAATCGTAATGGATCAGTTAAATGACGATTTTGATAATGCTAGACGTCTTACCGAAAAGTCACGTCCGAATCAAAGAGGTCCTCATTCCGATGTTGAGAGGTTGGAGAAGGAGATTCAAAAATTGAATAACCGTTGGAATAATATTTGCGCGCATTTGGCCGATCGTATGAAAGGTTGTGAACAGGCTTATGCATTGCTGAAAAATTATCATAAAGCAAAACAGAATGAAGATGATTGGCTTGATGAGCAATATGGAAAGTTGGATAATTTGCAACCTATTAAGGACAGGGCAAAAGATCATTTGGAAGCTACTAGAGTGAGTGTTGCTTTTCTTATTAAATAAAGAGGTTGAAAAATGGCCTAGAGTGCCATGGAAAATATTATAGTTTGGCTACTCTGAAATTTGACAATTAAACTTTAAGCTTTATGTCAATATCCAAGTTTTAGAGGTTAGAGTTGACCAGTTTTGATGTTTTTGTTACTTACATTTTGTGATGTTTCAAATGTCAATTGCTAAAGCATGTAGCCAACATAAATTTTAGAAAAAAGTTAAATCATGGCACACATTAATAACTGTTAGATAATTGATTATTGAAAAATAAGGGTATTCAAAATTTAAACAACTAATACTGTTATAAATACTATTATTTGGTGTAATACTGGACTATTAATAAATTACAAATAGGCGGCTTTAGAATTAATATCTCAAGCTCTTTTGGATTTTTATAATTGTCACAATTGTATTAGAAATTTGTATTTAATTTTTTTTGTTTCCAGAATCTTCTGAACAGTGTTGTAGAACGAGCCCCATCTGTAGAAAAAGTCAACGTCAATGGAGGCAAATATATTCGTGAAGGAAAGGTAACTATCACCATGGCAGGGATCGGTTGAAATTAAAAAAAAAAAAATAGGTTATGTTTATGCAACAACATTTTTCTTTAAACATAAATGAAAAATATAGATATATTTACGGTAATATTTCAAATACAGTAAATATAACCTAAAATTTAACAACATCCTATGTAAGGTATTTTTACGTCAGATTTAAATTTGTAGATATGTGTGAAGTGAGAGATCGAAGTACGAATGTGTTCACCTCCATCCCCATCTATAATCATTATTATTATTATCTTTTACCTTAGTACACTGTGTAGTCTTTGGTATTATAACCTCACTAAAAACCAAAAAATCTTTTTTTCCTGCTTAAACCGACTAAACAACAAAACAGAAATGGTGACTTCCCATATCTTTCACATGTTATGTCTCTTCCAAAGCTATGACTAGTATAGATGTTTAAAACCAAGGAGAGCACAGTTGTGTATGCAACCAAATATACGAGGGTCAATTATAAACCATACACTGGGCATAATTGGTTGCATATGTCAGTGTACTCTACTTACTTTAAAACTACTCTACCATGCACGCTTTACAAGCACTATTATGCACTTCTTTCGATATATCAATAAAAATTAAACGGTTCATTTTTGGAAGAGATTGTCATCCTCGCTGCCATTATAAGTTATAAGGTTTTATCTTAATTTGACCCACTTGAAGAAACAAAAAGGTAAAAACGAAAGAAATAGCAGGCACTGACGACACTAACCAAATGACACCTAACCTCTCTAACCGTAACACTAGATATGGAGCAAGGGGCTGCAACGGTTCCGGGAGTCTCTGCTCGAAGCGCAACCGTCCCTCGACGCAAGCCTGGCGTTCAGGGAGAGGCCTGCTGGCCCTATGGGGGCTGATGTTATCGCTGCGGAGTTGGACGACTTCAACGGCCGATACCAATATCTGCTAGATGCCCTGTATGGCAGGTTGAAGGAAATTGCTGCACGTTGTCCTGGCGATATTGTCACATTGGTAAGTTTGATTTTTCATTTGTTTCTAATAAAAACTTTTGTCTTTAAGAACTAGAAGGAAATATCTAATGTAAACTATCAACCCAACTATCAAAAGATTGTAGGTTGGTAACTGTAAAATTTGACAATTGAACTTTAGGCGCCTTTTTGCTTTTTGAAATTTTGAAAGTTGTAGGGTTTGGAGTAACCAGTTTTATTGTTGGTTTACTTAATTTTTTCGACAACTAAAAATAAAGTAAACAAAATACAGTATAACTTCGCTAATCCGGACATATATCGTTCCTGACCATGTCCGGACTATTGAGGTATCCGGATCACTGGAGGTTTTTTTCTTTTGTTGGGAAGGGTCATTTTTTATGATGAAGATGAAAACAACTGGGAATATTTGAATATATGTGAGCCCGGACGCAAAAAGGGACCTGCCGTAACGTTATCTTGCACAATATTTTCGCACGTAAGGTCTCTTCCGATATGTACCGTTATGCTGCACGTTATTTTCGCACGATAGGTCCCTTTTTGCATCCGAGGTCACATATAACCAAAACATAAAATTAAAAACTAAATTCTGAACATAAATGGATAAAATAAGCAAAAGATTTCAGTTATTTTTTAAAAATGTGTCAATCTTTGTTTATATTCTTTTGGATACAGCTACATTAGTAAATTTTTCTCTGGGCCTTTTGAGAAGCAGGATTTGCATGGGAAAATTGTTTTCTGCAGACCCCCTGATGCCCAAACAAAACGCGTTGGCAGCATCGACATTAGAGCTTTTTGGGGCCTGTTAACCCCTGTTAAGAATGTTTTAACTTCAGGCTTAGAATATTTTTCGAAACATTCAGTAAGCAATGTTCTACACATCCGTCCTTTATCAGACGCCTTGTACACAACTGGTATTGAGCTCATTCTGCATTTAAAAGCTTCTAGATTTGCCGCTATTGCTAATATTAAGTGGCAATTTATGTGATCCGGTTGCTTTACAGTAAGACATTAATGTTAAACAATACTTTGGTATTTTCTACCTAGTTTTAACTATTATATATTGTGTCCGAACTAGGGAGGTAAAATTTCCAAAATGTCCGGTTGACAAGAGCGTTCGGATTACTGGAGTGTCCGTACTAGAGAGTGTCCGATCTATCGAAGTTGTACTGTATTGACGTTATGTCTTACTTTTTATATGTCAATTACTAAGGCGTGTAGCCATCAACATAACTTTAATTAAGTTCAACTAAGTGTAAAAACTGTAGTTTTCATGGGTAACACCAGCTGTGTAATATTTCATCTTAATGAGAGTATTTTTTGTGTACGAATGTGAAGTTCTGTTACTAGAGTTGCTTGACTATCACATATTGATTGAGCTGCGATGTTTTTTTTTTAACACACTATCATGTGTTAATATTAGGTGGTATTCATAGCTGAAGGAACACCAATGCCAAGTTTCACTCTGAAGCAAGAGTAAAACACTACTCAGTGATTCGATGTAGGTAATAACATGTTATTAACAATTCAGACCTCCAACTCAGTGATCAAATCAACGAATATAAATTCCCAGCCTAATCAATTATTCTGAAACCGTTAATTATTAAAATTTGCAACCTACATTATCGACCTTGTCGTTGAGATCCCTGGCAAGAATTCATATCATAATTTCTCAACACAAATGGTGTAATTAAAAATAGAAATTAAACCTATATTTAGTGCTTAATTAAAACCGTCTTGAATCAGTTGGCGCACCTGCCAAAAAACAAAAGCTGGATAGCAGGTATTTAGAATAATTGCGCTCTTCCTTTCATAATGTTACTTAATATACAACCTTGACATTTGAGTGTTTGAAATGTGGACCGGTCAATAAAATAGTTTCCAAATGTTTACAGTCTACTTCACTTTACATGAAAGAATAGGTATCTCATTATAATTGTTATAATGTATAATTCTGACGTTTTGTGTAAGCAGCTGATATTTTAACTGCTTACCTTGAATTAGAAAAACTTTACGAATCATAAATCAGTTTAATAATAAATGTTTATTACGTGCATTGCTAAAGTACCAAATTAAAGAATTAATTCTAGTACGGATCCAAATGTTTTTATTGCAACAATAAATGCGTCACGATGTGATGGGCGAATTAAATTCGCAGGCATAAATGCATAAAGCTTGCTAATACGGCAAATTTAGGTTAGTAAAATAGTAAAAGAATTTCTATTTATATAAATGACGGTGAAACACATAACGAGAACCTGTTCTGTATGTGATAATTTCAGGTATTTGTTGTTAAATAGCCGACAAATAGGCAATTCGCTATTTATAGACAATTATGTCACATATACAAAGCAGGAGACAATTTTCCAATTTATAAATTACGGACGCAACGGTTGCAGAGAAAACTGCCTAAAGCAATACCTGTCATTGATCAACGATGTTTCTTTATAGTAGTTATTGTTGTTTAAGAAATAAGCGCCGTTTGCGTGACTATATACGAATCAAAGTGGGCGAAAATTGTGTAGGTAGTGGTCTGGAATTGTTTATAGGAAATTAATGGCAAATTACATCATCATTTTAATAATTTTTTTTGTAATACAGCATTCTGCAGAGATCAATTGACATTTGGTCGACAAAGACATGACACGTCTTAACAACTCGTGTTCCAAATTTTGAAATATAAATAGATATTATACAATTAATTTTCTTGGAAATACTTGTTTGACTATCGACCATAAAAATTGAGATAATACCATTGTAAATACAATAAAACGATCAACTGATAAAAATTCGTTGCGTTTGTTATAATACAACCACCTTAACTATAAATAGAAGTTAACTCATATATGTTTATTTACAAATTTCAATACTTGGGTCGAGGTTGTATGCTAATATTGTGCTAAAATATTCACCTAATATGTCTGTTGAATAAATTACGTCATCACGCTCTGTGTAACATAAGTAGATAAGATTGCGATCGTTTTTTTCAACGAGCACTCTTCATTTGTTCGAAAATAAACATGACATCTTTAGAAGAGTTAGTTAAGAATAGCAATTGAAATGTCACTTGTATAGATGTAGTTCATTAGCTGCAGTTAGATTTTACAGTCCTATTTTCTTTTTTGCTTGTACGGTGCACCTAACTGTACTTTTAAACCGTAATGTTACATACACATACATATCTTTAACAGTTAAATAAAGGTAATGTTGTTTTTTTGGTATCCTGTTATTTTAGATGCGACACATTTATTACCGTTTCTTCTAGAATAAAAGCCCATACCTAATTTCTTAAGTGAACTGACCAATTTCGTTACGCGATAAAAATTGTTAACGATTTACGTTATTAGAAAGTATTACAAGAGATCGTCTTGGTTTACTAACAACGTATATTCCCATTTTCCCTGAGATTATTCTTCTGCTCGCAATCACTCTTAATTATTTTAATAGAAAAAATATAATTAAGTACTACCATTGTGACCATAAGTGCACGGAATTAAAACAAAAACAGAATTGTTAGTTCCCTGAACGAGCAAAAGAGTCTCGGTCTAGTGGTGGAAATTTGAATTAAAACTGCATCTAAATATACAATCATTTATAAAAATTTTGTTCCTTTTATCCTACACCATATGAAAGTGATAATTTTTGCGTCTTTATGGAGACTTGGGACGGCACGGGGTGAACATACATATTTTTTTTCGCTAGGGGCGATAAAGTGACGTAATATAACCACCATATGGCTGACAGATCACAAATAAGCCCACGATATTTTATTTGACTTGACGAACTGAAATATTGTTAATGTAACGTTTGTGATATTGATGTGATGTAATTTTTTGATATTTTATTCCACATTTGTTATGTTTAAGACGTGTGTGATAAAAAATGTTAGTATGTACGTTCCAGAAATAAAATTGCCAGTCTCGGGTTGTGGTCATACCGGTAGTCATTAGTGAGTGACTTTACAGCACAATATACAATTTCTTCCAATTTATTGTGACGTTTCTCAGAAATTTTCTGATGTATAGTCTTAACATTTAAATAATGTACCGTTACTCAAAAACAAGGCCCAGTACAATTTAAGTACAAAGTGGTACAAAGTAGCACAAAGCATTCATGATTTCATTGAAATTGATAATAATTTCTCCATATGAAAGAGTAGATCATAAAGCAAAAGTCCAGAGCAGAATATAAAATAAGTAACTCGAAATTTTATGTTATACTAAATCCAAAAGCAAATTTGGGGCATTGTTATTCTACGTGAAAATTAAACATTAATCTATATAAATTAATCAATAAATATCGGGTGTGGCCCCCACCCTATTTTCCGACTACACTATTGACACATTTAAATACTCTCGAAACGTATAGAGAATGAAACACCAATTAAACGAATAACGAAAGATAATAATAACTATATTGGGATTATAACAATACAAGACACCTCTCGATACAAATAACTATTGTCATGTATACGTGTGTTTTCCTGCGAGATTGTTTATTATTCTACGTTGTTTATTTATTCTTCAATCGCGAGCCGACGATACTGACCTGACGCGTATAACGTCAGTCCTCCATTGCGTCACAAACCGATGGATATAAACCCTTATAGCACCTGAACCGCTCATCCCATCGCAAGATGAAATAATGTCACTTTGGTCAAAATCGGATTAATCCCTAAGAAAATGCACGTAACATTTTCCACTTCCGGTTCTCGATTGTTACCAAAAAACAAGCCAGTTTGTCCCCCGGTGTATATGTCGTGTTCACGGACATATACACATACATACATACATACATTTTCCAGAAATAATTACAATGGATTCAGGGGATCTCAAAACGCGTATTTTTGCGGAAATCTCGATTTTTTTTCGTTGATTACAATTCATTCTAGGGCACAAGTCGGAAAGTAAGAAACAAAACAGAAAGTTTGAAAAAAAAAAAAACAGGAATAGCATTGTAAACAAAATCTGTTCGAAAATAATTGACAAAAATCACCAAAAAAAAGTGAAAAAACATAAACGTATCCAAATTAAACACTATTAATCTAACAATCACTTATATGAAAAATAACGGGGCGGGTTCATTCACCTACCCATAATGTCCTAAACGCAGCAATCTGTCAGATAAACTGATTTTTTGCCGCATTTTTTTTTGAGTTAATAAATAAATTGTAGTGATAGCATTGCACAGACCATGATTAAAAAGAGTAAAAGGTGCGTTTTGTGCACTTTTATCGGTAATATATTATTTGTGTTACAACACGTACATCAAAATTTGAGGTACATATTTGACAGATTGCAGTAAAGAACTTTTTCTACTTTGCATTCACAATGCACACATTGTAACACTGTTTTCGGTGTTAGCAAATTGTAACACCGTTTTTAGTAACTTTTTTCTAAGATTGGTGACCTTGATATCAAATGCATGTCAAACGAAAATACACATAACCATAAAAGTAAGCACAAACTGATTTTTTAGAATCGCACAAACTGCGAAGTATGTATATTTTTATACATATTTAAACATGCGTGTTGCATCCTAGGTTTCGTACTACTAGTAAATGATGGTATATAATTATTATCAATAATTACTTTTTCACAGATATTTGAATTTAAGTGACAGATGACAGTGTTACCAACGGTTGCACCCATAAATACTCTAGATTGGAATTTTACCTAATATACTTCTAAATTTTTATAAAATTAATGACGCAAAGTAGAAAAAATAGTATATTACACTCGTTTTATAAGACATATTGGCGCATTCGTTCAAAACAACTCATGCGCCAAATTTGACGTCTTATAAAACTTGTATAATAATATACTATTATGGGTAAGTAAATAAACCAACCCTAAATAAAACAGTCTAAGCAATATGCTTAGAATCCGCAGTCTTACTAATAATATAAATAGTAATACATAATAGTAACTGATTTTCAATTCAAAAATACTCCCATTACAATCTTCTCGCTAATATATCATTATCTCTCCGGTTAAAAGTATTCGAATAATTTGCGCACAAGGTTAAGGCTGGTCGTTATCATCAATTTAAGATCTGTGTTCCAATTCTCAATGCATGCGTACATGCAGGCGTCGTTGGGCGTCGGGACGGCAGGATTTGGAGGGGGAACGGCGAACATCGGAAAAACAGAACGGTTAGCATTCAGTAGACTCGCAGCCGCCGGTTATGTTTCGCGGTCGCTACGAAGTTATGCGGCGATCACATCGCGCGGTTGAATGATTTGTAAAAAACGTGTTTATTAATTTTTTTGACGTGTGTTTCTGCCGAAATTAGGATATTAGACGATAATTCCATTGTTCTGTGTATTGTGAAGTGTTTGTTCAGATTAAGGAGTTGAACTATCGACGAGCATGGATGATTTTTACGATTTTCGGCATGAATTTCGGAACATGCCATGGGTTAGTATTTGGTGGGGAATATTTCGGTTATTATGTCCGGGTTATATGTTAAGAATTGCGTGTTTGCTGCGCCCTTTTATACTAAATCGATATATCAGTCTGCCGGTTTAGTTTATTTTCGTTGTTGACAATATATGAGATAAGATTAGCCTCATTCTGTGGATTTTTGATTAAAGATTATATATGTATGTTACATTTTTGTTGTGTTGTCATTATACATAGCGTATGCACAAACTAGCTCCGCTTGTTAACGCAATAATAATGTTCTATTTTTAACATCTTTAATTTGCATATCCTAAACAAATTTAAAATGTTTAGACCGTAGATTTTAACAAAAACAGATCGATATCTGTCTTATACAAAAGTTTATTCATCATAATAAATATAAGATTTTTTTTTTGTTCTGACAGTAAAAATAAATAATTGGATACTGAAATGTTATCCATAGTTAGTGCCAAACGCTTTATTATTCTTTTTGTTTTCAAAACGGAATTGTACATATGACTCTTAATGGTTAACCGAGAAACAGCATTATTAAAACACATTTTTCAGTTAATAATAGTATATTATTATACAAGTTTTATAAGACGTCAAATTGGCGTCTTATAAAAGCGCCAGCGACGAGTGCCCCAAATGAACGAATGCGCCAATATGTCTTATAAAACGAGTGTAATATACTATTTTTTCTACTTTGCGTCATTAATTTTATAAAAATTTAGAAGTATATTAGGTAAAATTCCAATCTAGAGTATTTATGGGTGCAACCGTTGGTAACACTGTCATCTGTCACTTAAATTCAAATATCTGTGAAAAAGTAATTATTGATAATTATTATATACCATCATATACTAGTAGTACGAAACCTAGGATGCAACACGCATGTTTAAATATGTATAAAAATATACATACTTCGCAGTTTGTGCGATTCTAAAAAATCAGTTTGTGCTTACTTTTGTGGTTATGTGTATTTTCTTTTGACATGCATTTGATATCAATGTCACCAATTTTAGAAAAAAGTTACCCAAATGAACGAATGCACCAATATGTCTTATAAAACGAGTGTAATATACTATTTTTTCTACTTTGCGTCATTAATTTTATAAAAATTTAGAAGTATATTAGGTAAAATTCCAATTTAGAGTATTTATGGGTGCAACCGTTGGTAACACTGTCATCTGTCACTTAAATTCAAATATCTGTAAAAAAGTAATTATTGATAATTATTATATACCATCATATACTAGTAGTACGAAACCTAGGATGCAACACGCATGTTTAAATATGTATAAAAATATACATACTTCGCAGTTTGTGCGATTCTAAAAAATAGTTTGTGCTTACTTTTGTGGTTATGTGTATTTTCGTTTGACATGCATTTGATATCAATGTCACCAATCTTAGAAAAAAGTTACTAAAAACGGTGTTACAATTTGCTAATTGTAACACCGAAAACAGTGTTACAATGTGTGCATTGTGAATGCAAAGTAGAAAAAAACCTATTTTGGACATTTTTTTTACAAAAAAGCCCGGACAATGATCAAACATAAAAACACGTTTAATTGGTTATATAACATAATCTTTTTGACCTTTAAAAAATACTATGTCGTATCAATTGTTTTATCACGTATAACAATAATAATAATCACACTGTATTGAATAAGTGAAATAAAATATACAAATGAAAACAAATAATATGTTGTTAATAAAAAACACAATAAAACGCATTGTAGTATGAAATAAAATAAAACTTTATTGCGAGTGATTAGTATATTTTGGAGATCAGTCCGCCTTTTTGACAATTTTCTATTTTGGCCAATTGGACTTAGATAATTAGGTATTGGAATTTTAGTTTGTTAGTATGTAATTACTGTTTTTGTAACATGATGTAAAGAATAGTTTCTTCCGCTAATTAGGAATTTAGTATTAATAAATTATATTGTTTAATTAGTGTTGTTGAAGTCAAGACCATAAAAAAAACGACTCATAAAAATATTACGACATAGTGTTGCTCATAAATGTGTTCCGCTTTTTTTTTTTCGTATAGTTATAACGTCTTAAACTGGCATATAGCGTCATACTTTCAAGTTGTAGAGATTACAAAACCACAACGTGGGTTGTTAACAATTCACAGAACTATTACTAATGTTTAAATTATTTTTTGAGCTGGACAAACTAGAGAATATATTTCAATATTTTTAGTAAATAATCATTAGACCATGGTTTGTAATATTTCTCGTTTTTATTTCTGTTTTGTTTAGTACAGTTGCATACATTTGTATATAATAGGAAGTGAAGGATTGCGTAAATTAAAGTGGAGAGAGCAAATATAAAAATAGGGTGTCTATTCTTAGTTTAGATCTGGACGCATTTAAAAAATGCAACACAACGTCCGCGGTTTAGTGGCAATCTTATTACTACAATATAAGGGTTTTGGTCCATTATAAAGGTAATACATATACATAGTTAGTAAGAAGTAACTAAATATTGCATTTTTTAAATAGTGCGATAATAGAGCGTTCACGTCGTTGCACAAAAATATTTACCGCTGTCTGGGCTGTACAATGAAATTGTGTTTATTTGCTTAATTTACTAAGAGAGTACTAATCATCGTTATAATTAAATTTTGAAGAATTATGTACAGTAAATGCTGAACAATTTTATCTGCAGACATTATAGAATTGTAGGTTATCGTAAATTCTTATGTTTCTTTTTCTTGCACGTTTCCATTCTTAAAATAAATATGGGTTAATATGTATAAATATTTCTTCGTATTGATTTAAGGTCAAATGTCAAGATTACTGGTCTTTTCCGTCTGGGAAATCTAAAGATATTTGTTTTTTTTTATGAAGCTATCAGTTGCATTTTATCTAAAACTGATTAAAACATTATTGTGGCCCCAGCCAACTATCCAACGAAGTTGTTGACACAAGTGTCTAAACACTTTTACTATTATTAAAATTTGTAAAACCACAGCCACTCTGAAGCCCAACCTAACGTCAATCATGTCAGTGGACACTGACGTGTATCCAAATCTGACAATTCACAACCACAACGACCAAGATACATACATTTTCCAGAAATCATTGCAATGGATTTAGGGGACTCCAAAACGCGTCTTTTCGCTGATTTTTTCCCTTCGATTAGAACACTTTCCTTCAAGGGTACTAGTCGGAAAGTAAAAATTTAGAACATAATTCCAAATTTCAAATTTTGTAATAATTTAAACAATTTTTTGTACTTGATTTATTCGAAATTGAGTAACAGCACATGAAATTTGATTTTTGTTTTTATTTTAGCGTCTTGTGGAACAGATGGAGCCACCACCCTTCAAGACATTCCGCTCCGAGTTTCACATGAGCAGCACTAATGAGCACTCGACAACATACACAACAACGACGCACTACTCAAAACAGTAAGTCTTTGAACAAATTTCTCAATGCGTTTGCTAAATTCTAAGAAATCATATATAGGTCCATACAAAAAACGAAGAAAGAATACGAAAACTTAAGTGAGACTGACCATGTTACCAATGGAAAGGATAAATATACCACGACTACGCATATTACCTCAGAACCAATTCATAATTATAGCATGCAGTTTAGTGAGATTAAAAGTTTGAAAAGGGTACATAAAGTGCATGAAGGGATTGGAACGGATAGTATTATAGATTCTCCTGGTATAATTAATCCATTCACTGGAGAAACAATGACTGTTCATGATGCTATAGTGAACAGAATATTGGATGTAAGAACTGGAAAAATAGTTGCTTCACCCGATGGCACGCAAATAACCATTGAGGAAGCAGTGGCTAGAAAATTGATAGACGAAAAGATAGCTCAAAAGCTTTATTCGCCATGCGGTGTTCAAGAGGATGGTGTAAATTTAACACTGTTAGAAGCGATACAAAGAGAGATTCATGGTGCAGAGCAAGGGTTTACAGACCCCACAGAAAAAAGGATAAAGGTAACACATTCATCGAGTATTGATCAGGCTATTAACGATGGAATAGTCGATCCACAAACTGGTACTTATACACTTGATACTGGAGAGGTCCTAACCACAAAAGAGGCGTTTGAAAAAGGGTACCTCTATAACACCCATAAGGAAGTCAAACTTAAAACTGGTGCTGTTAGTCTATATGATGCAATAAACCAAGGTTTGATCGACGAAAGAACGGGTTGGATAGTAGACAGGAATTCGGGGAATAAATATCAAGTAGATGCCGCAGTAAAAACTAATTTGATAGATGGTGATATTTGCGAGATAGTCGATCCAAAAACTGATCAAAAAGTAACCGTAATCCAAGCTTTAGAAAAAGGTATTATTAATCCAAAATTAGGAAAATATATTTATCACCATGACAAACTACCTTTCTTGGAGGCCAAACGTCGTCAGTTTATCATTAAACCCATGACTTTAAAAGACGTTTGTGACTCAAACCTAATTGACGATGAGGGTAGAATTTCATCGCCATTACATCAAAAATACTTAAGCCTGTTAGAGGCAATATCCCATGGGGTAGTAGACCCAAATATCAAATCAATCCTAAACGTTAAAACCGGTGAATTTATAAGTCTTAATGATGCCTTAGCCTTAGGAATAATCCTTCCAAATTCAAAATTCGTTGATTCCCTAAACGGCGAAGTTTGCACAATTCGCGAAGCGGTCAATAGGGGTTATATTGTCTCAATATCACAAAAATCTATCTTTGATATTGACGGTTTCCAACCGCCAGATAAATCTGATTATATCAGCTTCAATGCAGCTAGTTCAAAAGGGTATATCTCTACTAAAGATAATGGTAGTTTAGTTACAAATTTGAAAAGTGGTAAACTCATCTCGTTTAAAGATGGCGTTACATCAGGTGAGGTAAAACCGGATATCTACAATATGTTAACCAAGAAGATAGGCATTTTTGAAAATGGGGTAGAGTTAACAGTCATAGAAGCTGTCTTTAAAGGGTATATTGATCCCAAGACCGGCAATTTTATCGATATAAGAAGAAATAGAGTAGTGCCATTAAATGAAGCAATTGCCCAAAACCTAATTACCGCTGATGGTGCATCCCTCTTGAATAGTTTGTTAATGATAAAAGTAACCACAAGCACTACTAATAAATTAGTTCAAAGATACGTAACTTTTACCACAAGCCACGACCAATATTCCAAATCTAGCCTATCATACACCCAAGCTCTTCAAAGAGGGTTAATTAACAACCAAAATCAAACCTATACAGACCCAGAAACGAACGAAATTATTCCAATAGTCCAAGCTATAAATGATGGAAAGCTAGCTCCTGATACGGAAATCAAGAAGCCAACAAAAACCACAATTAAAATCATTAAGTTGTCATCAGATGAAAGAAATAATCACGATGTACCTAAAGATGGTTGGCCACTGCAAGAAGCAATCACCAGGAAGTTATTTGACCCAACCACTGGACTTTTTACAGTTCCGGGAACTGATCGACTTGTTAGTTTCGAGGAATGTATAACTTTAAAGATAATCAACCAAAATTCTGCCCTGGTTATTGATCCAAAAACCAATAGGAACATAACGTTGATCAGAGCTTTGGATAAAAAAGTTTTAGATGGTTTAGGTAGATATAACTCTAAGTATACCATGAAGGAAGCTATCGAGAGGAGTTTGATCATCTTCGAGGAGCTTATGGAGGTCGATTATCAGCATGGTATCACATTCGATTCATCAACATCAAAGGTTACTATTAAAAACAAAGAGTTTAGTATTTTGGAAGCTGTCGACCAGAAAATATTACCAGAGCAAAGTGTAAAAATAGAAGATCCGAAAAATCAAAGTCAATTCTTAAGTTATTCAGAAGCAATAGAATTAGGAATTGTTGACAAAGATGCAGGAACATACAGAGACCAAAATGGCAGAGACATCCCAATAGAGGAAGCTACAAAAGCAGGCAAGATCACAATTTCTTCTTCGCCGATTTACGACACAGTTTTGACTGTACAAGATCCACAAACTGGAGAAAGTATACCATTGGAGCAAGCATATCAAAGAGGAATTATAGATCAAGAAACATTGCAGAAGTTCCAGAGTCAAACGTTTGGAGCTCCAGAGGGTCAGCACTCTATAACCACCCATATTCAAACAAGTTCTTCCATGGTAGTGACAGATCCGAAAACTGGCAAGACCTACACTGCACATGAAGCCTTACAAGTTGGTTTAATTAAACCCGAAGATCTCAAAGACTTCCCAATTGAAAAACCTGTAAAAATCTTAAAAATGGAGACTATCGACCTAGAGGATGGACCATCACCAGCTGAAAGAACAAGAAGTCGAATAACCACAGAACCTAAATATAAAGTTGCCATAGGACGAGCCCATTCCTTATCCCCAGATAGAGATGCTAAGAAAGTAGTCCTTCAAAAAATGAGAAAGAGAATAATAAGACCAAAAGATGCACTACAGAAAGGTCTGGTAGATTCAGCAACGGCTGAACTATTACAACGCCCAACGACTTATGTAGCACCCAATGGCGACACCCTAACTCTTCAAGAAGCTGTTGAGCAGGGTATAATTGATGGAGAACAAGGACAAATAGTTGATCCACAAAGAGGGGATATAGTAACGATCAACGAAGCAATATCTAGAGGAATTTTGGACCCTAATGGAGGTGCAAATGAGGTGCTGGTACCCTTGAATAGAAGTTTGTCAGTACCGCAACTTTACGAGCAAGGTCTTATTGACGCCGAAAGTGGTAAAATCGTACACCCAGAAACAGGCGCGCACTTGACTTTGGAGGATGCTATAACCTGCGATATCTTAGATCCCTTTAGCACCATGGTTGACTCCCAAGGAAGGACCATAACTTTAGAACAGGCAATAGAAGAAAAGATAATTGATGGGAAGTCAGCTACCGTCAAAACCAATGAAGGCCAAGTCGATCTTCAAACAGCCTTAAACCAAAATGTCTTTAACGACTGGAAGGGTAAAGATGATATTCCTCCAGCGGGTATGACCTTCCAGGTAGCTCTTGGTCGTGGTCTCATCGATTTAGACAAAAAAGAGTTTATCCACCCAACAACTGGCCAAAGAATACCGATTGATCAAGCAATTGAATCAAATTTGCTCATGTCGATACCACATCGGCCTAATCCAAATGGTGTAGAGCTAAATGACGCCTTGGATCAGAAGTTGATCCATGATGACCGAGGAACATTCCAGATACCAAATAGCACCGAGCAGATCCCAATAGCAGAAGCGATTGAATCTGGTTTGCTGATCATCAAACCAAACCAAACTACAATTCCAGTGACCACTGTAACTGAAACGGTCACAGCAGTGCATACAGTCACCACAAAAACCATCGAGCTGATGACAGGATACATTTTGACCAGTACCAATGAGATTCAAAATGTGCAGACTGGGGAAATAATGTCCATACAGGAAGCTCAAGTCCAAGGAATCATAGCAGATATAACTGAATCCCAAAATAAGACGACAGTTAGGGACATCAAGATGTCATTCTCAGAAGCTGTTAATAAAGGATTGGTAGATCTACAAAATGGTACTTTTACTGATCCTCAGTCGGGTAAGAAGATAACCATAGAAGATGCTTTGCAGGAAGGAATTTTGGAAGCATCTGTTGATCAACTCGAGATCAAGAAATCTGAAATGAATTTGGCAGAGGCTTTTGATACAATCTACGATCAAACCACAGACAAATTTGTTGATCCAACACAACCGGAGAAGCAAATAACCTTTAAGGAAGCCTTAGACAAAGAAATCATTGATCCTAATTCAATAATTTATGATGTCAAATCCAAACAACCCATAACTATCGAGCAAGCAGTCTCTAAAGGTTTGATCGATGAAAAAACTGGAAAAGTCAAAGATGAAACTGGCAAAGGCATTGACTTCAAAAAAGCTGCTAAGATGGGCCTTATTGCTATCGTTGGAGGTTTAGCTGCTCCAATCGCAGCACCAGTTTTGGCAGGCGCCGCAGCTGTTAAAGCTATAAAAGAGTACAGCGATAAGAAGAATGATGAAAAGCCAATCATGACTATAGAGGAAGCTATCAAGCAGAATAAGATTAAGCCTAAGTCTTGTAATGTGATTATTGCTGGACAGCAGCAACCATATACCGTGCAAGACGGTCTAAACAAGCATAAGATCAGTCCTAAAGATACTATTCAAATATTGAATAAAACCAAAATTGTCTTGATACCAAAAGAGGTACTTCCATTGGAACAAGTTTTGAGCATGACTGATCCAAATAAGACAAAAATCATCTACAAAAATCAAGCAGTGCCTTATACATTAGCAGAAGCCATAGCACAAAACATTCTCGATCCAAAAGATGGAGTGATTTTGAACGACAACCAAATAGAAGTTGTAAGACCGACTTTAAAGACTTCTGAAATTCTTGAGAGTTTAATGGTGACAGAAGTAACAACTAAAGAAACAGTGGTGACAACAGAAATTTCCAAAATATCACCAGTAGTGAAGATTAGTGACGCCATTGCGAATAATTATATCGATCCAGCTGTGTGTAGACTAACCCATAACGATAATGAACTCCCATATACAGTTCAGGATGGTCTGATGCAAGGGTATCTTACTCCTGATCATCTCGTGCAAGCATTATCCAGAAATAGAGCAATTCTTGTTGAAGAGGAACCAAAATTAGATGTGCAACATACTTTAGAGTTGCTTAAGAAACATCCCGAACGCTATGAACTAATACCGTTAGAATCTGCTGTGTTCCTAAATAAAGTCCATCCGGAATCTTGCGTAATAATCCTAGATGGAAGACCTTTAGATATGAGGGTTATTGAAGCGCTAAACAGAAATATAGTATATCCTTATGATTCAATTAGAATTATAAACAAAGATTTAGTGGTTATTGTTGAAGAACGATTGCCAAGCATAGTGACTATAAGCAAAGATCTAACACCACAAGTTTTGGCAGAGATGGGCTATTATGATCTGCAACGGAAGTGCTTTATAAACCCGTATACAAAAGAGAAGATATCCTTCCATGAGTTGCTATTTGCTCTAAACGCCATAGACCCAGAAACCTTATACGTCAAAGATTTATCAAACAAGAAACCAACCTACCTCCCAATTGAAGAAGCCTTCAAAATTCCATTAATAGATCGGAATTCTGGATACATGGTTGACCCAAGGACTGGTAAACAAGTGCCTTTCTTTGAAGCTTTGAAGATCAAGTGGATCATCAATAAGAAAGATCTACCCAAAGAGAAATACCAACCTTTAACACTGGAAGAAATCGTTGAAACAGATGATTTCAAACATGATACTGCGATGGTAGTTCATCCTGATACAAGACAAGAAATTTCACTATTGGAAGCCTTAAAAACAAACGTTGTTGATCCAAAATCTGTTACTATAAAAGATCCAAAAAATATGCAGTTGGTGCCTTACTATCAAGCGTTAGATAACCAGATCATAGACCCAAGGCAAGAATTGTTGGTCAACACTACCAATAAGAAAACCATGGAATTTTCCGACGCTTTCCTGAGAGGTTATGTTTTTGGCATACCAAGACCTGTGTCGCTAACAGCTGTTTATCTCCAGAATATGTTTGACGAAGAGAAAGGGAAAATTATAGATCCAATCACGAGGCAGGAGCTAACGATACAAGAAGCTTTGGATAGGTTTATCTTAGATCCAAATATAACAGAGGTTTTGGATAGTAAATCTAAGATTAAATTATCAATTAAGGATGCTCTAGACAAAGGTGTCCTTAGATCAGAAAATGCCAAAATTTTAGACTCAAGTAGTGGCCAACTAGTTCCATTGGGTAAAGCGATAGACATGCAACTGGTGCAGTGCAAGCCAGTAACCTACAATTTGTCAGATGCCATTCTCAGGTATTATATTCCTAAAACTGGTCAAATTTTGGATCCAAGAACTGGTGAGATAATAACTCTGAAAAAAGCTTTGGAAAGTGGACTAATCGACCACTCCACAACTAAAATAAAGGAAGACAACAAAGATACCTTTGTTCCACTACAAGAAGCCATCACTTCAAAGCTTATCGACCAAGAGAAAGGAATTTTAACCAAACCATACATGACTTTAGATCAAGCTTGTGCAAAGGGTTATGTCTTAAGTACAGTATTGCCCTGGTCACTCCAAGATGCCTTAACTTTGAAGTTGTACGAACCAACAAGCGGGAAATTCAAAATTTTGAACGATACCATAACTTTAACCGAAGCAATTGAAGGTAATACGATAGATTCTGATGTTTTGACCGTAAAGCATCCTAAAAGTGGCAATATTATCACTTTAAGTGAAGCTATTACTGAAAACTTGGTCGATCCTGAAATGGGAATGGTGCTTGAGGATGACACTGAGGTGAATCTATATGAAGCTTTGGAACGGGGTATAATCGTGCCATCTAAAACTCAAATAACGCTACCAGAAGCTGTATTTAAAGGTTACTACGATCCAACAACAGGAAACTTTGTAAACACGAAAAATAAAGAACAATTAAAGACGGAATCTGCCATCAATAGAGGATTTTTGGACACCACATCTACTTTGGTATCAATCTTAGAGGAAACTGTCACATTTGATCAAGCAATCATTGAGGGATATGTGGATCCAGTCAGAGGAATTTTGGTTATGGATAAAAATAGTCCTGTTGATTTCAATGAAGCTTTCGAGAGGGGCTTAATGTTTGAAGTTAGAACACCCATGTCGCTAGTTGAAACTTTAGTCAAAGGAATCTTCGATGACCAAAGTGAAATGTTCTTCGACCCCAGAACTGGTAATTATTTATCATTAGCAGAAGCTATCGAAATTGGACTTGTAGACAGCGATTCTGTCTCGGTGAAGGACACAAAATCAGGAGTTTGGAGGAAAATGCATTTGATAGACGCGATACACAACGGTTACATCGATGGAAACACTGGAAAGGTGAAAGATTTTTCAAAAGGTATCGAAGTTAGTTTACAAGAAGCTCTAGCATCGGGAATTTTGATCGATAACAAAGCTGCTGTTTCTTTGCAAAGGGCAATTCATCAAGGACTTTACGACGGAGAAACTGGCAAAATTATTGATCCGAACACCCAAAGGAAAATATCATTACATGAAGCAATAAGAAATTACGTCATAAATCCATTATTACCGTGTTATTATGATAGAAAATCGAATAAATTGTTCGATCTAAACGAAACTTGCAGGTTAGGAATTATTGATAAAAGAAGTGGCCAATTTAAAGATCCCAAAACTGGCATAATCTTAACATTAAATGAGGCTTTAATACATGGGTACATCATAGATATAGAAACTGCTAATTTCGGTTTATATGAATGTTTACAAATGGGGTTGTTTATCCCACAAGAAAACGTTTTAATACACCCTGGAACCGGTAGAACCCATAAATTAAAAGATGCAATCCAAAACGAACTAATAGATCCAGAAAAATCTATTATAAAAGACCCCAAATCAAACAAATATCTAAAATTATATCCAGCTATTGAAAATAGGATAGTAGACGATGTTTTGACAATTTTTAATCTACCTAACGGTAATACTATCAATTTGTTAGAGGCTAAAGACCGTGGTTTGATTGTTACGATAAATAGACCTTTGACCTTAGAAGATGCGATCAAAAATCAGTTATATCGTCCAGATTCCGGCAAATTCGCTGATGTCACAAACAATGCTTTCTTTGATTTGAGACAAGCTATTGAAAATGGTCTAATTGATCCCAATACAACCGCTATAAAAGACTTAAATACTAACTTTGTTAAGCCAATACTCTTGGCAATTGCCGAAGGTTCTGTTGATATAGAAAAAGGTAGAATATTAGATCCGAAATCAAAACAAAGTTATAATTTTGATAAGGCGTTTGAGAAAGGTATTTTGGTGACTTTAGATAAGCCGTTGGAAGAGGAAGCCACTAAGCAATTGGTGCGTCAATTGTCAAAGACAAAACAACCTAGGGAGTGCACCTTAGAAGAAGCGATAAGATTTGAGATTATAGACCCTAAAGTTTCTGTTATTAAAGATCCAAATTCTGGAAAGTTTAAAGCAATTGAAGATGCCTTAGCGCAAAGCATCTTACAACCAAACAAAGTCGTTAATTTTGAAATTACTCAAACTCCAAAATCGCAAATAGCGGTTTATGATCAGTCCATAAATATATTCTTAAAAGAACCTTTAACATTTGAGCAAGCTTTAGAAAAAGATGTATTAGACATAAAAACAGGCAAATTTGAAATTACCAACACAGATCAAACTATATTCTTAAAAGAGTCGATCGCCTTGGGTTATATAGATTCAGATACAGCGTTGATTAAAGATACCAACAAAAAGAAGTTGGTAAAACTTCCTGAAGGGTTCAGACGAGGATTGATAGATGCCGAGAAGGGCAACGTTTTGGACACCACAACTTCCAAACTACATCCACTAGCATCAGCTATCGATTCTGGTCTACTTATGACCCCAAAACGAGCATTCACTTTAACAGAGGCAATTCAGTATGGTTTATACAATCCCACAACAGGGGGTTTCACAAATCCATTCCTAACAACATCAATAATCGAAAGACCACGCTTAACGTTGGCGGAAGCCATTCATTCAGACCTTATAGACCCGTCAAGCACCGTAATCAAAGATCCTGAATCAGGTGCTTGTATCTCGCTTTTAACAGCAATAGAAACTACCCTTATCGACGCTGTAGGTGGAAAACTGTACGATAAAAATGAAGACAAACTCTTAGATCTGATTAAAGCGCAAGAGCGAGGTTTGATATTACCTGCAGAGCAAAGGGTGAGTGTTTTTGTTTATTTACTTGCTAGTTTTATGCCTAAATGCTTCAGTGATAAAATTGGTGTGCGTTCCCCTTGTCTCCCCATGATTGTCTCATTTGTTTTGTTCGCATTTTGCATGAGAATCACGCACGCAAAAAAGCACATCGTTATTTGTTTTTATTTGTTCGGTTGTCCGTTGTTCAATTCAAATGCTTTGTGGATTTATTGTTTCTTTTGTTTTGTTGTTTGGTGAATTAAACATGGTGATGGTAAACATTGATTTTAACATGTGCTAAATTTGATTATGATTAATTATTGCGTAAATAACCATGTGAGATTTGTTAGCTATGTAAATAAGATAGCCCATATATAAGTGGCCAGTATACTACTTTATAACCATAAATTTGTAGTTTGAGTTTCCAAATGAAACGTAATATTTGCTGATAATTTACAAACTTATTTCATTGCACAATAAATAAAGAGGTATTATATAAATAAAATACACTTATTTTAACCAAAAAAGTGCAACTCAGTACTAACACATTGACAAAATACAAAATTTGTAGGTAGCTGATAGATTTATTGTTGATGCAAGAATTTAGCGCGTTTTTTTATTGAGAGTGACAAACTGATTTTTACAGAATCTTCTTTATAGTGCATTCTAGACGAACTTTTTGACTAGTGTAAATTTTTTACATTTTTGCAATATAAATTTACAAATTGATGAAAATGCGGAGATTTAAAGAAACCTGAACCATGAACGTACCAAACCATGAACGTACCAGTGTCTTAGAGCTTAAGAACAACAGGCTCATCCTCTGGTCAGTCGTAGAAAGACCCATCTTGTTTTAATCACAGATCAACCTTGTAACTGCTTATAAAACAAGATTGTAGTCTAAACTCCTGAGTACGAAGAGAAAATTGTATCACAAATAAATTTTCTCTCAAATCGTTAATCAAAAATCATTTTTATCCATTTATAAATTGTATCATAGCTAGCAAATTTTTGCGATCTGAACTAACGAAACCTAAAAACTCATTTGAATTGAACCACGCACCAAACAAAAATTATTTTTTCCACAAATATTCATTTTATTCAATTAAAAGCCCTCGAGTCAAGAAATTTTAATTTGTGTTTTTTTAATATGATTTTTAACATACATCCATACATAACTGACACTGACCGTTATTATTTTTTGCAGTTTTTTGTGTCGACGGAGCGCGCAAATCTTTTGTTTCTGATTTTGCGAAGGCCGCGCACACTGCCTGCCTGCTCGCTCATTGCTCGCTCGCTCTCATTGGTGCAAACGAAAGGCGTGTAAAGACTTGCCCGAAAATGCACTCGAATCACCAATAAACACACATAACCTATATCTCTAACCTCGTGGCCAAAACTCAAATTTGCCGCACAAGTGCGGCCGTAACGCCTGGATAAGGGCCTAACGCCGCCTGGTGGCGGTCATTCGTTACTCGCAAATCACTCGACTCCATCGTTAATAGCATTAATATTTAATTAATTCAATAACTTTTATTAATTTTTTTATTAATGGTGATCGATTTGCCATACCACGTTTTTGAGACGGATTAAATATTTTACTGAATATTTTTCGTTTTGAAACGGTGTGGCATATCTACCACAAAACGTTCATTTTATCATTATTAAATTATTTATAATAATCCATATTATTAAGTTGCATGTTTTGTCTTACAACTACGTTTTGTCACTGATGAACTGTTTACCGGAGCGCGGAAAGTATAGAAACTAGACACCGATTAATGGTTAACTTTTATATGCATTTTATGATCATTTCTCATCTGATTCGCACATAAAAACTATTCAGTTGAATGTTGGTTTTGACGCGATTTGCTTTATTATAAATTTCCTGCGTGATGTTTCTATATTATCAGCCCTGTATTTTCATGATGACTAATATTAATAAAATTAGCTAACAAAGACGTAGTTGTAACTAGTCATAAAACTGTTTGTTACTTTTGCCTTTTTCTGTTGTATTACTTTCATATATCATGATTTTGACTACTTACATTTTACCATTCAAAGTTCTCTAAAAAAGTGACAAACAACACACATTTTTAAACTAATTTTTATTACCTTTTTTTGTTGTACCCTTTTTCATTTTTATTTGTGTTGTGTTTTTATTTTATTTCTCGTCTGTTTCAGTGTTTGTCTCATATATTTACAGGATTCTTTATGTTTTTTATTCTTCACGCTCAAACATGTTTTTTTCTACATTCTCTCCTTTGACACTAACTTCTCATCCTTCTTTATTATTATTATTCTTATTGTGTGTGCTTGTCTTGTGTGCATGTCTGTTTTATCATAGGTTTATGGTAAGCTTTTGATCTGAATTGCCTGCATTAGCGATCAGCTCGGTTTCTTTTGTAATTGAAAGCAGGAAATATAAATGTACATATCGTTTACATATCCTGCTTCCAATATTAATGCGATATTGTACATTTGCTAGATTTTTAGCTTCTTTTGCTTAACTGTTTATTATCTTACCAACAAAATTTTTGCCATAAATTTTGCAGCAAGCTGTCGAAGAGAAGTACAAACTCTGTGATGAAAACTTAACAAAACTTCTGCACTGGATCGGCCTAGTTGAAGACAAAATTGCTTCACAAGACATCGTTAGGGAAGTACCAGAGGAATTGAGGAACCAGATAAACACCATGAAGCAAATCAGAGATGATCTGGACCAACACTCAAGTCAGGTATCCCATTGCCAAGATCAAGTACGTCAGTTGGTTTTGACAGCTGGAGATATCCTTTCGAAGAGTGAAGTGTCCATGTTGGAGAAGAACGGAAGAAATCTGAAGACGAGATATGAGAAAGCTGTTGATCGCACTGAGAAGCTTCTAAGAAAATTGATCACTGCAAGAGATGAATTGTCTAAGTTGAAGGGAGAATTGACAAGCTTTAGCAGTTGGTTGTCCAAAGCTAGGAGGACTTTAGAAGATAAAGAAAGAGCTTTGAGTGACCTACAGAGATTAGACACCAGTGTCGATAGTACTAAAGAATTCGTTTCTGATGTCATTGCCCATCAAGCTGATCTCAGATTTATTACTATGTCTGCACAAAAGTTTGTGGATGAATCAAAGGTGAGACATTGCTTTCCAGTGTATATGGTATGCTGCAATTTGTGATGATGAAAATCAATATTAATTTTTTTTTTTTACTGTGGATTCTCTCAAACTGCTTCTATAAACGTTTATAGCACCTAAACCGTTCATTCCAATGATCTACAAATTTGTATCCATATTTAAAATAACTGGAAGATAAGCTGGTTTGAGTTTGGTTTTCCAGAAATCATCGCAATGGATTTTTAGGACCCCAAAACACGCATTTTTGCTGAAATCTCGAAATTTCTTTCCTCTGGGGTATTAGTGGGAAAGTAAAAAGAAACAAGTTTGTCAAATTTCAGAGTAACCAACCTACAATATTTTCCATGGCACACTAGACCTTTTTTTAACATTACGATTTATAAGGATAGATAAGGAACAAAAACTATAAATTTAGTCATAGTCAACTTTCGCAGTAGATTTGGAAAGTGGAAATTTATTTTTATTTCTTTGATTTTATGGAAGATGTATTAAGTTTACCTTTTTGTAACATATGAATAAAATTTTAAAAATTGTGTAACATTGTTATAAAATCTTTGTATTTTGGAAGCAAACACGATTAGCTAATATTGACATTTATCTTTTACCTGGGGCACACTATGAAGAAAATCATGTTCTGGGAAACATCTGAAAAGTAATCAAGTTTTAGGATCATTGTCGACTTAAATTATGATTAAAAAATTTAAACGTGACACACTGAATTAAATTACAATTTAGTCCAAACCATGATTTAATCTTATAGTGTGTCTCGGGTAATAATTTGACTTGCTTAGTGATTTCCTGTCTTTAAGCACATAGATTACAAACTACTTGTGCACATTTAAAATAAACTAACCCGGTATAAAAAAAAAAACTAACCCAAAACCAAATCAAACCTTTTTCTAAATTAACAGGAATACTTAAATATCCTGAATGATTTCCGTACAACTCTACCATCACGTCTGCCTCACATCGAGCCTCTATCATCGCAAGACTCTCCAGTCAGAAATGAAGTGTCCTTGGTCACTCAGCAATACAGAGATTTGCTGCACCGCGCCAATAATCTATCCGATCGTCTGTCAGGAGTTGGAGGTCGACAGCGCGAATACGGCGACGCTCTCAGTAAGGCTCAAAGCTGGTTACGGGAAATTGAACCCCGAGTTCACACAGTTCTCAACGAACCTATTGCCGGCGACCCGAAGACAGTCGAAGATCAACTGCACAACGCCAAAACCCTCAACAATGAATTGGTGGCAAACGGTCGCCTGATTGACAATGCAAAACAGGTAACTTTTTCTCTATGAAAAACATTTTATTAAATTCTGTTGATAGAATAAGAAGATAATTTAATTTCATCAAAATGTATCATAGCTTTCCAGTATTTTATGAATAAAGCTGCCATCATTTTCATTATCTAACTCCTAAATAATATTTTAATATTTTTTATTCCACACATGAATATCATTAAAATGAAAACTCAAATTTCAGGCTACAACCTCCTTGCTAGATTCATTAGAGGGCCAGATATCGCCAATGGAAATTAATCGTCTCGAGCAACCGGTTATTGAACTTGACCAAAAATACAACCAACTCAAGGATGCTTTAGCTGACAGATGCCAAGAACTTGACACCGCATTAGTACAATCACAAGGTGTACAAGACGCTTTAGACAGCATAATCGCTTGGATAACTATGGCCGAAAGTCAATTCAAATCTATCCAAAAACCAGCTAGTTTGATTAAGGAAAGACTTGAAGAACAATTGAGAGAACACAGAGTTTTCCAGAGTGACATTGATACGCATATTTCTTCGATCGATTCCGTTTATTTGTCGGCATCCGAGTTGATTTCTTCGACAAGCAACACTAGGGTTGCTAAGAAAATTGAGGCGAAATTGAACGACGTTAGAGGCAGATTTGAGAAGTTACTGGATCGTACACAGAAGCGGGGAGAATTTTTAGAGGACGTATCAAAACATCTAAATGTATTTACGAGTCAGGCGAATCAGTTTGATGAGTGGTATCATGGTATCATGGAGATTCTAGAATCCAGAGATTTCACAAAATTAACCATTGAGGAATACTCGACACGTATGCGAGACATCGCCCAAAATCGCAATGACAAGAAACCATTATTTGAAGAGGTCATCCGGAATGGAAAAGAACTTGTGAACAAACGTGACGTAACTGATACTTCTGCAGTGCGAGACCGTATCAAATCCATGGAAAACCAATGGAGAGACCTAAACTCTATCCTAGACGAAAAACAAAAGCTGTCAAAACAACGAGCCGAGCATTTAAATGCCTACGAAACTCTACGTGAGCAAGTTAATGATTGGCTGAGCAGAATGGAACATAAAATAGCAAGATTAGATACTGTGGCAGTTGAAATCGAGACGTTGAAGCGTCAAGGAGAAGAGTTAAAACCGATCGCTAAAGATTACAGAGACTTTGCAGTTACCATTGATAAAATCAACGATGTTGGAAATCAGTATGATGCACTACTGCGAGCTGATCGGCCGGAATCACCGGGTAGACGGTATAGCCCTACAAAGCGTACCACCCGAAGACCTTCAACCGATGGACGATCACCTTCACCTACTAAAGGTCTGAGCCCATTAAGTCCCGGTGGATCTTCCGGATTTTCATCGAGAAGGTGAGAGGATTTTAAAATAATATTATGTGTTATTTGTACCAAACTTTCAAATCAAAATAAAATTTACAAAAAATACAAAAAAAAAATAAATTTTGATATTTGTCCAAATATTTTAATTATTATTTTATTAAATTATATCTTTACAATAAAAAATAAAATTGTAGATCCTCTCAAGACGGTTTCCACCTAGAAGAATTATCAATCATCCAACAACAGCTGTCTGAAGTAAACAATCGCTACAACTTATTAGGCGTCAAAATAAATGACAGACAAAACGAAATCGACAATATCCGTGAAGAACTTAAGAAACAATTAGAAAACTTACGCGTTCTAAGCACATTCTTAGACAAAGTTCAACGTCAAATTCCAAAAGATATTATAACAAACACTAAGGAAGAGGCAGACAAAGCTGGAAAGCAGCTTAAGTCAATATTGGAGGAGATGTATGAGAAACAATCACTTTTGGATTCCACTAAGAGTCAAATTCGGGATTTATTGAAGAGAAAACCATCTGCATTGGGTGCAGATAACCTGAATGGCGAATTAGAAGAAGTTGTTTCCAGATGGAAGGCATTGAATGATGCTTTGAAAGATAGAATTCGTTTCATAGAAGACTTTAAGGAGTTCTTAGATACCCATGATTCTCTATCTTCGTGGTTATCGTCGAAAGATCGTATGTTGACTGTATTGGGCCCAATTTCGTGTGATCCACGCATGGTTCAATCGCAAGTACAACAAGTTCAAGTTTTACGTGAAGAATTCAGGTCACAACAACCACAACTTCAACACTTCTTGACTGTAGGCGACTCTGTCTTGAATTTCTTGGGTCCAAGTTCTTCCGAAGGTCGAAAAGTCAATGATAAATTGTCAAATATTCAAAAACGTTGGGCTGAACTTTTGGCAAAATTAGAAGAACGTGCTGATTCCCTTGGAGCTGCCGCCGATACATCCAGAGAGTTTGATGCACAGTTAACAAGATTGCGGGACGGTTTACAAGCAATTTCCGATAGTTTGGACGAGTTGCCATTAGATAAAGATCCTGAGGAACAATTAAGAAAGATTGAGAATTTGGAACGACAACTTGAGGGACAACGACCATTACTGGCGGATTTGGAGACAGCAGGAGCGCAGCTATGCGAGGTTTTGTCTGATCCGGCATCTCGAGCTGATATTCAAGCAAAATTGGCATCAGTTGGAAGACAGTATAATGCTTTGCAGAAGAAGTTGGACCATCGCAAAGCAGAAATTGAAGGTTAGTAAAACATTTACTAACATTACCAAAATGATACCAAGGTGATGCATGCTTTTTGATGCGCACTCTGTAAATGTTCGTTGGGATGCTCTTTCATCGCCCTCTCACAAAACCATGTATTTTAAGAACTTATCAAAGTAACCATATGTATATACAATACATATTGTATATATCTTAATTGTTAATAAAGTATTTTCAGTAACAATAATTATGCTAAGAAATTATTAATTTTTCTGAGATCTGAGAATAAATGACAATAGGTTCTATGCCATCTATGTAACACTTAATCACACATGACCAAAAAGCATAACATTAAATCTGTTGTCATATTCTAGGTTCTCTGCGTGACGGCAGACAATTTGAAGAATCATGCGCCAAAACTCTTGGTTGGCTATCTGACGAATTAGGCTCACTGAATGAACGTCTTCTAGTTTCTGCTGATAGAGATGTCTTAGAGCAACAGTTATTACATCACGAGCCAATCTATCGTGATGTTACAGCGAGAGAACATGAAATTATAATGCTGTTGAACAAAGGTCGCGATTTATTGCGTGGTTCCAGGGAAAATCGCACTTTACAGCGGGAGTTGGACAAAATTCAGTCACAGTGGGACAAACTACGTAAAGAAACAGTTGACAGACAAACACGTTTGCAGACGTGCATGGAACACTGTAGGAAGTATTATCGTGCGTTAGAAACATTCCTACCATGGCTACGACAGGCTGAGGATAAACTAGATGGGTTAAGACCATCGTCGTTTAAGAGGAAACATATCGAAAAACAATTGAAGGAGTTGCAGGCATTCAGAAATGACGTTTGGAAGCGTTCTGGAGAATATGAAAACACCAAATCTCTTGGAGAAACCTTCTTATCTGCTTGCGACATCGACAAGGATATTGTCAAGAATGAATTATCTAGCCTTAAAGCACGATGGGATAAACTCAACAACGATTTAATCGAACGTACACAATCCCTGGAAGACCAAGCTCACAAGTTAAGCGATTTCAACGAAAATCTGCGGGAGTTGCAACATGGTGTGGAGCGTTGCGAAGACAAGTTGGCTTCACATGATGCCTTAGGTGGCGCTGCTAAAGATCCGAAGATGCTTGATAGGGTTAAGAATTTGAGGGAGGAAGCCACGGCTTTGAAAAAACCATTGCAGATTTGTAAGAAACAGGCTGGAGATTTGATACAGGAAGCTAGGGAAAATAGTATCGATGCTAATCACTTACAAGATGAGGTTGACTGCTTAGGCGACAGGATCGATGAATTGCAGGCGAAATTGGACGATAGGTGCTCGGAATTGCAATCAGCTGCGACCGCAGTGACCCAGTTTAACGAACAAGTCAAAGGTTAGTCAGAAATACTCTGTATTTTTCCATTCCAGTTCGGCTTGAAAAATATATGTATCTGTTCAATTCACAATCGGCCCAAGTTATGGCAGTTGCAACTTCACTTTACAAGTTCCGTTAAAATAAAAAAAATAAAAATAATTGTAAAATATTTCCCCATCAAAATTGTGTAAGAACAAAACTTCCTATTCTTTTTATTCTCACAGGTTTATCACACGACCTCTCTGCACTTGAGTCCGAACTAGACAGCATGAAACCTGCTGGCCGTGACTTCAAAACAGTAAAGACCCAGATTGACGACTGCTCAAAACTTCTCAAAAAACTCTACAAAGTGTCAGACAACGTTAATGACGCAATCTCTTCTGGAGAACGCCTAGTTGACAGTGGTTTTGCTCCAGACACCGCTCAGACTCGAGAACAAGTGAACACACTGAATAAACAGCTTGGAAAGTTGGAGGATAGGGCTAAGAACCGCGAAAAGGAATTGGATGATATGTTGAAAAAGTTGGAAGAATTTTATTTGGTGCATTCCGCAGTTATTGATGACGTCGATGGTGCTATGAGTGAAGTTCGCAAGATGAAGCCGGTTGGAAGTGATGTGGATGCAATTCGAGCCCAACAAGTTGATTTCAAGAAGTTTAGGGCTAAGACAATCGAGCCTTTGAGTAGGAATGTTACAGAATGTAACAGAGCGGGACAAGGTTTAATACAATCTGCAGCAACAGGAGTAAACACAGCAGTTCTGGAGAAGGACTTGGAAAAGATGAATGACAAATGGAACGACTTAAAAGAAAAAATAAATGATCGTGAACGCAGGTTAGACGTCGCTTTATTACAATCTGGAAAATTCCAAGAGGCATTAGACGGTCTTGCAAAATGGTTGACAGACACCGAAGAATTAGTAGCCAATCAAAAACCGCCATCTGCTGACTACAAGGTTGTGAAAGCCCAACTCCAAGAACAGAAATTCCTCAAAAAGATGTTACTCGACCGACAGAACTCCATGTCATCACTCTTCAGTATGGGCAACGAAATCGCTAAAGAAGCTGAACCATCTGAACGCAAAGCCATTGAGAAACAACTGAAAGACCTAATGGTACGTTTTGATGCACTCACTGAAGGTGCGCAACAACGCACCCTTGATCTTGAGCAAGCGATGCGTGTTGCCAAGGAATTCCAAGACAAACTGGTCGCTCTACAAGATTGGCTAGATCGTAGCGAACGAAAAATTAAGGATATGGAAGTCATCCCTACAGATGAGGAAAAGATACAGCAGAGAATTCGCGAGCATGGTATTCTGCATAACGACATTTTGAACAAGAAGGGCGACTTCAACGATTTGACAGATGTTGCCTCAAATCTGATGTCGCTTGTCGGCGAGGATGAGGCTGTCACCTTAGGCGAAAAGTTACAGGAGGTTACCGATCGATATGGAAATTTGGTGGATACAAGTGAAAATATTGGACAGTTGTTATCGGCTTCACGCCAAGGTTAGTATATTAAAAATGATAGCAATTTAAGTCAAATTTGTTTAGTTATTTTATTATCCAATTCTCATTTCTTGTTATAGATGTTTCAAACCAAGGAGAGCACAGTTGTGTATGCAACCAAATATATACGTGGGTCAATTATAAACCATACACTGGGTATAATTGGTTGCATATGTCACTGTGCTCTACTTAGTTTAAAACTATTCAATTCTGATCAATAATATAAAGAAAATTTATATTACCAGTTCTTTATTATAAGCAGCTAATTATTCTTCATCTAGGTTTACGCCATCTTGTGCTCACTTATCAAGACCTAGCAGCCTGGATGGACATTATGGAGCAAAGGCTTGGCAAATACAAAGTACTAGCAGTCCATCCCGATAAACTTCTTGCACAGATGGACGATTTGGCCAACTTAACGGAAGACATTGCCAGTCGCCAACAAGACGTTGACTCCACAGTAGATACAGGCGTGGAATTGATGCGTCACATCTCTTCCGATGAAGCACTACACCTCAAAGACAAACTTGACTCATTGCAACGTCGCTATAATGACTTAACATCGCGTGGCGCAGAATTATTAAAACACGCTCAGGTTATGTTACCTCTCGTGCAACAATTCCATAATAGTCATAATCGTTTAGTCGAGTGGATGCAAGAGGCAGAAAGTATCTTGCAATCCGCAGAACCCCACGAAGATGAAATCGCTCGACTGGAAGTTGATTTGCAGGAATTGAGACCAGTGTTGGAGAATATCAATTTGGTTGGACCACAATTATGCCAAGCAAGTCCCGGAGAGGGTGCCGCGACTATTGAAGGTTTAGTGACAAGGGATAATCGTAGATTTGACGCTATTGCAGAACAAATTCAACGTAGAGCCGAGAGGATACATCTTGGAAAACAACGTGCTCTAGAGGTATGTAAATTTGTTGTTATTAAGCATTCATATTGTTAGACCTGATAATATTGTAGAATCTAAAACAAGAATCTCAAACAAAATGTACTCTAAATACTTTTTATAAATATTTTTTATTTTATATACAGTCATTTTATATAGTCATTTATTATATACAGTTTGTTATAACCAAAGTTCATTAAAACCAGTGATATATATGTGAAATTGGGAATTTCTTACAGTGATTCACATTTACCGGAGATTCACTATAAACTGGTTCATTATAAGCGAACATTACTGTAATAAATAAATCAAATTTAAATGTAATGATAAAATTTAATTAATAAATGTAAATTAAGTATAATTTGATATAAAGACTATAAACGATGTTTTAAAACTTTCCGTTTAATTTACAGGTTACTGGAGACATTGATGACCTTCTAGAATGGTTCCGTGAAGTTGAAGGTCAAATACGCGATGCGGAGAAACCATCAGCAGAACCCGATCTGATCCGCGTACAACTCAAAGAACACAAAGCTCTAAACGACGATATTTCAAGTCAGAAGGGACGTGTGCGCGATGTTCTATCCACGGCCAAGAAAGTGCTAAGAGAGAGCCCTCCAAGTGATGATACATCACTAATCCGCGAGAAAATGGAAGACCTGCGTGAAATCATGGATACCGTTTCCGCTTTAAGCTCGGATAGGTTGGGAATCTTGGAGCAGGCCTTACCATTAGCCGAACACTTTAATGATACCCATAATGTATTATCGCACTGGTTAACCGATATGGAAGAACAAGTGGCAATGCTTTCCATGCCAGCAATGCGTCCTGATTTAATTGCACAGCAACAAGATCGCAATGAGATGTTTGTACAGTCGATTAACGAGCATAAACCTTTGGTCGATAAGTTGAACAAAACTGGTGAAGCTCTTATTAGATTGTGTAATGAGGACGATGGAGGAAAGGTACAAGATTTGATTGATAGTTGTAATGAACGTTACGGTGCCTTGAAGTTGGAGTTGAGAGAGAGGCAGCAAGCGCTTGAAAAGGCCTTACAAGAAAGCTCGCAATTCAGCGATAAATTAGAAGGTATGTTTAACTTTATCTCAACTTCTAAGAGTAAGACGTATATTTTAAATATCTTCAATATTATGAATTGTTCGTATCTCTCTTTAAGGTATGTTACGAGCACTGTCAAACACCGCTGACCAGGTGAACAACCAAGACCCTATTTCGGCTCACCCACCTAAAATTAAGGAACAAATAAACGAAAATGACTCTCTCATCGATGACTTAGACAAACGTGAGGAAGCGTACACAGCTGTAAGACGTGCTGCGGACGATGTCATCAATAAAGCGCCTAATCGTTCTGACCCGGCCATCAAAGACATCAAGCGAAAACTTGACAAGTTGAAGACTTTATGGGATGACGTTCAAAAAGCCACAAACAAACGTGGAAAATCCTTAGACGATGCTCTAGATGTGGCTCAACAATTCTGGAAGCAGTTGAACGCTGTTATGGCCACCCTGAATGATTTACAGGATTCGTTACAAAGTCAAGAGCCGCCGGCGGTTGAGCCAAAGGCTATCCAAAAGCAACAGGTGGCTTTGCAGGAAATTCGACAGGAAATTGATCAGACTAAACCAGAAGTGGATCAAGTTCGTCATTCCGGCCAAAAATTGATGCAGTTATGCGGAGAACCTGATAAACCTGAAGTTAAGAAGCACATTGAAGATTTGGATAACGCTTGGGATAATATTACGGCTTTATATGCAAAACGTGAGGAGAATTTGATCGATGCGATGGAAAAAGCCATGGAGTTCCACGAAACATTACAAAACCTGTTAGATTTCCTCCAGAAAGCCGAGGATAAATTCAAGAGGATGGGACCTTTAGGTACCGACATTGATGTTGTCAAAAGGCAGATCGAACAGTTGAAGAACTTCAAATCTGAGGTCGATCCACATATGGTTAAAGTTGAAGCGTTGAATAGGTTAGTAATGTTTTATTTACAATTTTATTTCAGGCATTTAAAATTAAAGGAAGGAAAATGTTATAGTTTATGGTTTATTCCATTTTTTCTTCTTTCAATTGATAAATGCTATCAATTTGTGGGATAAAGAGATATTTTTTATTTTGTGTACACCTGTTCTAATTATATTTGTTTGTTTGCCCCCTTTTGTATACCATTTGGATCACAGGAGTCTTATCAGGCAAGATATACACCCCCCAGCTCAAGCCTTTTGTGTGTTAACGCATCAATGTGTTTTTTGTGTACTGCTTGCTTTTTGTTAATTTTTTTAAATTTGTGGTCGTCACATTTTTGTCTTGACTATTAAATTCTTTGAATTTCTATTTAATTAAATTGTCTGGTTATTACAAGAAATTATGTTTGTTGTGTTGATTAAACTGTTAAATATAACATTTAAATACATGCACTGATATAAAGAACTTCAAGCTTTTAGTGAACATGTCAACATATTAATATTAAATGCAAAGAAATAGTAATAATTTTCGAAAACTCAATAAATATTCAAATTTAAAATGAACATCTTGGATTTAATTGCAAAAGTATATGGCAATAAAAAATAAACTTATAAATTCATTTCTATTATTTTCAAGTAAAAAAATTCAAGTTCAAAATAATCTGAAACAAGAAAAAACATGAATGAAAAAAGTAGTAAAAATTTTTGACAAAAATTGCAATACTTTATTTTTCTTCATAATTGAGAAAAGAACTGAATGTTCTTCATATCACCAACACTTAACACACCCGATTAGCTAGCTTTATGAAAATCCAAGAGCTATGAGCAAAAAAAGCAGCTTAATTACGCTTACAACAGCACGCTATTCCAAACTCAAACTTGCTTTTTGCATGATTAAAACAACAAAATAATATTTTTTTTGCTAATATAAAATTTTCCTAATCTTTAGGCAAGCACAAGAATTAACTGAACGCACCTCTGCTGATCAAGCTGCTTCCATAAAAGAACCTCTGCTAGTCGTGAATCGCCGCTGGGATGATTTACTGCGAGGCATTGTGGAGAGGCAACGCCAGTTAGAAAATGCATTGTTACGTCTGGGACAATTCCAACATGCATTGAATGAGTTGTTGGTGTGGATAAGAAAAACCGACAGCACTTTAGACGAGTTAAAACCCGTTGCCGGAGATCCGCAGATTCTGGAGGTGGAATTAGCAAAACTGAAAGTTTTAATTAACGATATTCAAGCACATCAGACCAGTGTTGATACGTTGAACGATGCAGGAAGGCAGATTATCGAAAGTGGAAGGGGTACCGATGAGGCATCAATTACACAAGAAAAATTGAATACTTTGAATACCCAATGGAGGGCTTTGATGCAAAAGGCAGCTGATAGACAGAGAGAATTGGAGGATGCGTTGACAGAAGCACAGAGGTTCAACGCCGAAATTCAGGATTTGTTGAGCTGGTTGGGCGATGTTGATGCGACTATTGCCGCCAGTAAGCCTGTTGGTGGTCTACCGGAGACAGCTAGTGAGCAGTTGGAAAGATTCATGGAGGTCTATAATGAGTTGGAGGAGAATCGGCCAAAGGTTGAGACTGTTCTCGCTCAAGGGCAGGAGTACTTGAAGAAGGGTGAGTTTCTCATTTTTCTTTTATTATTAATGCTATTCTTTTATTTTGTATTTGAATGAAGGAGCAATATTACCAAAGGTTGATTGATATTTGATTTGATTTGATTTTTCAAGGTGATATTCAAACTTAGATTTGATTTCCAAAAACATCTTTTCTCATATGTTGTAAAGTAAAAGTAATAATGAGGAAAGTATGTGATATAGCTGTTTACTATATGTGTATATTTATAAAACATACATTATACTTTATGTTATTTATATGGAAGTAAATGCTTAGTAGTAGGGAGTAGGGACTACTTGACCAGCTGGTAGCCCTACCTCTTAGCAATCACATATGATCATAGCTCCCCAACTCATTAAATATGGTGATAATTATTGCTATCATACTTAGTGGTCAGAAATCGCCCTAAATAATTCCAATATAATCATAGTTTATTCAATCAATTAATTTTAAGAAATTCACTAAAAATCCTAATGTAAATGTTTCAAAATTGTAATCTGACTGTTTATTGCTAGGCTCAAACGCAGCATCAAACTTACAACACAATCTGCGTACGCTAAAACAACGTTGGGACTCAGTCACCGCTCGTGCCAACGACAAAAAGATCAAATTGGAAATTGCTCTTAAAGAGGCCACAGAATTCCATGAAGCGCTACAAGCATTTGTTGACTGGCTTACGAACGCCGAAAAAATCCTTTCTAACCTTAAACCAGTATCGCGTGTTCTAGACACTGTACAGTCCCAGATCGAGGAGCATAAGACATTCCAGAAAGATGTTAGTGCCCATCGCGAAGTCATGCTTAATTTGGATAAGAAGGGAACACATTTGAAGTATTTCAGTCAGAAACAGGATGTTATATTGATCAAGAATTTATTAATCAGCGTTCAGCACAGGTGGGAGCGAGTTGCTTCAAAATCTGCCGAGAGAACGAGAGCGTTAGATTTAGGCTATAAGGAAGCGAGGGAATTCCACGATTCGTGGTCCGGTTTGATGACATGGTTGGAAGAAACGGAAGAGAATTTGGATGAATTACTTTCCGATGCTATTGGTAACGATCCGGAAAGAATTAAAGATCGCCTGGCCAAGCATCAAGAATTCCAACGGGCCCTATCAGGAAAACAAGGCACCTACGACAACACAATGAAAATGGGTAAAAATCTCAAAGATAAAGCCCCTAAAGCGGACGAGAACACCTTAAAACAAATGCTAATCGAGTTGAAGAATAAATGGACATCGGTGTGCTCAAAGAGCGTGGACCGTCAACGAAAATTAGAAGAAGCCTTGTTATATTCGGGACAATTTAAGGATGCAATTGCTGCTTTATTGCAGTGGCTACGTAAAGTTGAGAAGGATTTGTCAGAAGATAAACCATTGCATGGCGATTTGGACACAGTGAATCATTTGGTTGATCAGCACCATCGTTTTGAAAAAGACTTGGAGGCTAGAAACGAGCAAATGCGATCAGTTATGCAAACGGGACATGAATTAGAGCTGAAGGCTAGTAAGACAGATGCTACAGTGATCAGAAGCCAGCTGACTGAATTAAATGGTAAATATTTGTTTTCTGGTTATTTAACATTTTACTTTTTGCACACTGAAAAGAGAATTTGGTTATCGATATTGTTTATATTTAACAAATTAAAGATTGTGACAGATTATGACTCGTGCACAGAAATTCAGGTATCTGGATGCCTTATCCTTCACTGGATCAGAACAAATGAATTTCTCTGTCTCAACATATTGAATTTTTAATATTATTTATTTAAAATCATTTATCTGACTTGGTAATTTATTACTGTAGGTTTATGGGATAGTGTGTCCCGGTTAACAAATAGAAAATCCTCCAGATTGGAAGAAGCTCTCCGCGAGGCTGAACGCCTGCACAAAAACGTACACATGCTGCTGGACTGGCTGACAGAGGCTGAGAGAACCCTTCGTTTTGCTGGAAGCACTCCCGAAGATGAGGCGTCAGCATATGAACAACTCAAAGTTCTCGAGAAATTCAGGCGTGACTTGCGTGAAAAAGAATTTGAAAAGGATGCCACCCTAGAGTTAGCACATGGTGTCCTTGCTAAGGCCCATCCCGATGCAGTAAATGTCATTAAGAATTGGATTACTGTTATTCAGTCACGATGGGATGAAGTTTCACAGTGGGCTTTGCAACGTCATCAAAAATTGAATGCTCATATGCAGTCGCTAAAGGATTTGGATGATTGCCTCAAGGAATTGTTAGATTGGTTGCTGGGATTGGAAAATACACTGTTGGCGTTAAAACGAGAAGAACTGCCGATGAGTATACCTGCGACAGAAAGATTAATTGCTGATCATAAAGAATTTATGGAGAATACTCAGGTTAGGCAAGGTGAAGTTGAGAGAATTCTAAAGGCTAAACAAGTGAAGGCAGCGCAACAACCAAAAGATCACAGGAAATATGGAAAGAACAAGTTACCACTGTAAGTTTTTGTAGCAATTTTTTTTTATTCATTAAGTACCTTTAGATTTGCTGTAGAGGATTATTGAGGACTTCTTTTAGTTTAATTCTGCAGGAGATATAATATTTACTTGTTTACATTTTAGTGTGACTTTTTATTATAGGTTTACATGTTTAGTATTACCATTAATCCTTCAATTGTTTAAACAGTATCGCAAAATTGTAGGGTTAATTGTGTCACACATTGTTTGTTTTTCCTGACACAAAAACACAAAAACCATTAAAGCACAACAGCACATCAAGTGACATTTGATGATCGTACATCAACAACACGCCGCTTTGACCATATCATAGTACATTAAACACACAAAAAAAACATTTTTCCAAAGCACTGATTCACAAAAAAAAACAAACATTTGTGGTTCCTTTACTTGTTGTAACTTGTATCCACCTGCATGTAATACTCTTTCCTTTGTTTGCTACCTTTACATAGACGTGGATCTCAGCATGACGTCCGTGAAACGTCACCCGACCCATACAGTTCACTAGGTCGCAAGCAGAGGTATGTCGCTGTATACTTTTTATTTTATTTCTTAGTTTTGTTTTTTAGTTTCTCTCATTCCTTGTCCATTGTGTTGCATGAGCTCATATCACACCCCTTATTCTCATTAGTTAGTTTAAGCAAGCCAACATTATTGTATGATGTTCATTTAACATATATGACCATCCCAAAAAAAAGGGCACTCTACCAACTGTATAAAAAAACCTTGTTCAGTTTTTGATGGTTTTGTGGACTTGTTGACGCGGGTACAAACACAAAACGCTTCATAGGTTTTCTTATTCAAGTATTAGGTTTATTCAAGCAGCAGTTGATCTGTGTTCTTATGTACAGTTATGGTTAGGGCATTTGAAAAGTTGTGTATGTGGAAGAAATTGTTAATGGGAAATTTTCTGCTGCTCGAACAAGCCTATTTTATTGGATAGAGTATTTGGCTTTGTTTTCACTTTTTACATCTATGTAGGTTATTTTGCGTTTTTTTTAGCTTTGCATGATGTGTGTTCTTCTTTGTGTGTTTCTAGCTTCAAGGGATCACAAAACTTGTACGCCGGACCTCGAGGAAGGTTAGATATTTTTTTCAGAATCCATTTATACTCACAATCTTAGTTCTATGTTTTTTTTTGTCTACTAATTGCTGTATCTTAGGTTACTTTAGGCAAAGTATAATCATGAAATAGTTTATTGCTTTAATAGTTTATGTCCAAAATTTGTAAATCTTTACTTAAGCTGTTATTATTTCATTACTACTTTTGGAATATGTAGTAACATTGTAACGTAGGTTTTGCTTAAGATATGTAGCATTTTCAGTTCAGGTTTTTAGATTATATTATCATTTCTTTGCGTATGAGTGCGTTGCATGATGTATGATTTTCTGATAGCCGTACGAGTCCAGGCCGTGAGCTGAGCCCAGATCCGCATGTGCCCCATATTGGCCCGAGATTCCCACCAGCTGGCAGGTTAGCTAATCTCAAAATTTTCTATTTTTTTTTATTAAGCCCCGCACTGCACTGATGCTTAAAACATAACTAAATTCAAGCAAGGTAAGTGAATAAAAGCATCAGTGAAACAACACTGATATGAAGTAATGGTGCATGAGTTTTTAGGAAATATGTAGGTTATATCGTATCGAAAACATTATTTCATATCGCACAAGTCTTCTAACAAGCAAATCACGCTTACTAATAACTCAGAACAAAAAACAAAATGACACAAAAAGAATAAGTTGTTTATATTAATCTTAAAACTGATGCTAATGCACTGCCTGGCTAAAACCAAATCTGTATTGTATTTACACTAATAAATTGTAATTTATATAGCGCTGAACCCGAATTTAAATCACCCGGCGTCAAGCTGCTCTACGACAAGTGGAGACACGTTTGGATGCTATCATGGGAAAGACAGCGTGAGTTATATGCCCATTTGGCTTATCTAAAGGAGAAAGAACGTGCTGATAACTTCTCATGGGATGACTGGAGAAAGAGGGTTAGTTTTTAATTTTTTATTTAAATTTATAATGTAACTTTTATTTTTTTTACAGTTCTTGAAGTTCATGAACCATAAAAAATCTAGGTTGACAGATCTCTTCCGTAAAATGGATAAAGATAATAACGGTTTGATTCCAAGAGGTGATTTCATTGATGGAATCATCAATACGAGTAAGTATCACTCTAAAATTCACATACAAAGACATAGTTTAAATCGATTTTACCAACATTTGCAAAATTACTAAAATCTTTTTTCCTGTAGAATTTGACACAAATCGATTCGAAATGAAAGAAGTGGCCGACATGTTCGACCGTAACAACCGTGGCCTGATAGACTGGAAGGAATTCATTGCAGCTCTACGTCCCGACTGGGAAGAGAAACGGCCTGACGCAGCTGCGCAGAAGATCCACGATGAAGTGAAGCGTTTGGTGATGCTGTGTACTTGTCGGCAGAAGTTTAGAGTGTTCCAAGTTGGCGAAGGCAAATATAGGGTAAGTGCTATTTATTTTATACTAATACGTTGTATAATTTTTTGTTTTTCATATAGTTTGGTGATAGTCAGAAGTTACGGCTGGTCCGTATCCTGCGTAGTACCGTTATGGTGCGCGTAGGTGGCGGTTGGGTAGCTCTTGACGAATTCTTACTGAAGAATGATCCATGCAGAGGTACGTGTTGCAATATTATTTCTAGATTTTTAGTTCATGGTGATGTTTTCGGAAAAAAGTGTGGTTATGTTTATTATATTGAAAGACAAAACTCTCTTGTACTTATCAAAATTATAATCACACATTTTGGAAACATCACTACATCTTTATTAGAGACATAATACACATTTTATAATAAGCAGGATTTCAGTTAGACGTAAAGAAATTAATATTATGGGATTTTAATTAATAATTATAACTGGGCACAAATCACTAAATCAAAAAAATAATAAATAAATAAATAACATCCCTTCCTAAAAACAAAAGAAAAAAGCTTTTTAAAAAATCCTTATACCACCCCCCTAATTTGTTTATAAAAAGACCATATCCAATCGTAACTAAAAAACGATTAAAAAAAGGTTATCATCATATTAACTGTGACTCCTGAGGATTTTTAGAACATTTGTAATAAAATAACTAATCTAGATTCTTTTTCTCTCCACCTCTTTGTACCGCATTCCTATTCCTAATAACATTTTGGGTTCATTTTGTTACCATTTTTTCATTGTCGTAAAGTTATGTTAGTTCTACCTTTACCACACCCTGATAAACCTGAACAGCACGAGCCTTGGTGTCCACTCGGTAAGGAGCATGGGTTTTTCCAAAAGCTTAAGCAACAAACAGACATTTTCAAAAAAAAAAAAAATTATATAAAATAAAATTGTCTGTTTGTTGACTAGGCAAATTTGTCATGTAGTTGATGGTGCATGGTTTGTCAAAAAATATAAAAAAAATAACACTACTTTTTGCGGATTGGTTTTTATTGTTTTGCTACCAGGTTTTTAACAATTTACTTTTGGGATGGTTATATTAACACTGTATGTCATCTTTTATTTCTGGTTTAGCGATTCAGTTTTTTAGCTTTTATATTATTTTATAGGTTATGTTCTGTGAATATTTGTACATAGTATAGGTTAAGATGTTTTTGTTGTAACCTCATATGTAAAGTCAAGTAAGATTTTTAATCAAGTGATATAATCCGCCTCAACGAACGAAAAAGTCGCCGCTGTGGTTGTAGAAATTTGAAATTAACAATTCGGGGTAAATAGCGCCAACTACAATCGCTTGTTCAGGCGAATGGCGCATTTCATTGGCTATTCGCCTCAACGAGCGAACGAGACCCATTCTGGTGGTAGAAATTTGAATTAAACAATTCGGGGTAAATAGCGCCATCTACAATCGCTTGTTCAGGCGAATGAATATTGCTTTATGTTTGAGGTTATTAAAAGTAGTTTTTTAAGTTTAGCGTTTCACGTGTGAGTTTTCAAATTAATTGGTTGACTGGCATCTATAGATAGTCGCATGAGTCAAATTGAATAAACCGGCTGCCAAGATGTTCTAAGATTATTTCAAGATTTGCATACATCAATAGATGAGAATTTGAAAACTTAATGGTATAATAGGTGTCTATTTTTAAGAGATAAGCACAGATAATTGCACATAGAACTACTTCTCGAGTTCGGTAATTCACTTTCTAAACAAAATTACCTCTGTTTACCTCTGATTTTATTTATGTTTATGAGTATGCAAAATTTAGTTCATAATACATCATTTGGATGGTGTAGGATAAAAACTGTATTTTTCAATATAAACAGCTGCATTTATTAAACTTTCATTTAATTATCTGTGGTTTTCCCTTCTGTCACATTGATGTTATGCACGCCAGTTTTATGTCTTCAAAAACACAATTTCAATTTCATTACTAGTTATAAGTTTACACATAAGATTTTTTTTTCTCTCAATATTTTTTATTTTTAATTTATTTTTAATTTTCCCATCTCTTTTATTTTTCCTCTCTACCACCTCTCAAATATATCCACCTTGGCGCACCATATTAGCTAAGGGTCGCACCAACATTGAGCTACGAGAGCAATTCATCCTTGCCGATGGCGTCAGTCAGACGATGTCAGCTTTCAAGCCGAAACCTTCAGCCAGCTCGCCCTCAGGCTCCTCACTCAGCTCATTGCGCACACCTGCTGGACCTATCACCAAGGTATTGATGAGACCACATACCTGAAAACACTCCTATTTAAAAAAAAATACACACCATAAATTGCACCCTAATCTCATATCATCGCTCTTATTTGATATGTCACATGTCAAAAAATTAACCGTGCCATAGTATTACAAACTGTCAAATTCGCTAAACAAAAAACGTTCAAGAAACACATCTTTTTGACATATGTCGTATTGAAGTAAAACCGACAATATTTCTCAAATGTCACCTTAAAAAACGTGAGATACGTGGCAATGTATGAAAATCTTGGTTCTTTCCACCTATCTAAAAGATGTTTCACTAGCAAGCTATTTATTGCACAAGTTGAACACTTCTTCTGCAAAAGGTCCAAAAAGTCCAAAAGGACAAAAAAATAAATGGCAAATTGGTTTGGCATACTATATAATTTTCTTCAACCACTTCTAACTATCAGATTGACAAACAGCTTGAAGAATTGCCAAGTTTCTTACAGTTGCCAATTGAAATAAACTCAGCTGTATTATGCAAATGAAAAGACATAATGTGGGCGTTTTTAATTTGGAAATAAGTAAATAACTACTTGCAGTAATTATAATTTGACATTTTTTTGCATACAAAAAACTGTTTCCTGTAAAATTGAAAACGGTTACATTTTTGCTGGATTGATAGAAAAGTTTCAGCAACGCTGCATGGAATTACCAAATACACTCAAGTTGATTGTTTCTTTTCTATTAACAATGCCTCTAGATATAGTGATGTTGGGTGAATTGACTATCATATTTATCGGAGCTCAAAATGGATTAGTAGTCAATTTGCCCAACCTGTTAATCATAATGTAGGTATTTAGCACGTCACCAGTAGAATTAGCATTACTCATTGTTTGCTTTTTTTTGTGCACCGAAGTAGTAAGTGTATTTTTTGCATGTGTTTATTTATTATTTTTGCTCTCTTTCACCATTTTGGGAGCCTGGCAAATCACTACACTAAAAAGGTAAGGGTAATTCATGTAATTGAGTATCAAAGGCAGTCGCTATACCTCAGGAGGGATCAGTCGTTATTGTTATCTCCTTTTTGTTTTTATGTTTCCGCCCAATTTTTTTCCATGATAAATCCTGATTTTCCTGACAACAAATGAAGAAATACGCTTAATAAGGTCCTTTATAAAAAAACAAAGGAAGTTGCTTTCTGGTTTTTCTTTTTCTCTTTTTACAACAAATACATCGCGTTTATTTGCACCCATTTTTGGCCATAGCGTGCTTGATTGGCAATCTATTTATTTTTATTATTGTTTTTTTTCTAATTTAGTCTTTTGGTACTAATCTCTGTCCCGAAAAGCATTTACCACACTTTTCAGTGGAAATTATTGGTACACAAGTTCTTCTATGATAACAAAATGTACATTGTGCAATAGGTTTATGCAAAAATGTGAAGGATAATAGCTTTTGTTAAAAATGTTTGCCTGATTGTTCTATTCTTTATACTAAACTGAACTTTATTAAATCGTTATACAGTAACCAATTATTTAAAAAAAATAGGCACCTAATGAACATCCTATAAAGTGTATTTAATGAAGTGTCTAAACATTTGACACACATACACAATTAAACTAAATCATTAATAGTATGAAGTTCTTAAACTATATTGTTGTTAATTGTGTCCTTAAATAGCTCACTTATGTATTATGAAAAGTAGAACAGTTTGGTATACATTTTTTATCAACAATCTAATATCCCTCAAATTTTATGTATCTACACCTATACAATTTCTTAATTATTGACATACTTTTGTTATCGATCTTGTACATTGAAATCTGTGAAATATGACCTGTAAAAGACACCTTATAATACTTACACGAAAACACAGTAATACACAAAATCTGTCGCTACTGAAATGTCAAATTTCTGTTACGCATGTTTATTTAGCTGAAGAGCACTTGGCCGAGCTAATGCCAATATTCGAGCAGCTACGAGCAAAGGGAGAAGTGGGGAATGCATACCCAATGCAAGTTGGGTCGACTTCGGGTCCAACAGTCTATATGGGGCACAGCACACCATTTCCTTGCTATAGGGTAATGATACACTACAAGCAGATTTTTCTCTACATTATTATAGCTCGTGAAGACATTGTTCAAGTTGATAGAACATCAGCAATTCAATTTTAAAGGATGTCAAACAACATATGCCTTAAGGAATGATGTAATGTCAACTTAAAAATGTTAAACTGCTATAAAAAATCTTTGTGTTTTTAGTTTGTGTTGTTAGAATTTTTGTTTCCGTAACTAGCATAGTGTCGGTTGTGGGCTTGTTTAGTTTTTCTATTCCACTTTTTACGTTTGAGTTTATGTTATGGCACTGCAATCTACTTTTTTTTGTCGCTTTTATCTCATCTTGCTTGAGCCGTTTCATTTTTGATTGATCCATTGATGAAAATGAAAGAAGGGAGGGGGTAATAAAGTTCAAGGTCCAGAAAACACTATTAGTCAATTGTCTGTTGTTCTCTTGTTGTCATGTATTGTTGGGTTGCGCAGTTGCCATGATTGGGCCTGAGACGGACCACCACAGACTGTTGTACCTATCGCAGTTGCCTATGGTAAGTTAAAAACTTCTGTTTGGTAAGGTATATATATATATATATATGTGAATATATCTTTTGGAAACTAGAATAGAGAAAAAAAACAGTAGACATTAAAAGAAATATTTTCCGAAACCAAGGTCTTGATAACTGTCACGTTCTTGCAGGTAAGGTGCGGTAAGTGTTTTAAATTAGATTGGTGCATTTGTTTTTTTTTTTTTTTTGTTACTGTGTTATGTACTTTGCAAGGAGATATATATTTTCGGGAAAAAATTCGATTATTTTGCAAATTTAGGTCCACAATCCTTTTTGAAATTTAGAGATTCAGAAAAAAAAAATAGCCACTTAAAACAATAATAGCAAAAGAATAGATGCAATTTTCACCAGTATGATATACAAAGCAAGTTGATATCACGTCACGTCTAGTTTTGAGAAGTTTTGATTAAAGTTAAAGTTTTATTTAAGTATGTAGGTCTATATCTCCACTGCATAACGACCCAAAGATATGCATATTTGCGCTACACTTCAGTAATTCACTAGCTACGCAAAGTGTAATCACAACATAATCACTCCATAAAAGCTAATTTGTTTTCTGCAAACAATTTTTTTATTGTTTTTTTGTCTTTTTGCAAAATGTAGGTTAGAGAACGATCAGGACGTTCCGTTCCTATGTCAAGAACTAGGACTGCCGGAACCCCAGACTCACAGTCTGATACTGAAGGAACAGGATTTAGAACACCAAGGAAAACGTCATATAGATCAAATTTGACCCCAGGTGGGTCAAGGCCTAGTTCGCAACCTGCATCTAGACAAGGCAGCAGACCAGGCAGTAAACCACCATCTAGACACGGTTCTAATCTATCACTGGATAGCACAGGTTGATAAATAACTAAAAACTAACAATCAAAAAAGTGAAATAGAGTCGGATTTTTTTTTATTCTTTATTATTTTTTAGATGATACGCCATCTAGGATTCCCAGAAGAACTGGGATCAGTCGAACACCTGGAACTGTCACACCACGCCGTTTGGGGGTGACCAATGGTTCCAGTTCGAGACCTAGAACCCCCACTGGTCTCATATCCCCAGCTAGTCCTGCTCAACGGTAAGTTCTCAATATTTAAACTAGGGATAATAATCACTAGATCTAATACTAAGGCATATAGGAACGATGAACTAATTTAACACAAAAATACTAATTGGTGAACATTCTAACCCCACTAGATCCACAATACCGAGAGCATCGAGCATACCGACACTAACTACCTTTGCTACACCAAGGTAAAAAATGCATAACCTTAAAAGAAGTTACTTTTCAATACAGCTGTTTCTTTACATGCAAATAAATTTATATTTTAATAATACAGTGGAAAAAGTTGCATTTATAGAACACAGTGTGTGTACGGCCATTTAAGAATCAGTAATTCCTAACCACGTTTCAAACCCTGCTGTAGAGTAGTTTTAAACTGAGTAGAGTACAGTGACATATGTAACCAATTATACCCAGTGTATGGTTTATAATTGACCCGCGTATATTTGGTTGCATACACAACTGTGCTTTCCTTGGTTTGAAACATCTATAAAACATTGTTGCTCATTTTATTTGAATTAATTAATTATTGAAATATAAAACCATTTTCAAATACACATCTTATTTTTCTTAATGCATATGTCAGGTCTCGCATTCCTGTCTATAAAGGAACAGATACTGACGTTGAGTCACCATCAACTTCGAGCTCTTGCTCTGTCTCATTCTCCTCTGGGTAATATTGTAGTCCGTAGTTTGCATGAAGTTGTTTTTATATTCAAAATAATCAAATGTGGCAGTTGTAACCGGTTTCAGGTTACAGTGTAACCTAAAATTGACTACATCTGTCAAGACAGTTTGGAATTTGTTTTCACGCACATGTTTGTCTGTTTTGTAATTTACTTTGTGTTTTCACTAACCAGCTGTCGATCTGTTTCCTCAAATGGAAAATCGAAAATTCCTGTTATACGAGACAGGTAATGATTGATACTGACTGAAGGATGAATACTCTTATTGTCCGTTTTTGTATCGTTGTTGCCTTTTTTGTTTTATTTTTGTTTTAAATGAAAATCGAATTAACTTGTTCAAGATAATTTGTGTTTTGAGCATGTAGGCATGTTACTTTATAATTGAGCTATGTTGTTATTTTTGGGTGCTAATAAAAATTTAACCTTTAAACTTTTGCATGTGTTGACACAGGCCAGTTGTGAAAACTACCACCCGTACTACTACACCTAACGCTCCAAATCTGCGAACAGCATCTAGGTAACTAACTATAATTTAATAATTACATTAATGCCCAGTATTTCCAGGAACATCTCAATTACTAATAGAATTTATTTAATCTGCAGATTTCTATAATCTGTTGGTTTAATTTAGTAAGGAAGTATTTGAAGTTCAGTAACATGGCTGAAGTTATGTTGTCCTGAAAATCCTAAAAGAGTCCTTGGAACAATAGAAATGTATTATTATAAATATAAACCAATATATAAAGCAACATTCAATAACTTAATCTATATTATAGAGCTCTTAGCCCTATTAATGTAGAAATCTACCCCCTGGTATACCGCACACCAATCATGAGAAAAGTTTATTTGCACCTTGTTTTTGCTAAAGCATCTCAGAGATGTCTGTAAATGGTGGAAAGATGATTTCAAGAAATGTTGTTTTCAAGTTCCATTTGTTTTGTGCAAACAGTAAATATGTTAAATATTAGCAAAATTTGAGGATTTTTGTAGTGACATGGGGGTGAGAGGACAAGAATAACTATAAGCCCCAGATGCAGTCATATACAATCGCGTGGGACTGAACATTTACACCAAATAAATTCTGTCAAAGCTCAAAATAAAAGTATTGCCTTGTTTTAAAAAAAAATGTCTAGAATCTTTTGTAGCCCAGGTCAGTACCAACAAGACAACATATAAAGTTCCCTAAAGAAAATGATTCATTTATTTTATGTTTGAATGTGTTAAATACTGATCTGAAACCCAGGATAACAATTGCCATGTATTGTGACAATCATAGACTCTATTTGACAAGCATGAAAGTTATTCAAATATTCCATACATTTTATTTGCATTTGTCCTTATAGATTATACTGGGCATAAAAGGTAAATTAGTAATTTGGTGATGAAGATGATATAAAACAATACATAACAACAAATAAGTAACTACTAAATGTAAATTGGTATTTGATAAACACAACATTTCATCAAATATACTCTTTTATACTTTTTTTAATTTCTTTTTATTTATGTAATTTTTGTTTTTTAGTTCTAATTTGAAATATTTTTTAATTATTTATCGAATATTTTCATCTAAGATTTTCTTATGCTAATCCGTCTGTTTTTACAAGGACTCGAACGCCGTCTGGTTCCAATACCCCTGTCCCGGCAGGAGTGACGACGGCGCCTTCAAGACTGTTGCGTAGACCGTCCGGAGCATCGGACAGCAAGACGAAAGAGTCAAGAGAACCATTCAGGCTTTAAACTAATATTTATATAAGATAGAAACCACCCTAACGACTGACAAGTAACTATAATCGATGAAACGCTTAATGCCCCCCCACGTAAAATTGTGCATATTTTTTTACAAGAAAGACAAGCTGGCGGCGTGGTCAATTCGCCAGTTTGACCGTGCCGTCATCATGTCTTCAAAGCGAGAGAACGTTGAGAGACGAGAATGAAATTTGAAAAAATTCTGTTGCCATATTGTGTCCAAAAAGAAGTTACGATTTGTTGAATAAGTTTTTATGAATGCGAGGTTATGTTATTAGTTTGCGTGGAAAGTTTAGTAAGAGCATGCGGGACCACTTATGTTTTTTCTTGTACTATTATTACTTGTTTATTTTTTGGTACTAATACATTTATAAGATTAACACTGCTTACAAAATGTTGATTTATGTACACAAAAATCGAGAATACCAATCGACAAGAAAACAACATGATATTAATATAATTGTAGTGTTTAAGAATCCAATATTGTTTATTTTTTTGTCAAATTGTGAATGGAAGTTTATTTCATTTAGAAGACATGTAAATTTTTGTTTCTTTTTATATTAACAAAATGTATATTAATTATATTACCAAGAGCCGTGCGCAGAGGTATTGTCACAATTCGCCAGTTTGCGGCATGATCCTATCTGCGTGCACAGTCATATTTATCAAGGATACATATTTATAAATTTATTTGCTTGTATTTGTTTATTTAAATAAACTAATTTTTTAATAATGTTTTCAATTGTATTACTTTAAAACCCATAAATTATGTTGGTAGAATTCTATATATTTACACTTTTTAGTAAAATTTTCACATTTTGCAACATTTAACACGTTGTGTGCCGTAATGTGGTCAACAAAATTGACTGTGAGGCATATGCTGCCTCCCGCGGCACTCAACGTGTTAAAGCAGCTGAGTTGTCCTCAAGTATGTTGAAAATGTATATTACAAATTCCAAGGAAATCTCTTAAAAATTTGATCTCACTGCTTCACATTTGCTTTTGATAATGCTATTAGATACGAGCTAAACTGTGATTGTCCAATCACTGCTACTGCTATTGCCGACCTGCGGTGATTTTAAACTGTTATCGCTATCTTGGTGATCAAGGTGATTCTACTACGACCTACAATAGCAGTGTAGCACCCACAGTGGAGAGGCACGGGGATTGGGGAAATTGCTGTCGCCGCCCTGCCACTGCTATATCCGTGTAAATTATTTTTTTTAGCAATGTATTTTACATTCTTTTGGTTGATCTGGTTTCTACAGTTTACTTTGGATTTGGAGCTGAATATTTATTTAAAATTTAACCGTAAATAAAAAAAATCTTACAAAATGTAATGGCAATGTGTAGGTAATTCATAATGGGCCTCACTCAACTTTCCGACGACATCGTTGGCAGTGTCTGAATACTTTAGCAATTATTCAATTTTGTGCCCTACATAACTTTAGTTCCTACTGACATTTAATGTCATGTCATATCAGTGGCACTGGCGTTTGCAAAATCTGACAATTTACAACATTTGTCACTATATTGTCTGTGGATTCTGTCAAACTGTTTCTATAAACGCTTATAGCGCCTAAATTGCTCATCCCAATGATCTGTAAATTAGTATCCATATTTAAGGTCACTGGAGGGTGAGTTGGTAAGAGTTTGATCTCAATGAGATGAATCCTTCACCAGACGCATGTTACATTTGCCACTTCCGGTTGTCAGATTGTCACGAAAAACAATCCAGTTTGTCCCCTGGTAATTCTAAACAAGTATACCAAAATTTCAGCCCAATTCGTTGTTCCGTTTGGGCGCAATCGTGTTCACAGACATAATAATAACATATAGTGGAGTAAAATCACAGTGAAATTATGACTTTGAGTGACTCCGAGGTATAACCAAATGAAACCTATACCATCTTGTAGGGGATATTTTAGGGCATAGGAAACGGGAATCTACAACTTTTTTTAGTAGAACCGAACTTTGAAAACGACGCTTAAACGCGACTGATCTGGAATTCGAAAAACCACGTTTTTCTTAACATTTACCGTTGTATTAATTCAAGTATACAAGCTATGATTTTGATTTTTTGCAGACATATACTTAAAATGTGAGTGCTTCCAATGGCCAGTTGGAAATTTCAAAAAGTTTAAAGTTTTTGAAAAAATAAATAAGAAATATTGAATTATCAAAATCGTGCATCTAAAACTTCTCCCTGCGGCGAGCTATGTGAATTGTTGAAAATGTTTATATACATATATTGAGTGAAATGTAGTCAGAACATTGAGAAAGTTTAAAAAAAAAAAAATTAAGTCGATAGCTGCACTAGTTACAGAAATATGAATTTTTATAGAAGAGCCTTGGAATGCGCGCTGATGCTGAGAGCGGCTACTATACAGTCTGGAAATCATTTGCGTTACATCTAGAAATAAAATAAGAAAATTTGTAGATGTAGAGTACGTAAGTAAACCGTTTTGTATAAAATTTACTTTAAATGTTTTCCTCTTCGTCATCTTCGTACAATTCAGGAACATTGTTCTGACACTTTTTGCAGGAACAGTCTCTGCAGCATTTTAGGCCCTCTTTCAAGCATACACATCTATTATTTTGACATAACTTATCTTTGCAAAAGATATTCAACAGTTGCCTTATATCCGTTGGTATGGGATCAGCGGTCATTAAAGTAGGCTCTAATATTCCGTTATTCCTAGTCCAACCAAAGTTAAGAGGGTCAACTAGAGGCATAATAGGTATATGACTGCACAACTATATACCCAATTGATATATGCATCTAAATTTTTGGTGATCACATAAATGGATTTTTTTTTTCGTTAGCATACCTACCTTAGTACATGCTGATGAAATGCGTCATCTGTTGATCAAAGTTTTGAAGCAGACTTATTGGAAGTTGTGCGCAACTGATACCTCAATTAATTGACTGTTTGAATGGCCTTATTCTTATTTCTAAATAGAGCGAATGCAAATGTTCCAACCACTCACAATTTTTAATAGGGATCGTTCGATAAATATTGATAAACATAATGAATCGTGAAAATCTTTGGAAAGACGCAGAAGAGGTGATTTGACAGATGCGTATGCCTATAACGTTTCTGAAAGTAGAAAAGTGGTAAAGTTTCGAATTTTTTTTAAATTGTCAGAAAATAAGCGATTCCTATTAAAATTTATGAGCGGTCAAAACTAAACTTTGTGTCTACAACTGAAGCTGTTAATATTGCCAATAAATTTGCATTGACCCTATTTAGAAGAATAAGGTCATTCAAACACTCAATGAATTGAGGTATCAGTTGACCACAACTTCCAGTAAGTCCGCTTCAGAACTTCCACAAATGGATGACGTATTTTATCAGCATGTACTAAGGTATGCTAATCAAAATTTTAGATGCATATACATATCAATTGCGTATATGGTTGTGCACCCTCTGAACTTTGGTTGGACTAGGAATAACGGAATTTTAGGCTACTGGTTATGTCAAAATAATAGATGTGTATGCTTGAAAGAGGGCCTAAAATGCTGCAGAGATTGTTCCTGCAAAAATTGTCAGAACAATGTTGCTGAATTGTACGAGGATGACGAAGAGGAAAACATTTAAAGTAAATTTTATACAAAACGGTTTACTTACGTACTCTACATCTAAAAATTTTCTTATTTTGTTTCTATAGGGTGCGGCCATCGCGCACAAGAATTAAACATTAGCGATAGGACTTTGCGAAAGATTTTACACAAAAATGCGATTTTTGAAGATAGGGCGACGTTATGCGGCCTATTTTCGAAAAATGGCATTATCAGCGGAAATGGCCATGTCAACTGGCCGTCTAGGAGCTGTGATTTGACTCCTTGGGATTCTTATTTGTGTGGCGCCGCCAAGGACAGATGTTATGTTGTGGCTCTTGGCGAAATAGAGGTTCAAATCATTGAAAATATAGTGAAAAATTGGGTTGACAGAAATGGGCTAGTGCAAAGCCAGTCGAAGCAGTCATTTAAATGAAATAGTATTTCACTCTTAACCGGAAAGTGCATTAACAAAAATAAACTATAATTTATTTAAAAATATTTGTTGCATTTTTATGTAATACGCATTTTAAAAACGAATTAAAAGTTGCCGCACCCTGTAACGCAAATGATTTCCAGACTGGCATGGTAGCCGCTAGCCGCTCTCGGCATTAGCGCGCATTCCAAGGCTCTTCTATAAAAATTCATATTTCTGTAACTAGTGCAGCTATCTACTTAATTTTAAAAAAAAAAAAACTTTCTCTATGTTCTGACTACATTTCACTCAATATATGTATATAAACATTTTCAACAATTCACATAGCTCGCCGCAAGGAGAAGTTTTAGATGCACGATTTTGATAATTCAATACTCCTTATTTATTTTTTCAAAAACTTTAAACATTTTTGAAATTTCCAACTGACCATTGGAAGCGCTCACATTTTAAGTATATGTCTGCAAAAAATCAAAACCATAGCTTGTATACTTGAATTAATACAACGATAAATGTTAAGAAAAACGTGGTTTTTCGAATACCAGATCAGTCGCGTTTAAGCGTCGTTTTCAAAGTTCGGTTCTACTAAAAAAAGTTGTAGATTTCCATTTCCTATGCCCTAAAATGTCCTCTATAAGATGGTATAGGTTTCATTTGGTTATACCTCAGAGTCACGTACCCTCAGAAAACAGCGAGTTAGAAGAGCGATTTTACTCCACTAATAATAATAAGCTTTATTTCACTGAAAATACTATGTACAGGGAAAACGTCGTGGTAGAGGAAACAACAAAGAACAATGAAATAGTTCAAACTATGTTTTAGGTATTCGATAGTTGTAGCCACGTCGTCATAAAATGGTTCTTGGATTAGATTTTTTCTCAGATCTTCCCTAATTTTTTGAGGTTTTTGTCTCCATCCTTCTGGAATACAGTTGAGCAGCTGGAGGTGCATGGAGGTGCAGGTGCTGGTTGATTATGGTATCTATCTATTCGACGGAAAGGTATAACGACGTGTCCTGCATTACGTAGACTGCGACATGTAGTATCACCAACCGGTGAAACTTAGCGTCGGCACCTTTGATGTTCAGGGTACCAGATTTGCTGACCTCGGAAACACCGTTGCCATGGATATCGATGGGATCAATTGTATTGACGTCACGCAACGTCATTATTTTGCGTGGCTTAACTCCGATTTTGATGTGAGGGGAAGCGATCGAGAACGTGGTGGGGATTGTAGGAGAGCGGCAGTGATGTAATGTAGCTAGCCGCGCGCCACGTGCAACTTACGGGCGGCCAATAGCTCGCCACTTTCAGTTCCCCCGAAAATATTCTTCCGACTGCCTATCTTGAAGCAAAAAACTATTTGCGCGTTGCTATGCGCAGTGAAAATTCGGTACCTCAATTTTACTACGAGTTTCACTTCACGCTCTTCACTGGTATCACTTCTGATCGACATGGTGGCCATCTCCCGTTTAGCACGCAGCAATAGTTGGTAGATATGTGTCGAAGGAAGTGTCAAAACTTGCGGACGTTTGAAAACGACCTACAGTGTGTTGACCAGCGAGCTTGAACAACGGAGCGAATCGCTTTCTTTTGTTGTAAACAGATCCGGTCTGCATGAGGCGAGCCCATCCACAGTTCCAACCCATAGCTTAGCCTTGAGTGGAACAGGGCGTGGTAGCACAAGGGCAGCATCTTGACCAACTATTTGTCGCATCCTTTTTATTGCATAGGTAGCCCTGCAGAGCGATTGCATCAGCTAACAGCTTCTCGGTGAGTTGTGCTGAGGTGACACGTGTGTCAAGGGTGATTCTAGTAGCTTGGTAGACGACTTTTCCAGACAGGGATGTTGCGCTTCAAGTGTAATGCATTTGATATGTTTACATACATAAATACATACACACATACCCACATACATACATACATACATACATACATTTTCCAGAAATCATTGCAATCGATTCAGGGGACCCCAAAATGCGTATTTCCGCTGATATCTTATTTTTTCCCGTCGATTAATACTTCCCTTCTAGGGTGCTAGTCGGAAAGTAAAAGTAAGTCGGAAAGTAGTCGGAAAGTAAAACAAACATTTTCCAAATAGCTGTTGAATGAAAGTTGAATGAAATGAAATCATGTTGCCTTTTGCTGCACTTAAACGACTTTATCGATCAGCAATAACTAACCCAACTTTTGAAAATCCTCACTCACATGACACCGAAGAGCATAAAGCACTGAGCTTTTCTTGGGCCACATGCTTCAAGTAAAGATACTGGTAACCGTTTAAGAATAAGAATACTTTATTTGTTTTTGACCTCGCAGAGGCATGAACAGAAAAATAGTCAACTTAATAACTTAATCCTAATAAAACTTTCTTAAATATATACAATGTAACATCAACGACCGGAACACGACGTAATAAATTTGTCTACAGTATAGAAACAATTTTGCAACAGATATTTTTGGAGTTGTGGTTTAAATGCTCTCAAGCTCCCAGCCGCATCGCGTTATAAAGTTTGATCATCATGTAAGTTGGACCCCGCTGGAACATTGATGATGAGTGGCGAGGGACAACTAGACGACTCGCATTTTTGGTCTGCATTGAGCTCTAGATATCGCCATTACTCCTCAATATACCGATGTTGGTCCTACAGTACACAAGGAGGCCGTAAATATACGTGACCGCGGATGCGACATGGGACCTATCGTGCAAAAAAAAAACGTGCGCCATAACGGTACCTATCGGAAGAGACCTTACGTGCGAAAATAGCGTGTAAGATAACGTCACGATAGGTCCCTTTTCGCATCCGAGGTCACATATGTACATGGCAGAGGCATGAGCTCAAGTGACTTAAATTGAGGTCTGCACGATTCTCTGTGACCCAAACGAACAAAACCTATACTCCTATCCATTAAAAACCAGTCCAAACAATTTGATTTATTTCTGAGGCTCCTTACATTATAACACATTAGCGACAGGAGGCATTCATTTTTTACACTGTTAGGAACACTGCTGGTCTAACTCCACGTTGCAGTTATCAACAGAACTAATGTCGATATATCCCAGGTTCTCAAAATTTACAAAGCAACCTACACCATTATAGAAAATCTGTATTTGTTCCGCAACTTCCGAGAACAACTTAACTATATCTGTACACTCTTGAATGAAACGTGGACTCTTCCTTAAATCTCTATTTCCTAGCCTCTACAAGTTCTTCCTAAAGCGCAACTATCTATCTAATGAATGAATCCATCGCCATCCACTCCTTGGCCGCACGCTTATCCGGTGTCATGTTTCTATTGCCTTTCGACAATATCCGGGTTTCACCTTATCAGCACAATGACTCGTTCGGCCGGTGAGCGTCTTGCTAGATTCTCCAATACAAAAATCTTTCGTGGCATTACCCCCCCCCCCTTGGGAAAAAATGCCCCAGCGTATTGTGCCCAATTACACTCAACCACACCTTATTTGGTACAGCCACCAAAGTTCTTGTTTTGGTTCTTATTCTACTTAATACTACCCTATAACGTTTAGACATGCGTAGAACCTACATCTACCTAACCCATAAAAAGAATAATTTAGTACAAGTAATATACGAACAACAGAGAACAAAACAAAATATGTGACCGTTGGGTGTGTTCCTTCCTTGAGATGGCGTTGCGATTTACTGAACTGCTCTGCGGGTTCTGAGTAACGATGGAACAGTAATTTAGCCCTACTCAATCCAGGCTTTTTGTTCCCCTCATTGGTTCTGGGGTGTCTTGCGGACACGTCTTCTTTGCAACCCCGGAACTTACAAGTTCTCAGTTCAGGCGTACTCAGTTCAGGCTCCCTGTTTTGAACCGAGGCGACGTCTTCGTGCTTTCGAACATGCCAAAATCCCTTCGGGCCGATTTTTAACCTTTCATATGCCCACCAGGAGTCACCCAGACCGCCGTCATACATAGAAACAGCGAAAAAACAAATATTACAACTGTACATTAGTCCAACTCTACCACTAGGATTACTACTTCTAAGTAATATGAACTTATTGATCTAAGATTCTAAGCATCAACAACAAGTGTACTGCTGAACGCATGATCTTATATTCCCCACTGGAAGAACCTTAGAAATAATCATTCAATTAAGACTAAAAAAAAAATTATGGACAGAGACAACTATACCCGCATAAAAAACTTATGGTTTCCAGGGGTCATGATAACGCGCTAGACGTGACATGTGAACTGTTACGTTTTGGGTTCGAAGAAAACGTCCAGTGTGTGTAGAGTTTATTTATTTTAAACACTACTAAAAATCACACCTCTATTTATAACTATAATGACTCTATTTATGTAAATACAGCACTTATTTATTTTCACACGGTCGCTATGTGGATCTCTTGGTATTCACTCGTAGCGCATCCAGGCAAAAACTGACTCTCGCGGCGTCCGTTACGCGCTTATATAGTCCGCGCCTCGACCTTCGTGATAATTCCTGGCCTTTCTAGACTCTTCGCGAATAGATAGGCCGGGTCAGCCCGCGCGCCTGTCGGTCCACGCCGCACGCCTTCCCGAGTCCGCCGGAATATTCTGGTTTCTTCTCGAATATTCCCGCGCCGCGGCGACGTCAGTCCGCGCTTATGCAAGGCACTATCGTTACAGAACTATATCACGATTGCTTCTACCTCCCGATCCAGACTCTACAATATAATTCAGATCGTTTCTTGTCTTAACGATTGTGTAAGGACCAAAATACTTAGACTGCAGCTTATCGCTTTTTCCTACTTGTCTCAAAGGCGTTCGGAGTCGTAACTTATCGCCCAAGTTAAAGGATACCTCTCGGTCTTTCTGGCTTGCTCTCTAACTTCCAAGATGGCACCTAACTAAGTTCTGTATTCCGTAGTAGGAAGACAAGTTAACCATTAGTTGCGCATCGCTAGGTAGTACAGGTTCTCTTCCATATACCAACCGAAATAGACTATTGGAAATGGAAATGGTCGATTTCTGTTTGGTTCGTGTTCGATTCGTGTCTACGGTTGCATTTAAGATAACGGTTATGCCCGAAAAAAATTCTTTTAACTGTTTAGATTTCACCGCAAATAATCCTTTTTCCATTAAAAGAACAACTCGTCGATCTACCGTTGCTGCACCATTTTAATCCAAACTCAGAAATTCAGTTGCATATAGATGCCAAAAGGATAAGACCACGGATCTAAATCATCCGATTGCATTTATTTCCCGTACCCTGACTGCTAGTGAACAAAATTATACCATCACAGAATTAGAATGCCTTTCTGCAGTGTACGCTTTAGAATACTTCCACTTATTCTTATATGGACTACCCACTTTTAGCATAGTGACCGACCATCATTCCCTGTGCTGGCTCCATTCAATGAAAAGCCCAAATAGAGGATTATTACGGTGGACTCTGAAATTAATGGAATACAATTATTCTGTAGTCCACAGAAAGGGTACGGCCCACAAAGACGCTGACGCGTTGTCCAGATCCCATGCAAAGTAGCGACAGAGGAGGATGAGAAACGTGCTTTAGAAATACCTAAGTTTATCGCTACTGCAACAGACCTTAAGGACATCCAAAGAAAAGACAAACGTATAGAGGAATTATCAGGACCCTAGAAGATGCAAATTACGGAGGCCCCGCTGAACGAAGAGCTGCAAAAAACTATGCTATTAAAGACGGAGTACTGTATCGGCGTAATTTCACAACCCAGGGGGAAACCATGCTGTTAGTGGTGTCACTGGAACTTTGCCAAAAAATTTTATTCGCACACCACAACAAACCAGTGAGTGGACATTTGGGGTATACCAGAACATATGATAAGTTACGGAAGAGGTACTACTGGAATGGAATGCTAACGGACACGAGACAATACATAAGAGGATGTCCTGACTGTCAAACTAGGAAGGGTCCTAGCAATCAAAAGCCAGCTGGGTTACTAAACACTATCGAAGTAGGACAACCTTTTGAAAGAGTCGATTTGGTTGGTCCCATAAAAGAACATCGAGTGGGAAGGTATATATTGTGGTTGCCACCGATTATGCCACACGATGGGTGGAAGCCAAAGCACTTCCTAGCGGAAAAGCCGGACCAGTTGCAAAGTTTTTGGTGGAACAGATAATCTGTTGACATGGATCCCCGAAAATACTGCTAACCGACAGGGGTACTGCTTTCGTGCGTTACTAGCACTTTTTATGCTTCCGTTTCACCTTTTTAAGGTGTCTGCCATAGAAATACGGGGGCATCAACACGAATTATGCAACCGGTATATGGTGCAATATTATGAATATAATATATATTGGAATATAGAATGAAAAACTATGTGAAACAACACTTTTTCATCTCAAGACTGCTGAGATGTTGCTGTTCCAGTAATCTTAACTTTGGGCTGTATTCAATTTCTATCTCAATCGATGTACATCCGCGCTGGCGTCCAATTCACACCGTGTGCATTTTTTCACGCGTGCTAAGGAGAGATGGAAGTTTTCGATAACATGGTGATTCGCATAAGACCGATATAACCCATCGCCACACTTAGCACCCGTGGTACTAAATGCGTTCGCACGGCTTGCGCGTTGCATTTTTTTGCAAAGTGCAGTTTTCTTGTTTCATACAATATTTGATTACTTTGCATATTCTCAACGTTTCACTTTGTACTGAAAATTAACAGTTTTCAAGTTTTCTGTTCCTCTAATATTTTAAAGTATTTATTTTATATAAGTTCTGTTAATATAATAATAAATTGAACATAATTAACAATTATTACAACAAAATAAATTCATTGACTCAAAATAATATTGGAAATTCTACTTTAATGTTCTTTTTTCTATTTTTTATCGCGTTCCTGCCAATCATCAGAATAATCCCTAGTAAGAGTATTCTTATCTTCTTCTTCTTCATCGTCTTCCTCATAATCAGAATCACTTTCTTCCTCTAGTGGAGGCAATTCCGATTGAGTACTTTGCTTCTCGTACTTATCATCAACATCCACGTCTATGTTGTCAAACATCTGTTCGAGGGCCATTAGCGACCTTAGAATTGTCTCCATGCGACCTAAGCTCAACAAATCCGGCACCATTACTTGGGTGCTCTCCACGATAGCTTTCTTCTGCTCAAGCATTGATGTCGTAGTGAAGTGCGAAGCTGTCATCGCCATGTTCTCAACAGCTTTGTCCTTAACCAACCTAAAATACAAGAAGAAAACGTAGAAAAATAAGAAATAATGAAACAATGGCAAGTCTTACCTGCCGTAGGCCCTTTCCTCCCCTTCTTCACGTACAATAAAGTAAAATATCTGGCTTGGATCGTCCAAGGCGCCAGGCCAATCATAGAAAGGATGTCGCTTATCGTATACAGCTTTGGAAATGTCTTCCATTATCTTGAAATCTTTGGGTGTCAGTTTCGTACCTCTTCTTACAACCTTATTTCTCAGTATTGCCAATAGACATAGCCTAATCAGGTTCACCTTGGTAACTGGCAGCTTTTTAACGTACTTATATCTGCGAAGAGTAAACAGTAAACAGTCAGTTATGGATGAAGGGGCATGTCCCTTTCATGTTCTTCAAATAAATAAACGTTCTAGTACGGTGTGACATCTTATTCAATTTATGAACCTATTTTGGTACCTGCTACTGATGATAATGTCAATGCGTTAAAGGGCGATTTATAGTGCAGTAACCGTAACGTAGAAAAGTTGAGCTTGCACGCTTCTTCGACGGTGATTAATGATTATAGAACGCACGGTTGCGGATTCGGTTAAATGTTACGGTTACGGCACTCTAATCCGAGCTTTACGCTATATAGCGTTCGGAATGGTATTTTGTTTTCGACATACCGATATATACGATTGTATACTATGATGACGGAACATTTGATCACAGTTTATTACAACGATCGAGAAACGTATCATAAACTCGCTTTTCGGTCAGTTGAAATCTGAGTGTTTTGTCGTCATAATTACAAACCCTTCGAATAAAAAACTCCACTGGGAACGTTTTATTTTAGACTCAATTCATTATTTTTTGTGTTAATCTGATTGTCACAGCTGATACAATAAATAAATATAAAGATTTTTTTAAACAGATATTGCGGAACTCTATAGTGATCAAGTATAATGGATGCAAACAACACAGCAGAATGCAATTCCCTTCGCCGAGACATATTTAGCCACACCGATATTCGCAACTATGCTATGGCGTATAGATGTTTCAAACCAAGGAGAGCACAGTTGTGTATGCAACCAAATATACGCGGGTCAATTATAAACCATACACTGGGTATAATTGGTTGCATATGTCACTGTACTCTACTTAGTTTAAAACTACTATGATGGCGTCTATGTACACATTGTTTACTTTTTATGACAACTGATATTTTATAAACTCTCTACCGTATGTGTTAGAAAGTTGTAATAGGTTGACAACATGTGTGTAAGTTCATAGTTATGACGTTATGACACTTGTTTTAATAACAACACAAATCCCCGAGGAAAATATGGAATTCATCGTTGCTGTTTGTGTTGTATCTGTGTTCTTCACAATTGTTGGTGGAGAAACTTTCCAATAGTTTAAGCTTTCGAATATAGATAATACATGACATTTTTGTTGTTCATTTTCATTTTAAAACCCCGTTTTAAAAGACCACACCTATGAAACGCCTCATATGCAACTAGTCAAAGTCATATTTGCATAATGTGCGCATAATGTAGTGGCGTGTGACTGCACAGCTAAGTCGAAATCATCTATAATTGTTCTATGTCGGAGGAAGTGCCGAACCAACAGTAGGAAAATGAAAAAAATATGTTATTATTTTTGTTAGTAATAAAAATAAAGTCCATCATTAACAAAATAACTGATAACAGACACACACTACGCATATTCTGCCAGGCTACCATTTTCACATTGCCCGCATGAAGTGTGACAACCCGTGATGGACTGCACGCGCGATCTGTCCGCACGGGCGGCCCTTGTCCTGTTTGGCCGTACTTCCATAGTCCAAGTTATTCAGTATATGTTCATAAAATCGCATTTTGGGTGGATTTTTGTCATAAGAATATCAGAGAAAGGTGCATTCTGCACGTCAAAGCGATAGTTTAGTGATAACTGTGTCAATTGTGGCGTCACACAGTGCACCAGAAATTTGAATAAAATAGAAATTTTACTTTTCGAAAAGTCGCGTTTTTTGACCCAAATTAGCTTTCCTAGACTAAGTCTCAACAAAAATTTTAGGGGAAATCCAAATGAGAAAAGGGCAAAAAATTGTTGTTCCAGTAATCTTAACTTTGGGCTGTATTCAATTTCTATCTCAAACGATCTACATCCGCGCTGGCGTCCAATTCACACCGTGTGCATTTTTTTCACGCGTGCTCAGGAGAGATGGAAGTTTTCGATAACATGGTGATTCGCATAAGACCGATATAACCCATCGCCACACTTAGCACCCGTGGTACTAAATGCGTTCGCACGGCTTGCGCGTTGCATTTTTTTGCAAAGTGCAGTTTTCTTGTTTCATAAAATATTTGATTACTTTGCATATTCTCAACGTTTCACTTTATACTTTGCAATTTGATAAATGCAATCTTGACAATATCTTACGACAATTCGACACTAATTTTATTCCGGGATGCGAGCGATGATGAAAATTGCCACAGTGGTGTTCAAAGATTAGTTTAATAACATCCTTTATTAGTTTAAATCCCTTACGTGGACCTTTACGTGGATTGATAATGCATTGTGTATTTAATAATAATAATCTTTATTGACGACAAAAGTGCGTACAATAGTCAGTACAATACAGTGAAATGAAGAAATAATAAATTTAACGAATAAAGGATAGAATTAAATAGTACATTCGAGACATTTTTGAACAGTATAAAATCAATTAGAAATTAAGAATAGTTTCAGAGTGAATTTGAAATTGTGGAAAGGAAATTCAGAGCACGTGTGTGGAATGTTGTTGTAAAATTTTATACATAATTGATTGTTTATCGTATATGACAAATATTTCCATAATAAAAATAATTTTCACTTAAAACATTATTTTAATTTAATTAAAATAAATGAACAAAGAAAACTTTGTCTTTGCCCTTTATAGAACTTCTACCAATGTCAGCTGTTTTACTATATTTGTGAAGCTTTTCAAAATTCCAATAATACATCATTTTTATTTGCTCCTAACTTTTTCTGAATATTTATGTTGCTGAGTGCAAACGTATTAATCGTTTTGCAATTATGTAGGCAAAGTAAACAGTAACGCTGACAACTAAGCACTTGTGAAATTTTTATGAAGCAGAAATCTTAGAATTTACGATTTTACTTTGCACTTTACACATTGCATATCTAGCTTTGCAACTTTGCAAAAGTATTCTTTAGGAAACAAAAAATAATACACAAGTAAAAGTTGCAAAGTAGTTTTATGAAACAGGGCCCTGGTCTTCGGCAGTTCTTCAAACATTTTACTCCATAAATTCTAAACTCCAGCATAATTACAAAAATCACTTCAACTACAATTTTATTGTCACTGGGAACATTGGGACATTATATTTCACAATTTCCTGTAGTTCAAACTTCGAAATGTGTGAAAGAAGTTTTATAAGACGTCAAATTGGCGCATGAGTTGTTTGGGGCACGAGGAGCGCCAGCGACGAGTGCCCCAATTGAACGAATGCGCCAATATGTCTTATAAAACGAGTGTAATATACTATTTTTTCTACTTTGCGTCATTAATTTTATAAAAATTTCGAAGTATATTAGGTAAAATTCCAATCTAGAGTATTTATGGGTGCAACCGTTGGTAACACTGTCATCTGTCACTTAAATTCAAATATCTGTGAAAAATTATATACCATCATATACTAGTAGTACGAAACCTGAAATTCAAATGGAGGATACAGAAATAAGTTGCACTCCACCGGAGTTAACGAAAAGTGACGAAAAGTGGCACTTCGCAGTTTGTGCGATTCTAAAAAATCAGTTTGTGCTTACTTTTGTGGTTATGTGTATTTTCGTTTGACATGCATTTGATATCAATGTCACCAATCTTAGAAAAAAGTTACTAAAAACGGTGTTACAATTTGCTAATTGTAACACCGAAAACAGTGTTACAATGTGTGCATTGTGAATGCAAAGTAGAAAAATGATTTTTGTGATTTTTGCGTTTTAAACCCCCTCTGGAACGAGCCGCTTCATTTCGGAATTATTCAAGATGAAATGACGTCACACTGCGCATATTTTGTGGCGTTAAACGGAAGTGCTATTCTTAAGCTGCATCCCCACTATGCCGATCGGCTGATCTGTACGTGCTCTGCGACTTTGCCGCCTCGCCGAGCATATGAAGCCGACCGTGTTAAGTTTTTTATCAAAGGAAGCCGATCGGCATGCCGACCGGCATAGTGGGGATGCAGCTTTAGTTTAAATCAACTCTACGCGTTCGTTTTTCAATTGAATGGCTTGGCGGGAATAGTTCATTTTAGTGAGCCGGTTCATCTGATTCGGTTCATTGAAATGAATGGGAACCAGAAATGAACCATCGATACAGTGTGCGCAGTCTAAACTGTATAAACAACTGAATGGATCACTGCGCTGAGTTCGGATAGTCAGCGCAGAAAGAGTAACTTACCTATGTTTATTCTCTTTCGGCATGATTGGTCTAACAAACCACTCGTCGGCTCCACCGCTCATACCCCTCCACGTTGGTCTGGCCACTGATCTCGTGAAATACTGAGAATAAAAATACACCCATTCCATGACGAAATCCTTTAAGGTGTAGTTCCACTGACACGCAGACAATCGTCTTTTAGTCTCTCTATAGACCCGCATGCAGGTCATATTGCAGAGAAAATTCAGCACCATAACTTTAGTGGCAAAAGCCGCATAATAAAAATAAATGCCATGGCCATAACTTTCCGTTACTATCCATTGCGAGAATGAATTATACATGCCCCACATTATCCGAAAATGATTTACCATGATGACGGCCAAGCTGCCCGAGGCTATCCAGTGATCAACGAGCTTGATGGTCGCTCCCAATGAGAGCCCAAAGAAAGCTATAAGCATCAAAATAAAAACATTGACACATTCCCTATACGACTCACGAAAAGCGATCTGATTTATTCGAAATCTATCCGTGTGTTTGACAATCTCCATCAATCTTATTATGCAGAAGAAAACTATTAATCCAACCATAGTCTGTACAGTATCGGCATAGTGAAAGGCGGGAAAATAATTAACGAACTGGTTACGTCTGGTGTCAACCATTTCTTCGATTAGTTCAGATTGTGCAAATTCTTGAGATATGTAACTGACCAACAGAATTACACACAGAGAGAGAACGGTGGCGTCCATCAGTCTCCACAAACTGAAGAAGAAACGCAAACGACGCGAGAGTAAATTATGAATAACCATTATAGCAAGTTTAAACACGAGCCAGAGCGTGATTATAAAGATAGCTACGGAGAACACTTCCCATGCGTGACTCTCGAACGACATTTGCATGCTTCTGATCTGAAAGAAGATTCTACAGTTACTAAGAAAACTAGTATTAGAGTAGTTTCAAACTAAGAAGAGCACAGTTGTATATGCAACCAATCATACCCAGTGTATGGTTTATAAATTGCCTGTGTATATTTGGTTGCATATACAACTGTGCTCTTCTTAGTTTGAAACATCTATACATAGCTATGCATCGTATTTGTAATTTTTTCTTAGAACATATCATTGACAAAATTTAATCAACATTAATGCAACATGTTTGAAGAAATTAACACACCATTTATATATTGCTTTGGCATTACAAGACCGACCGTCCATCATTTATAGACACAACTGAAGACTATGAAGATAATATAATATGCTTTGGTATGGTGGTGGATTTTATTAATTAAGTTTAATCGAGCGATGTCAGCGCCGGCTCTCATTCAAACGATGATGAATACCCAGATCGAGAGGTCGACTAGTTGCTGCTATTGAAGACACGTGGCGTTCAGACTCCGCAACGGCGCGGCGGGCGCCGCGCTGATGATGTCAACTGCGCGGTGCGCAATTCCTTGCTTAACACCACAGGATTTATTATCTGCACCCTGAACGAACGATTGCTCTGTCCAGATCATCATCATCATATAGCAAGAACCGTTGAATTGCACGTGGGTGAGTTTGTAAAAGTACACGGCCGCTCACGAAAAATATATTGTATCATTGCATTGGCACAAAGTTGATACAAACTACTATGTTAGCAAAATAAAATTTTAATTAATATAATTAATGTTGGTAGGTAATATTAGTTTTGTCTGACGAGCAGTTGTCAACTACTAGTTTGGAATTAGTTTCTTAGATGACACAAATTCCAACTTATTCCATATAATGAATTTCAAACTAGTTTCTTTTCTTCACTGCTCGAACAAACCTTTATTATGAAATTTTATACTTAGGGTTCGATAAGCATGGAATGATTAAAAAAAAAACGACTTATACGAGAATGAGCAGTGAGCAGAATGAAGTGTTAAATGTGCAAATATCTTCCTAAAAAGGTTTTTTCGGACAAAACTTAGGACATATCTGTTCCAATGGTGAACAGATAAATTTGGTCGCTCTGTATAGTCATCAGTTAGCCTATAAATAGTAAGCAGTCGCTACTGCGATGGCCATAGCAGATCTTTTTTAAGTTTTTGTACTATGTATTCTGTTGACATGGAAAATATAATTAGCGTTAAATCTAATAGTCCAGGAGGGAGTGAATGTTTTTGAACCTTATTTTCCCAGTCGGTGTATATCTATTAGTTTGGTCTATTGGTGATACTAATCAAGAAAAGAAGAAAATTCACTGCCTCCTTTATTATTATTATTATTATTTATTTTTATTAGAAAAACTGTTTCGATTATTTTCCAATATTTTGATACCCTGGTGACCTTATTGGACGAAAGTATATTTAACGTTTAAAGTCATGCCTAAATAGTCTGACTAAACCGGCCATAAGGTTCACCTCGAGTATTATAGATGCGTTTTACTTTTATTGCTTTACCCGATAGCTGGGCAGTATTAATTGTGTGGGGCCTCTTTCAAATAAAATCCGTATATCAGTGAATAGCCCAGTATTCGCATTGTATGCCCAAAATTCGATAAACACAGCTCTGGTATTTTTCGTAAACCAAACAGAATTATTCAGTAGGAGGACAGTATAAACAGCATTTCTATACTTTCTACCCATCTTACTCCAGTAACCATTGCAGTCGTACTTTTTCACTATTTTACCTTAAAATACCACGAAATAAATATACCTTCATTATCATTATACAGGATTGGGCAACTAAATGGAATATTCTCTACAGGCTGTAAATTATTAGGTTTATCAAAAAATGTTGAACATAAAACTTGTTTGACTATGTTTTTCCATAATTTTCTCAAAATCTTATTATACAGGGTGCTGCAGCATAACTTCCTTTTTTAAAATACGCGCCATTCAGTCGGTTGATGTCGTAGCGGAGAGCCAGTCTCGTTGGAGAGGCGCGACTATAAAGTTTTGTGTTGTTCATTTCAGGGACCAATAATTCCAGCTGACACCACACTGTGACTTTAGGTGCGTTTGATGCAGTTCTCGAGGATTGGTGTGAGCCTAGTAGCGCATGTTTTGGTTTTTTGACGGATCCACACAAATAAAAATAGACTATCACTAAAAGAAAAAAACAATAGCGCCCTCAGGAATGACTTCGAGAAGAACCTCACACGCGTTCCTCCGAGAATTGAAGTCACGTTCAGAAATTTTCTGCACAATCGCCATGTTGTAAGGATGGAAATGAAGATTATGAAGAATTCTCCCCACAGATCGATCGGAGTCCAAGGACAGACGCATGTCGCAGAACTGAAACTCTCACTGTCTCCGAGCCACGTAACAATTGATTTCCGGGCCGGGACAGGGGTTAACGGGAGTTGCGATCACAGAACATCCGCTCGAAAAGTAGGCCTCAGCTAGAATTATTGGACATGAAATGAACAGCACAAAACTTTATAGTCCCGCCTCTCCAACGAGACCTTCTTTAAAAAAAAAAAAAAGAGCGGAAGGGATTGGAAGATCCCACCACCACCCCGCTGTCGGGTATCACCGAAGCATTCTGCTGACAGCGACATCTTCCTTTATGATTTTTCTTTTAGTAAAAAGTGTTAAATGCAAGTTCAAAACTACAATTACCTTACTGCTACCTACACCTCATCTTATACACTACCTACAATTTAATACCAGCAATGCCATTACTTAGCAGATATGCACCTTAAGTACTAAACACCCCGCATACATGCAGCTTGCACCTGCCCATGACACTAGGGTTTGAAGTTCTTTCTTCCTCCAAGGCACCTGTGGCTCCAGGCGTGCCCTACGCACTATACGCGCACCAGACGCACACACCACATCACGAAGCGCTTCGGCGGCACCGCACTGTACGCGTGCACTTGCGTCACTATTGGGACCTTCCCGACACTCACGTCCACTATGCTGGGGGACACATCGCTCCTTACCTTCTTCTGGGACTGCGGTATTCCGGCGTTCTCTCCGTGACTTCGGAATTCCTGAAGTCGTTCTAGTCCGGTATTCCGGTACCCATATCTCCTCGCTCCGGATTCTCCTGAAGCTATCCTGCGCCGGACGTCCTGGCGCTAACTTACCCTCATGGTCCATCCTTTCTGTCCCCGTGGTCCATCGCGGTCCCTTACGCACTAAGGGATGGGAGGACCTATTACATCCCGACGTCGGTCGTCCTTTTCCTTTTCTTGGAGTATTCTCCTTATGGTGTCCGCTATTTGTTTCCACTGGTCTGGGCCTTTCAGCATCTCCTCCACCATCCTTTCTGTCGTCAGGTTTTCTCTGTATGGACACGCCCTGCGCAGTTCCCCCCATAATTGCATTCGAAGAGGATATGTGCCGGTGTATCTAACTGTCCACAGTATGCGCACTCGGGTCCTTCCCTCCTCTTGTACTTGTGAAGGTAGGATCCGAAGCAGCCATGTGCAGTGAGCGCCTGCGTTAGCTCGTAGCTGACCTCACCATGCTTTCTATTTACCCAGTCTGCCACTCTGGGTATCAGACTATGGGTCCACCGGCCGACATCCGCGCTATCCCACTCCGATTGCCATTTCTCGAGTGTTAGGTTTCGGTGGTCTCTTCTGGACACTCGCTCTTCTGGTCTTTGCTTGTACTTTCGGGCTCTTTCTTCCGCCTTCAGGTGTATCGGCGTCAGTGAAGCGACAACCTGAATAGCCGCTGTGGAGACCGTTCGGTAGGTTGATGACACTTTGGAATTGTACTTTGGAAAGCCTGTTCCTTCTATTGGCGAACGCCATATCTTCTACCCATACGGGGGCGGCGTAGAGTATCACCGATTCTGCCACCGACGCGAGTATTCTCCTCTTGCTCGTGGTCCTTTTATTTTTGGCATAAGCCTTAACAGTGCGGCGGTTGTTCGTTCTGCTCTTGCGGCCGTTTCGTCAATATACTTTTTGTAACGGCGGCTTTTTTCAATATGTACCCCCAGGTACTTTAGGCTCCGGGAAGGCTCAATCAGCACTCCGGCCACTGTGAGCACCACCGGTTGTAACCTTCGTCTTCCGGTGAGCATCATCGCTTCTGTTTTTTTTTTCGGCGGCTAGTTGGAGATGGTGCTCTTCCATCCATTCTACGATGCGAGCGATCGCCGTATTGGCTCGGTCTTGGACCTCGGCACACGTCTTGCCAGTGACAATCAACCCCAGGTCATCGGCGTACGTCACCTTCTCGACTCCCGGGGTCTTGAGTCGTAGCACTCCATCGTAGAGGAGGTTCCACAGTCTCCAAAGAGACCACTAGCGCTCTGCTACGACAACAACCGACTGAATGGCGTGCATTTTAAAAAAGGAAGTTATGATGCCGCAGTTTTCGGTTACTTTGTCTACCATCATTAAAATTTCTATTTTTTCGCATTCCGTTAATCTGACCATTTTATAAATTAAGTAAACAAATTGTATTATTGAATACCTTGGAAATAAAGCTGTTACTTTATGTGCATATAACGGTGTTATATGACGATATACGATATATGACACGTCATATGATGCCTTTAAAAAAAGATGACGTTATAGTCGCCATGCTTTTATTTTATCATTTAGATATATCTAGATTTTGTGAAAACTTGGGAAAAAATAGTACAAACATTTTTATGTTTAACATTTTTTGATAGGACTCATGTAATTTACGCTATGAGGAGAATATTCCATTTAGTCGCCCAACCCTGTATAAGTAAAGAAGTACTTACCATACATAAAGCAGTAGCCGTCGTATGTCTGATAGGCATGCATAGATTTTCCCTTCTCGTCTGTTTTTAAACTGGTGTTAGAATTGAAATCAGGTAGACATTTTGCCATTTTGTCAAACATCTTGCTCAGTTGGCTAGGACAATCGACAAAACGCACCTGGAGTTGCCTTACACGAGAAACTCCAATCACTTTCGTCTGGAAGTCAATCATTAGACCTGGATCTGATGCAGAATAGCCATCGTACCAAGTCGAGTTCATAGTAACGAACGCTACAGTATTGTTTAGATATACGTATATGCTGAAAGAAAGCACTTGACATGAAACATATATGTATGTTTTCTCAGAATTGACCACATACTCTTCTAATGACATTACTTCAAAAACACTCTTATGGATGTCGAAGACATCAGACTTATTTGTACAATGACTGCATATCCCGTATGCGAAGAGGTCTTCCATGTGTCTGTACATGTAAGCGGCATGAGATCCAAAGCGTAAATAAAACAACAAGAAGACACAAAACCCCAACAACCATAAGAACAAGCAATCGTATATATTTCTACTAATGTTATAGCGAATCTGGTCAATATGTCTTCTGTCCTAGAATTAAATTGTGCAAGAATTAGAATAAATTTCTGTGTTAATTCCATTACAGCTATATATTTTATAGTAAAGCATAAAAACTTGCCAATTATATTGCAATTTTTTTTTACTTTCAATAAATATGTTCAAATTGTCAATAGCATAGCCGCGTGAGCCTTTTGTTTAAACTCGCTGCGAAGCGTGCACGTTCCGAGAGCGTGCACGCTCCGTCCACGAGTGTTTTCAGACTTCCACTCCTGGCGTGTGGGTGAATAGAGTAAAGTTCACGAAGTAGAGTTGGTTGTGAACGTACCATACTAATTATTAGATTGGAGACGTACCTTACGTATATCTCCACTCAGTGGTTTGTAAAGATGCTTAAAGAATGGCCTCATACCCCATATACTGACTCTTCTGTACATAAATCTACGTTGTTGTTCTGCTTCCAAGACAACGTTAACCAAATCGTACTCTTTAAACGCTTCGACCGTCTACATGTTCAGTAATATCAGTAAATTTTCACGATACATTATATGTACTAACCGAAAATCGAAATCTCATCGTCGCAAAATTATAGATGCTGATGAGCATATTTTCAATAACGAGGATGTCGACGAGTAAACCCAAAAATACTATCACTAGGAAACTTGGAGTATCAAAATCAGACAACCACCAACCGCACAGAAGTAAATAAATCATACCGCATATTACCATTAACAGTAACAGAATCCTGAAAAGTAGAAAAACAAATTTGTTATAATGAGTAGTTACGGAGAAGTGAGTACTATTAGCAAATGAACCTGTTGTTAAAAAAAAAAAAAAAAAACAAACGGTCGGTCTACCAGGATTTTTACAGTCACAGAACTTAACAATAAAAGTCATAGTGAGGTGTGCAGCATATCGCTCTTCTAATCGCAGCCGAAAATTTTAAACAAAATTTTAAAGTAATACAAGGTTCAAGACACGAAAAATGTAATAATTCGGGACTGTTTATATTGAAGGAGCATTGTAGGTATATAAGCACGATTTTTTAATTGTCGACGTATTCCCAAGTCGAAGACGCCCAAGTTCCCCTTGATCTTCGGCCACTGCGCGGCCGCGATAGGTCCAATTGGTAATTAACGATAATGGTAAAAAGCGATTGGCCATTTTCCTTCCTTCTCGAAGGTGCCGATAGTTATTTTGATAACATACTACATACTAAGCATAATAGGCAATTCCGACGAACAGTGCAACGAGCTTATGCAGTCCGGACCATTATTAGTTCGGACATTTAAATTAAAAAAAAATAATAATAAATTTAAGCTCTGTTTTGGGATCGTAACCTTATTTTGAATATTATTTGCAAAAATTATCAAAAACAATCAATGAAATTATGCAACAGTGGTCGAAAGGACAGATCTGCCTCATGCTAGATTAAGAGTATTTATTTGATGATGATTACAACTTAGTTTTTTTCTTTTCTTTTATTGACATAAAACTATAAATAATAATAAACACAATATCTTTCAAAATATTAAAGCTACCGAATAAAATGATGACCATTTGAATGGAACCTTCCAAAGTTAGTAATATTTCATGAACTACAGAGGTTAGGTATATAGGGTACTCTAGATCAGCGTTTCTCAAACTTTGTAGACTGGCGACCCAACATTTTTATGTTTGAATAGCTCGCGACCCAAATAACTATAACCTTTAGATATTGTAATACAACTGAATTTTATTTATTTCAAAATACTACTTTATTACAAAGTGAACTTAAACATACTTATAGTACGTAGTAGTATTAATAAACTTATTGTTAGTGAGATGGATGCTGCTGTTTTTTAGCAACCAATTCGTCAAAATCATTGTTAATCGAATTATATATAATATAATTATATACAATCGAATTCGAATTCGTCATTGAAATTCGCATTGCCGAGCTGATAATGCCGATTCCTCAATTTGGTTTTTATTATTACCATAGTTGAAAATCCACTTTCCGCTAAATAAGTCGTTTCAAAAGGAAGCAATAATTTCAATGCATTTTCACCTAATATTTGATATTCTTCCCTTATTTCTAACCAAAATCGCGACATATTATTTTTGTGCACTTGACATTTTTGTTCTAAAGTTTTATCCGTAGATAATTCAATTAACTGCACTTTTTCAGAGAATGTTAAATTATTCGATAATTCAGCACTAAAAGGATTTTATACCCACATATTGCCTTGACAAATGTCGTCCTTAGATGGAAAGTACTGCACTAGTTTTGCTTTCAATTCTTTCAAATGACTTTGTATAATTATGCGTACATCGAGCACTTGTTGCTGAGTTGTCATCAACTAATTCAGCAAACGAAGGAAGCATCATATAGCAACCTCTGTTAATAGTATCGATCCAAAGCTGATTTTTTTATTAATGCTTCAATTTTATTATAACAATTAAAGAGAGTAATCTGCATTCCCTGAAGTGAAAGATCATTTAGTCATTCATGTGGGAAAATATATCAGCCAAATATGCTAGGTACTTTCGCAAGACACAAATTATTTTGAAAGAATTCGCATAAAGTTGATTTTTGTTCCCGTAAAAATATTTCAATTTTTATTTTCAGTTCGAAAAACCGTTTTAATACTTCACCCCTGGAAAGCTATCATTATATGAGAATTCAAAAACAATGTCTGATGTTCTGGTCCCATTTCTTCCCATAATATTTTCAAAAAATTTTTTTTAGTACACTTTTACGGATGTAATTTACAATTGTTACACATTCATTTAAAGTTTCATGAAGACTTGAGCTCATGCCGTTCGCAGCTAATAGCTCCCGATGCAGAAAATACAAAGAGAGTAAATTTAAATTTACCTGCAATTATTTAACTTCGACAAAAGTGTACTTTTGCCGCTATCTGTTTCATAAGCGGGTTTACACTTTACATTGAACACAGAAAATTAAGGTGGCTCTACACGCAACGGAAAATCCGAAGGCATGCCTCGAGGCGTAAGACCTCAAAGAAAACCTCTACGTGTGGATGGAGAAACCTCTACGTGTGGAGCAGACGTTCGGATTTTCCGTTGCCTGTGGAGCCGCCTTTAAAGACGCGAGCCATGTGTGGTACACATGCTATGATGTTGATGCGCGAAAACGGATGCGTGTTCGTACAGTACAAGTGCTCTACTGACAGTACAAGTACTGTACTGTTCAAATGAAATCTGCTGTACGCCTCTTTGTGTGATTGTACATTGTGATTTATTTCTTGCTGTGGTTAGCTTCATACGCGACCCAAAAATTTTTTAACGCGACCCACATTTGGGTCGCGACCCATAGTTTGAGAAGCGCTGCTCTAGATATCGATTGATACAGCTTGTTTCATTTAAAAAGTGAGTTTTTGTTATTTCAAAAAGCAATAGTAGATTTGTAAATTTGGAACCCCTGTATATGACGATTTTTGGCGTATGTATCCACCAAATAGGAAGTGTTAGCTTTAACAGTAACCGAGACATTTAACTTTAAAGTTTACTTCGAAAATCACCAAATTACACAAAAATCAAAACAACCCCAAAAAGAGCGACATTCATGTATAGGTACTGAACAGTATCATTTTATTTGTCTACATTTGGGGTATGCACCTACCAAATATAAACCCTTCACTGCTAAAACAACAAAAATGAAAATAATTCTAAGAGGAATCAATATGAATGAAATAGAATAAGAATGAACGAAGTGCAATGACGTCACTGCTTTAATACGTTTGTAGGTACCATTGCTTATCAGTATTTCAGTGAACACTGAAATTTTCGCGAACATACCCCGAACTTAAAGGTGAGACCAGACTGAGCAAACATTTGTTGGCCAACTGTGTTGCCCAACTGTTGCTCAACAATTATACAATTATGTAACAGTTGGGCAACAGTTGCGCAACTGTTCGCAAACAGTGTTGCTCAACAATGTTTGCTCAGTCTGGTTCCACCTTAAAGCGAACAAGCCCCGCGATAACATGCATTCGGTGAACAGACGATGAACTGTTTGCGAACAATCTTTGTTAGGTCTGTCCCCACCTAAAGCCTCAGATACACACTCGGCGAGAGTGTGGAGAAACCTACTCGTCGCCTCGTGTGCATAGTGCATACCCCTGAGGCTTCGGACAGTCTCGCAAAGAGATCTCGGCGAGCGCGCTCGCCGAGTATGTAGCTCCGGCTTAATACCGATGATGTGGCATCGAGTACCGTACCGAATATCGTATCGACCCAAAATCGCGGCGGTGGCGGTGTATCGGTGCCTTTATACAGTGAAGTATTACGGGTCAGTAAAGAATAGTACACAGAGAGAACTCTATTCTTGGATATCAAGAAAAAATATTCTTGCGTATATAGTGTAGCATCAAGAGGATGTATTTTCTATACAAGTAATATTTTATTCTAATAAGAATGTCAATATAGTAGTTTCAACGGTTAGCTATTCTTGCGATTTAAGAATTTAGTATGTTTATGTTAAGTATATTTTTCTCTGACGAAGAAAAAGTTATTCTTCAATAAAAAAGTAGACGTTCGTCTTACAACAAAAATATTTCATTGGACGAAAAAAAAATATATATGTTTCAACGAAACAACAGTTTCCCAGACCCAAGATTATTACTCTGAGAGATACATAGAAAGTTGTGCAATTACTTTACAGATGGCGCTAACATTTTCTCGCGTCTTTTGCCACATATTTCCACTATATACGTTGGACGATATTGAGTGTTGACGTATATTATTTGTTTACATCTATGCATACGTGTTTTATTTCATGGGTGACTTACAACGATTATAAGGACAACCAGGACTGTAGTGAAATAGCCTACACAGAAAGAACTCTATTCTTGGATATCATGTAAAATTGTTGTTACGTATATAGTGTAGCACGAAGAGGATATTTTTGCTATCTAAATAATATTTTATTGTAATAAGAATTTTAGTATATGTTATAGTTATTTCAACGGCTAGTTATTCTTCCGGTTTAAGAGTTTAGTATGTTTATGTTGAGTATATTTTGCTCTGACAAAGAAAATGTTATTCTACATATAAAAAGAGTAAGACGTTCGTTTTACAACAACAATATTTGGTTGGGTGAAAATATATACGCTTCAACGAACAAACAGTTTCTTGACCCAAAAGTATACGTACGTATCGCTTAAAACAGACGTAATTTCTTTCAAGCAGTTCCTTTATACTTAAAACAAGAAAACGTCGCATTTATCATTGTAATCGAAAAATATAATATTGTAACGATAGTGCCTTGCTTAAGCGAGGACTGATGTCGCCGCGGCGCGGGAATATTCGAGAAGAAACCAGAGTAAACGCGAGTGCGACTCCCCGATATAGAATATTCCGGCGGACTCGGGAAGGCGTGCGGCGTGGACTGACAGGCGCGTGGGCTGGCCCGGCCTATGTTCGCGAAGAGTCTAGAAAGGCCAGGAATTATCACGAAGGTCGAGGCGCGGACTATATAAGCGCGTAACGGACGCCGCGATAGTCAGTTTTTGCCTGGAAGCGCTACGAGTGAATACCAAGAGATCCACATAGCGACAGTGTGCAAATAAATAAGTGCTGTATTTACATAAATAGAGTTATTATAGTTATAAATAGAGTTGTGATTTTTAGTAGTGTTTAAAATAAATAAACTCTACACACACTGGACGTTTTCTTCGAACCCAAAACGTAACAATATCCAAAACTGGTATTTCCGCTAAAATCCCGACTTTTTTCCGCCGATTACAATATTTTCTTCTAGGGTACTAGTCGGAAAGTAAAAATGTTTCAAATGAAAGTTATTTACTTTGTCATGGAGAATAGCAAACTTTTATGTATTTATTTGAAAAACTTACCTAACAATTACTTCCCCCCCGTTCATTTGATAATAGTTTTATCTAAAACCTTTTTCAATAAAAAGACGTTCGTTTTACAACAACAATATTTGGTTGGGTGAAAATATATATGCTTCAACGAACAAACAGTTTCTTGACCCAAAAGTATACGTCTGTATCGCTTAAAACAGACGTAATTTCTTTCAAGCAGTTCCTTTATACTTAAAACAAGAAAACGTAATACTTGGAACATCTCTGAGAACTTTGTAGTCACTCAAAGATATTCGTGTTGTATCGAATAAATTTTTCCTTCTGTGTACTGGATTAATATAGTAGATTAGTTGGTAAATGCGATTATCAGAATTGACCCACAAAAAACTCAAAACAGGAATGCAATTATCGTAAGTGATACATACCATGCTATAACGGTAACAAATCCTGGCAAACGACCGACTCTATATCGTAGCAATCCATAATACGATGAATTTCTGAAGAAAAAAAAATCGGTTATTGATACGAATGTTTATATTTGGATCAAATGATTCCAACTTGTAGTCTTACCTAAAAATGACAGCGATTAGGAAATTCGGTATATTGGCAAGGGAACCTACAATAAGAGTGAAGCAGACTACTATCCAGAATGAGTTTAGTAAGTGTGTTCCCAGACAGTCCCTCAGTGTCATAGTAGGATTGGACACGATAACCAACGTTACAGCAAGTGCATTTATAAAATGGGACAAAATCAGTGTTATCCTGCAGATGTAGTGAAGTTCGAAATCTTTAGCTCTAAATAAAATATAATAATATACTGGGTGAGGCAATTAAATTTAGGCGATATAAACTCACAAACCATCAATTTTGTCGAAAAAAGTTTCAGATAAAACGTTCATGAAACGTACGGAAAAATGTTTCTTATGGTCTTGCATTTTAGAAGCGCCATCAATCAACTTTTTTGAAATGAATACTTATAAAGTGTACAATATTTCCTTCTAGTGTACTAGTCGGAAAATAAAAATGTTTCAAATGAATATTTTGTCATGGAGAATAGCAAACTTTTATGTATTTATTTGAAAAAACTTACCTAACAATTACTGCCCCCCTTCATTTGATAATAGTTTTATCTAAAACCTTTTTCAACAAAATTGATGGTTTATGAGTTATTAAATCTTCTCAATTTCAATCAAATTTCCCACAATATTCAATATAATCTAATAACTTTTAGGCCCAATTTATTCACCTACACATAAAGTCCTGAAATCAGCTTATCTGACAGATAGCTAGATTTTGTTGCCCCATTCTTAGAGTTAATAGATAAGATGTAGTGGCGGCAGTGTGTAGAACCTGAAACAGAGACTAAGAGGTGCGTTTTGTATACTTCCATCGGAAATGTATTGCTTGTACGAGTTGTAATAGGGCAAAACAGTTTGACATATTTGACAGACTGCAATACACAGCTTTATGGGTAGGTGAATAAACTCGTCCGTAATAGTATACTTCACTATTAAATTCTAGAAAATGACAAATAATTTAATAGAAACTATATGAAGGGTGAAAAAGTAACGAATAAAATCCATAAAATTGGAAATATTGTTATTAAAACAATCATGAGACATGTCAATTTCAATTTATAAGTTGACATTTTTTTCTTTTTTCTTTTCTTTAACCATTTTCTTGCTTTGACTATGGATCCTCACTTTTATCTCAAAACTTAACGTGTAATAATTTTCTTTGTCTGATTTCCGATGCAGCGTACATACAAATTTTTATCATTTTGCAATGTTAAACAGTTTTCTCAAAAATTTTCTCATGTTTCTCTTAAAAGAAGGAAAATTTATCGAAAATATATCGATTCTATTTGTTACTTTATTTCTACCCTCTGTAATACGTACGGGTCTATAAAGTTAAATGTATGTAAAGGCCCGAAATGAGAGACCAAATAATCAAACGGTTGCTTAGGCGTCACGTTTTTCTCGCCTCTTGTTGGGGGTATTTTTCTGTAACACTGAGTATTGTTTCTAAGTGAGAACTGATCTTGACAGTCAAAGTAGTACTGCTTGTTTCTTCTCAAGTCGTAAATTCGAATAGACTCGCATTTCCTAAACAGTAAATTGGCAAAATTCAGACGACAAAGTAGTTTTCCGAAAGTAATAAATTATGCTAGCTATGATAACAACTTGCCAGTATAGTTCAAACTTTGTGAACTCACAAGAAATGGAAAAGGAGCCGTTATTCACCTTTAATATCTCAACTTAATATTTAATTAACTGCAATAAAAATGTCATTTTATTGCACTTTGGTCTATGTTTTTGGTAGTTAAAAGTTTTGATTCAATCACAATTCAGTGCAGTAACAGTGCAGTAAGTTATATGCTGAAAGATGGGTTCAAATATGCCAGCTAATGTGGAGAAACAGGGCTGATAAAATCATGTGTTACTAAACTGATAATGGATCCCGATTGTTTATACATTGAATAACAAACTGTTAACTAGTGAAGACAAAAATGCAACACCCTCGAACAATACTAGCGTACTATTGCGGCTGACATTGACAGGTGTCACCCAGTAGGTAACGTAGTTGGTAACATTAACTAAGTACTTAACCGAGGTCATTTACACAGATTTCTTTAAGGCGTTGGACGCAATTGATAACGGAATACTTTTCGATAGGATTCGTAAGCGCAGCGTTTGGCTGATGCGTGATATTCCTCAAACTTTCGCAGTCTTAGCTTATGAATATTAAAGTTACGCTATATATACTAGATATGCTGTTTGTCATCCCAGCAATTCATTGCCACTTCCAGTGCCCTTCAAGGATCCAACCTGGGACCATTAATGTTCATTCTTGCACACTTGCATATGCGGATGACTTGAACATGTACGCGTCTATCAGTGATGTCCACGATATACATGTGCTATAAAAGAATGTTAGCAGCATGGAAGCTTAATGTGGCATTTATGTAAGGGCTAATAGGGTGTTGACCGTTCTGCGCACTGCTGATTACTCCTTTGGACCAAATCTACTCGGTGAGCCTCTTGTTGATCAATATCTGGAACAGTTTTCCATCTGAGCTTAAGAGGCATATGAGTCGATAAAAGTAATAAAAGGCTTGACTGACTGATCTTCGGGAATGATCCATTTTCAAGATATACATTGCAGATATCCAGGAAAGTCCCAGATCATGATTCCACGTACACCTGCAGGATTTAATTGGTAATACCATCTATCCCAGGGTGGTGAACGGGTCGGTCGCTACATCGTCTGGTTGGGGGGTTCTTCCAGTATTCATGAAAAGTTCTCTCTCACTCATCTTCTCCGTTCTCTCAGTCTCTTTGCCCTTCCTCACCATTCTCTCCATAACCTTTTTCATTTCTCTCTTAGTATTTCGTTGTTCGTTTGCTTTCAGTTCATTAATCAGTTTCAACATGCTCTCCACCACTTCCCTCATCGCCTGCTGTCTGTGCTCTTGATTTCTCTCCCCCTCTCACTCTCGCTATCCGTGCTAGCAATTTTCTGCACGGGTTTCTTTATTGGTTCGTCATCTTAATTCGCCAATTTCCGCTGTCCAGAACGTAGGTAACGCCTGTTGGAGTGATATCTTCTAAAGCTGCGGTATCCTAATACTTTGAAGGCCTCTTCTTCGCCAGAAATTCTTATTTAGTTTTCTTCTCACGCCCGTAACATGACCTTCGTACCTTTTCGTTTTGCTAGCTGTAGTTCTCTTTTCCAATTCCAAATCTATGTCCGATGTACATTTTTCCATGTCATCTTGGGTCTAACTACCACCGGGGTGTCGACCACTGTCCCTTCCAGATGCTGTGCCGGCTAACTTGGCCGACGCAACATTCTCTTGTTTTCCGGACCCGTTGTCCATGGTTTTGGCGTGGTAGTCATCAAAGTTTCGAGTATTTGGAGTATTAGGAGATGAGTCTCTTGGACGGAACTGCCTGCAGCTGGGATGTCACAACAAGAAGTAACAAATTGTTTTAAATCACAGTTTCTATGTCTAATTTTTTGACAGACCAATTTAAATTCATAGAAAAATGTTTAAATTTTGATTTTGGACGTTTTTTAGTTTTGTTTATTTAAGTTTTTTATGTTTATTTTGTTTTTGTAATATATAGTACTAACCATACCCTTCCTTGTGAAGCATGCGTCATTATGTAATAAACATACAAATACACCACACAAACATACAGTATGCACCTGCTCATGACACCTGGTTTTGAAGTCCTTTCTTCCTCCAAGGCACCTGTGACTTCAGGTGTGACCTACGCTCTATGCGTGCACCAGATAGACGCGCACCCAACATAGTGAAAAACGCTTTAGCGGCACCACAATGCACACGTGCACTAGCCTCACTATTGGGTCTTTCCCGACACTCACGTTCACTAATTCGGCGAACTAGGTTCTGGGACTGCGGAACTTTCTGGCTACGGAATTCCTGAAGTCGTATTGGTCCGGTATTCCGGAATCCAGACTTTTATCGCCGGCTGCCCTGGCGCTAGGAAATTATTATTAACCGACGTCTGTCCTCCTTGTCCGTATTCTGAATCCTCTTGGAGGATTCTACTTATAGTGTCAGAAATATGCGTCCACTAGTCTGGATCTATTAGCATCTCGTCCACCATCTTTTCTTCCGATAGTCCTTTTCTGTAAGAACCAGCCCTGCGCAGTTTATCCCATCCATTGCTTCGAAAGGGTATGTGCTGGCATATCTCATATCTCCCTTCACAATATGCGCACTCGGGTGCTTCCCTCCTCTTGTACTGGTAGAGGTAGGACTCAAAGCCACCATGACCAGTGAACCGTACTTTCTATTTACCTAGTCTATCACTCAGGAAAACAAGCAGTGCGTCCACTGGCCGACGTCTACGTTATCCAACTTCGATTGCCATTTTTCGAGTGTCAGATTTGGGTGATCCCTACTGGACACTTTCCTTCTCTTACTCGCTCGAGGTCCTCTTATTTTTGACATCAGCAATGCGGCAGTTCTTCTTTCTGCTCATGCGACCATTTCATTTATATGCTACTTGTACCGGCGGCTTTTTTCAATCTGCACCTTCAGGTACTTTAGGCTCAATCCGCACTCCGCCTACTGTGAGCACGACCAGGTTTATCTTCGTCTGCCGTTTCTGTTTTTCTGTGGATATTTGGAGGCGGTACTTGACCATCCAGTCTATGATGCAAGCGATCGCCGTATTAGCTCGGACTTGGATGTCGGCGCACGTCTTGCCGATGCCAATCAAGGCCAGATCATCGGTGTATGCCGCCTTTTCGGCTCCTGGGGTCGGGTCGTCAGTCTCAGCACCCAACGTTGAAGACGTTCCGCAATGTCAGTCTGAGAACTCCTTGTGGAACAGCGCTGGTGATACGCATTCTATTTACAATCCCTTCTTTTCCGATGAGCATCAGCTCCCTGTTCTCCAGGTAGCTCTAAATTTTCCGAGGAAGGGCTAATATTCCTTCTTTCTAATTCATTTAGGTCCTTTTTGCAGCTTCTGTGTTTACTGTTGACCATCCATCTCTGAAGCCAACATTGACGCCCTTGTTTTCGCTATTTATTTCGCTCTGGAAAGCCTCGATGAATGATCGGGCATCCCCCTTTTTGGCATTATATCCAGTGGTGGGAGATATCTCATCCGGGCGGTCGCAGTCGTTGGCATATAGCTGGTATGAGATGTACATGTGGTCGTTCATGGTTTCATCCTCCGCCATGTGTCAACCCTCCATCTCACGAGTGCTGTTCTCTGAAGCGAAGGTGACATTGATGACCGCGGCTCCTCCACATCTTCTTCGGAACGTTTTGGTCGTTCCCTTATTCAAGGATACCATGATGTTCAAGGATACCCTGCATTGGCGGGACTTTGCGTTGGAGTCACTTGCAACCACGCATCTTTTGGCTCCTGTTCTCAAACTACTCTACAGCTTCTCCAGAAACTCCTTGAACTATGTCATGGCTGAAGAGGCATAGCAGCTACAGAACGAAGCTACCTTGACATCCACCAACACTCAAGTTTGTTCAGCTATGGACGCAACTAGAGATGGCAATATGATTTCGAGCGGTTCACATCTACAAAAATAAACTCTAAAATGCAATGGTAAAAGTTACCTGAATCCTGCATCTATTTTAGAAAAACTCTATCCTTCCCCTGTTTTATTTTACGTCAGTTTCATTGAGAAACTCAGGCCAATCATCGATTCCGGGGAATAGCTTACACCCACACTACAATTTTGTCGAACTGAGAAATCTCTCTCAAGAAACATAACTTACTCAATATATTGTGATAATTGTATTATTTCTATGATTTTTGTTAACAAAAAATATAATATATAAAAGAGACATTTCCTTCTCCAACTCTAACGGTACTCTATTCCCTGGATAATTGCTGTACCTACCAAGCTGGGCGAAATCCAGTCACATCAGTCCAAACTTCAATGTACCTCAGTCGACCCAAATGATCCTCTGTTGTCAGAACAAATGCATCCTCACAGCCAGATTGGAGCAATCTTCTGTCGGGATCAGGATAATTCAAGACAAAACTCTAAAGAAGAGAATACACTTAAGATGGGTACGAATAAAATAAAACAAGACAATATAATGTTTATTACTAATTTAGTTTTAACGTTATACCAACCTTACTATTAGTGCCCCTGCCATGAATTTTCATCATAACATTCGAAGTTGTACCAGCCCCTGGTACGTCTTTAGTTCTCACCACAATCAAGTACGCCGTACGATCACCTTTTAAATTGTCGCCCAGGTAACAAAGATTCAGCTAACAAAAACATACACATTATTAGGAATGGCGGAAAGTTTTTCTATGCGTTTTTTTCCCTAGTCGAAATAGTTTTGCAATCTAAATGTTAGAATTGTACAGCTCATTATGTGATATATAAAGAATGCTAACGGAAACCAGTTACTTTTTGATATATTCACCCCGATTCCTTAAGGAGTTGTTAAGGACCAAGTATATTGCATCAAATGCACCGTACTCTTTCCCTAATTCCGTGCCGTAAGAAAATCAATGTACATAATTTCCAATTCACAGTTATATTGGATCCGCATAAATGGTAAAGATCGTTGTCGAACGTTAATGAATTTCAACTCGCGTTTACCTCTGAACACGAACTCCACACGCACGCGAACGCATATGTCACTTGATGACATATATTCATATGACCAGTCACACATCTAAGCGACATTTGTCTTCGACACGTCTAAAACATGTCTGCGTCGTATCGTTTCTTTTCGAGCCAATGTATTTTTATGACTCACACATCAGACGGACACGTCGCAAGCAAGATCGGACGTGTCGGCAACAAGTTTCGTGGGACATTGCGTGCTGGAATTTCATGCAAGTCATGCGATAGTTGTCTATTAATCGGCTCACGGGACGCACAAGATGCAGGACACTTCAAACAGTATTACATTTATACAAATTGTAGAAAAACATAACGCATTATATGATTACACCACGGAAGGGTATTGTAATCGACAAATTCAAGAAAAGGCATGGCATGAAGTCGGTAGAGAAATAACTGACACTGGTAAGTTTATAGTTATGTTGACTACTTGAATTAGAACTTATATATGAACACTGTGGTGCCCCAAGGACACAGTGATAACACACACTTCCGTAACAGACTCTTTATTTATTTATAACCCAACATTAACAATAACTGTAGTAACCAGTGACTCGCATTTATATCATAACCCGACTCGTGACTCAACGCGCCGTGAAGTCTAGCAGTCTCCCCTCTTCGTCGCCGTTGACTTCAGTCCGGTATTCGGCTCTGAATCACCACCCGCCATCAGTCTCAACAATCCCTCCTTCTTTTTCAACATAACTGGCGGGACTTTTGATTGTGATGTTTCATGATGCACCTCATTATCCTCGGACATCGTCTCGTCAACGGGAATCTTCAGTCATGGGCTGGGTTGGTGATTTTCCTGAAAGAGACTTCGGTGGGGTACATGGTGTGTTTCAACTACCTCCTCTGGTAGTTTCTTTACGTGGGTGGAGTGTCGCTTGTACATTTTTCCGTCTTTCATTATTGTGAGCTCATTACCTTTCTTTTCTATGGACGTATATTCCTCCTTTCTATATCTAGTTTCTCATTTGTTCGATGTCGTTTGGTTTTGTGTTATTACTCTATCTCCAGGTTTTATATCACGTTCATTTGAACTTCTCTTTGCATCCTCTGTTTCTTTTAATTTCTGTTTGTTAATCATATACTTATCCTTATCCTTCGTTAATTATTAAGTCGTTTATAGATGGAATCTTTCCACGGATGTTTCTCCCAAACATCAATTGCGATGGTGATTTGTCAGTTGTGCCATGGGGAGTAACATTGTACATCAGAATATATTTCTGGACCTCCGTTTGGTAATTATTTTTATTTGCATGCGAAATTTGTAACCTTTTGAGATTTGACCTGTTTGCGTTCTCTACCTCTCCGTTTGCTTGAGGCCAATATGGGGTTGTTTGGATCAATTCTATATTGTGGTTGTTTAAACTCGGCGCTAACAAATTGCCTATCGTTGTCTGCCCTTATGCTATTTGGAATGCCAAGTCGAGAAAATACTTCGGTCAATCGGACAAGGCACTGCCATGGTCCTTCTGGAAATTGATGTCGTCTCATTGGTGGATGTTTCTCGGGTTGAGCTACGAGCAGACATTCGCGACAATTTTTTACAAATTGTTCCGCTTGTCGATCTACTAGTGGCCACGATACTTTTGCCTTATTCGTCTTTTCATCACAGTTTCGCCGGGATGTCCTTCGTAAGCTAATTGCAAAACTTGTTTGGTTAGTGATTCGGGTATAATAATCCGGCAACCCCTCAGTAACACTGTGTCCATTGCGGTAAGCTCCATTCTAAATGGAAAATATTTGTTTTGGGCCGTCGGGATCCATAAATCTTCGGTGATGTTATAACCAATAGATGGCGTTGCAGCAACGTTTCCTCACCTACCGCTTTCGCATCGCGCACATATTCATTCGATGCTTAGCTCGCTTACAGTACGCACGCAATATTTTCATTACTCCATGTATTTTACATATTCGTTCATTATACAAGTTTAAGTTCTTCAGTGTTTTATTGTGAGTCCTGTTACGATCAGTTACAACAGATTGGCGACGAGACGGAAGAATCTAGTGAGGGTAAACAAAGAGTCCGTGAATAGAAACCATTTTGTTACATATGTACGTATTGCATGATACGCTACAAATTCGTACGGGAACAGAAGGGGATTTACGGATCAAATTTCATGATATTCAACGCATTGTACGCGATTTACGTGTTCTTACGAACAGATCAAGCCAATTACAACAGGTGGCAGATTGATTACGTCATACGAGTACGGTACGACGCACGCACCGGCACGAACGCCATCTTTGAACAAAACGCTACCTACGCTACGTACCAGTGTTTCAGGGGCCTCCCCTCCCGCCTTGATAGCCCTCTAGGCACAATCCAATTCCTTACACACAAATATACATTCCTTTTACAAAAATGGCGGAAATTAAAGAAGTTTTAGAGAAATTAACCACTATTCTTGGGTCAATGCAAGCAACTCAAAACGAAATATTACAGAGACGAACCACAAATTACAGCATAAAAGAAAATTTACAACCTTACGACGAGAAAAATGAAAGTTTCGATAATTATTTACAGAGATTAGATAACCACTTACAGTTAAGGGGGGTAGATGATTCAACTCCTGAAAAAAACAAAATATGTGTTCAAATTTTGATTGGCTGTTTGAGTCCAAAAATCTACTAGACCTTGACCAAGCTTACAGCTCCAGAATTACCAAATACAAAAACTTACAACACGAAGGAGAATCCATTCAAGCTTATGTAGCCGATTTACGAAAACTTACAACAAATTGCAATTTTAACGGCTTAAAATGCAACACATTTACGTGCACAGTTCATTCGAGGGGTTAGAGACTCCGAAATTAGAGAGCGACTGTTACAGAAAAAGAGTCCAACATTCGAGGAAATGACCGAAATTGCACAAGCTATGGAAATGTCACGGAAAGAATCCAGCCAGATGCAACAACCGGGTCAGATAAACAAAATTTACAATCCAAGGAAACCAAAATCAGACAAAAGACCGAGCGATGCCCAACAGAAAATCAAGAACATGATGGGAAAATGTTTTCGTTGTGGGAAAACCAACCACAAGGCGAATGACTGTCCATTCAAAGAGTTCATTTGGAAATTCTGTAATAAGAAGGGCCATCTTAAAGTCGTCTGTCTGAAGAGAAATGTCAAGGACAATCGACAGGTTGACATGCAGCAAGAAGACGCTTCCCAGTTTACGGATTCCGATACATCTCCAGAAGAAGAAGAGTACGATATGCACTTCCTCCAAAAAAGTTCGATACGAACTGACCGCATAATTTTACCAATTTACATAAACAACTCGATCTGCAAAATGGAATTAGATACAGGGGTTGCTTACACAACATTCAAAGCCATGTGCCCCAATACCATGTTACAGCCAACAACGGTCAAGTTGCGCACTTATACGGGAGAAGTTATAAAACCAGAAGGAGTTGCCCGAGTACAAGTGGTCTACAAAAATCAATCAATAAATGACGAAATCTACGTTATCAAGAAAAACGTCGATCCAATATTTGGAAGAACCTGGTTCAGAAAAATCAAGTTAGATTGGAATAAAATAAATTCAATAGATACAGTACGCAACCCTAAGGAGAATCTGGATAAGATACTCAACAATTACAAGGACGTATTATCCGACAAATTAGGGGAAATACCAAATTACTGCTACCGACACCGACTAAAGAAAGGAAGTAAACCTATGTTTTTTAAACCTAGACAGGTACCGTACGCCCTGAAAACTAGAGTGGAAAAGGAATTGACAAGATTCGAAAACCTTCAAATCATCGAGAAGATCGAGCATTCAGCTTGGGGAACACCAGTAGTGCCGATCGTAAAGAAGGACGGAAGAATAAGATTATGAGCAGCATACAACATTACAATAAACAAAATGCTAGAAGATGACAGCTATCCAATACCGAAGATCGAAGATCTACTTAATAAGCTTACTGGGGGGAAATACTTCTGCATTTTAGATATCCAAAATGCGTATCTGCACATGCATGTAGATGAAGAGAGCGCTGTGATGCAGACGATTTCGACACATAAAGGCCTATATAAGGTCAACAGACTTATGTTTGGTGTCAAAACCGCACCAGCCGCATGGCAGCGATTCATGGATCAGATTCTGCAGAATGTTCCAGGAGCCGTATGTTTTTTCGACGACATTGGCATTCAAGGGAATACACCGGAAGAACTATTTCAACGATTGCAGCTGGTACTGGACAAATTGAGAGCACACGGTTTACACTTAAACAGACGAAAGTGTACCTTCTTCGACACCATAATTGAATATTTGGGCCATTGTTTGGACGGATCAGGTCTCCGTACTGCGCCAGACAAAATCGAAGCAATCATTAAATGTCCAGCTCCTACCAATGTCTCTGAAGTAAGAACATTCCTTGGACTAGTACATTACTATCAGAGATTTTTGCCTAATTTATCGACAAAATTACACCAGATTTATGCATTACTGAAGAAAAGTACACCATTTAACTGGAACAAAGAATGTGAAAAAGCATTTCGCAAAATAAAGGAAGAATTAACCGGTGGAAAAGTATTGGTGACATTCAACGAAGAGCTACCGTTAACTCTAGCAACTGATGCATCTCCTACAGGATTGGGAGCAGTAATATCCCATATAATGCCTGACGGAAGCGAAAGGCCGATAGCATACGCTTCAAGGTCGTTGACCACAGCTGAGAAGAACTACAGCCAGTTGGACAGGGAGGCAACAGCAATACACTGGGGCCTGAAAAAGTTTTTTCACTACTGTTATGGTAGAAAATTCATCCTGATCACCGATAACCAACCACTTATGAGGATATTCCGCCCTGAGAAGGATTTACCTCCGACTTCAGCCATACGACTACTTCATTACGCCAGTTATATCGCTGGATTTCAATACGACATACAACATAGAAAATCGCAATTGCATGGCAACGCGGATTTCTTGTCAAGGATGCCACTTCATAACACAGTCAAGACACCAGACGCAGCCGAAGTTTTTCAAATTCACCAATTAGAGAGTATACCTGTGAGCAAAAATGACATTAAGAAGCATACACACAAAGACGCCACGCTAAAAGAGATCTACTTAGCGGTGGAGGGAGGAGATCATCTTCAAAAGAATTTAGGAATGATTAGTGACTACTCCATTCAGGACGGCTGTCTAATGAGAGGAATTTGGGTCGCTATACCTGAAATCCTCCGAAAGCGTGTTCTAGATGAACTACACTCTGCACACGTTGGAGTATCCCGCATGAAATCCTTAGCCAGAAGTCATGTATGGTGGCCTGCTATTGACAGTGATATAGAGAACATAGCAAGAAGCTGCCTAAGATGTGCTGAAACGAGGAACGATCCGCCCAAAGTAGACTTACACCCATGGGAAAATGCACACGCACCATGGCAGCGCATACACATAGATTACGCAGGACCGTTCTATGGAAGATACATATTTGTAAACGTGGATGCGTATTCTAAATGGCTAGAAGCTTTTCCGACAAAATCTATCACCACCAAGAAAACCATCGAGCTGCTAAGAGAAGTATTCGCCAGATTTGGTTTACCTTGGTATCAGACAATGGGACCAACTTCAAGTCCAAAGAATTTGAGGAATTTCTAACATGAAACGGAATACTACACAAAGTGTCCGCTCCATATCACCCAGCCACAAATGGACAGGCAGAAAGATACATCCAAACCTTAAAGAAAAGCCTACGTTCACAACTAAAGGAAGGAGAAGAGTTCAAGATAAGTCTTCAAAGATTTCTGATTCAATACAGGAAGACAAGCCATGCTATTGCGGGTGTGAGCCCAGCAGAACGGATGTTAAGACGAAACATATTCACAAGAATTGATTTGGTGAAGAAGAAATTGAAGAAAACGAACTACAACGAAACGGTGGAGGCGACGGAAAGACAATTTGAGATAAACGACAAAGTCCAGATGAGAATTTACAATAATCCCGCACAGAAATGGAATAGGAGTTAACTCACCACCTGAGAAAATTTGGAGGCGTTACTATCTTCGTGTAGGAATTTTCTAAATTACGAGTCGGAACACGATACATGCCTTAAAGAACTTATGCACGTCCTAGAGGAAAATAATGTGATGCTAAATAAAAGCAAAAATCTAACAAAGGCATTGAAGCAGATCAACAAAAAATAAAAACAATTTTGGATTTCCGAGCACCAGAAACAAAAAAAATAAGTACGAAGCTTCTTGGACTGGTGGCATATTCCGGTAGATCAACCTCTGTGTGTATGGCGGCCTAATTACTACTGAATGGCGTGATCGTTTACAGCTCGCAGTCCCCCTTCCTATCCACTTCCGTAGTGATGACAACTGTACATGGCCGCCAATACGCACCTCGAAAGTTCCCGGTTTCCTATACCATCCTGTATGTCATGTTATGTAAAATGTCAGCGTCAGAGACTAACATTTTACATTTTACATAATATGTATATGATCTTTTATGATGTTTGAGTAACATGAACATAAATAAGACCACGGGCAAGCGAGTTCACAATTCTTGGGCGACTAAAAGGTTTTCGGGCCTATCGGCCCTTTAACATATTGCTTATGGGCATATATTTTTGTGCAGACGAGTAAATCATCCGGAAAACATGCATTAGAGTAATATTATTATCTAGTGACAATTAAGAAACTGTATTCAAAGTATCGATCGCATATATCTCAAAATAAGTAATTGATGCATTGTGTCCATCTTACAGTTGCATTGCTTCCAGCGGCAGTGCCACCATGCGGTGGCTGTGTAGGGACACATTCAACTAGCACAGTACAGGGTGAATATTAAATGAGTGCAATAATTTGGAGGGGTGATGTAACTCAATATGACGAACAAAAAGTCTTAATAAAATTTTTCAAAATTTTGCAGTTGAAAATTGAATTGCCGCTACCCACATGTTTTCATAATGAGTAGTACTTCGTCGAAAACTAGCCCGCACCTATCTGTAGCACGCGGAGCTCACGAGCTCTCTGGTCAAGTCGCTACTACCCTTTCTAAAAACGTGCGGCGTCAAATTCTGCATTTTCAATAATTAATTACTTAATACTGGTGTCACTTAGAGAAAAAGCGTATTTGAATTTTTTACTCCAATTATGAAGATCTATAACCCCTAGAAATTATTGCACTCATTTAATATTCACCTTGTATAGTATTTATCGTACCATTCAGATGAACATGCATTTTTTGTGTTCCGACATGGATACATTATGTAAGGGCCACTATCATAAACTAGAAATAAATCTCCAAACAGTTATCGGCCGATTCAACAAACAACGTTTTTTTTTTTTTGGGTATCAAATAGCAATCCGTTGAGGAAAATAGTTATATGATATAAAGATGATAGTGGGCCTAAGAGCAGTCACGGCCCACTATACCGTTTACCTTGGACATATTTTAGACGTACCTCCAGATAAAATTAATCAGGCTTAAAGTAACTAAAATTAGGACTTAAATTAAATCATTAGTTTTAATATTACCACTGGTCTAAGCCTAGCAGAAGCGAAAAGTAGTAGCAGGCAATATACGAGAAATGCTATGAATGTAGCGATGAAAACGACCCAATTAACTTGAAACTGTAGCTCAATGTTCATCCTTGTCGTATTCAACTCCAGCACACGAACATTCACGATTTCAGGCAGCAAGATTCCAGGGCTTGTGCACGCACATGTGATTGTATTGATAGGTAAAGCACCCTCAGGTATCTAAAAAAATTAATACATATGTTTACACTTTTATGATTTTCTATTCCTCTTCTATTACGATATGACTACTCGTGATGAAAATATCGACAGCAAACCATCGACGTTTGCAGTATATAATGAATAAAAAAATTAAAGCTTTACCACAGTAATATGTAATGGTTCCAAGTCAAGGGAGAATTTTTGTTGACCGCTGGGAGATAAAATACCTGGGCTGCCACAATGCACCGTTCCGGAACAGTATTTTCCTTGCATTGGAAGAGACCAACAGAACAATTTTGCATGCTTCAAATTTCGTTAAAGATTTATACCGCTAATATATACTTGTAGAAGCGAGATATTGTATTGGTCAACATTTGACTCCCAGTAACTTTTGGGTCTTATAAAACTAAATCCACAAAATATTCCATGATGTCGGTCTGTGTGTGTCTATTAGCTTATTTTTGAAAAATTCAAATGCTATACAGTACGTTTACCCGAACGCTATTCGACAGCGCGTGCATAGCTGGGCGCAAAGATACGTTACGTTAGGTCGATTTACACACAAGAGTGTGACAGTGTTGTGACCGGCCCGTGAGTTCACCGGCAAGGTTGAAAATATTATATTATCGTACGAATTGGAACGGTCTTGTTTACACTCGCCCGACTTGTGTTTGTGTCGGTTAAACATTGATGTTGCCGTCGGCGTACCTTAGCTGTCCCATTATTTGCCAACGATATTTTTTCGTTTCACGGACGTGCAACTGTTTTTTCTTTTATTTATTAGAAAGCATAAGATACCATGAACATTGAAACTAATCTAGAAGATTAACCATCAATTTAAATCTTATTTCTTAAAACTAGGGTACTTGTCTGTCATAGGTCCATCGAGTCCTATAATTTATTAACTTTGTCGTAAACTACAAGCGCTACACATCACTCACTGTGCTCTACTTTTACATGTAACACTACACTAGTTCGAAGAATTTGGTCCTTTTTAATCTTCTCACTAGGTTCTTGTTGTCCAGTAGCTGCAAGGCCTCTCACGTTGACATGATGATGAAGGTGAGATTCAAAATCAAAATCAAAATGCTTTATTGCGTCAACAAGAAATACATCTTTTACACTCGTCATCATCCTATCTATGAATATAAATATTACAAAATTATGTTATCACAGTTCAAGAAATCCTCTACTTTATAAAAAGCTTGCTTCAACAAGTACGGTTTCAAGACCTTTTTCAAGGACGCATTGGTCATGTTTTTCACATTAGGTGGCAGCCTGTTAAATAACCTCCTACACATATGTTGAGGACCCTGCTGAGTCCTTGTCAATCTGCCAAAGTCGAGCCGCAAATTGTTTCTACCCCTAGTTTCGTAGTTGTGGAAATCGGCATTTGCGTTAAACGAACCTTTATTCTTATTGGCATACAGAATGCAGGATAGTATGAACTCACACGGCAAAGTTAGTATTGCATGTTCTGTGAAAGCATGTTTGCAGTCATCCGCATAACCGATCCCACCAAGCACCCGAACAGCTCTACGCTGTAGCCTAAAAACATAATGACTTGCTGAGGTATTTCCCCAGGACAATATACAATAAGTCAAGTGGGAGTGAACTAGTGCGAAGTATGCAGTCTTCAAAACGTCCCGTGTTACCGCGTCGATCAACCGTCTCAAAACAAAAATGCCTCGACACAACTTAGAACCAATCGTGCTGGCATGCCTGTCAAATTTTAAAGATGGCGTGTCCACGTACACACCAAGGAATTTAGTGCAGGGAGAATTCTCCATTTCAAAATTACGCAGCGAAAAAGTCATAGTCACAGTTTTACCCTCATTAAGAGACAGCTGATTCGCGACTGTCCACTCACGGACTCTGTCAAGCACAATTCTTGATCTCTGCCAAACCTCACCATAATTTTTTCCGCGAATCATAAAGGTGGCATCGTCTGCGAACAGTATGCCTTCCACGTCACCACAGCTACTTACGTACCATGGGAAATCATTAAAAAAAAGGAGAAACAGAAGTGGCCCCAAAATTGAACCTTGTGAAACCCCTCTCTGCACTGGCAAGTCATCCGAACTGCTACCATTGCTCACAACTCGCTGAAACCTAGCAGAAAGGTACGACTGTAGCAGTTTTAAACTTGTTTCGTCAAATTTGTACAAATATTTCAGCTTCTGTAAAAGAATATTGTGTGACACGCAGTCAAATGCTCGAGAGAGGTCCAGGAACAAAGAAATACAGTAGTCACCCTTTTCAAAGGCATCTAAGCAATTATTTGTGAACTCTAACACAGCGTCCGCAGTACTCAATCCTTTCCGAAATCCAAACTGGTTTTTATACAAGATTCCAGCTTCGTCCACGTATTGTACAATTCGATTATATATTGCTCGCTCAAAGACTTTAGCAAATGTCGGAAGAATACTTATTGGTCTATAATTACTGATATCATCCAAATTCTCTCCCTTAGGTACAGGGACCACATACGCCTGCTTTAAAAGATTCGGAAATTCCGCGGTGGTAAAAGAAGAATTGATTAATTTAGTTAGTATGGGAGCATAAAGACTTATATTTCGTTTTACAAAGTTTGTAGTAATTCCGAATATATACTTCGTACAGCCACTTTTTAAGTTACGCAGAAGATCCCTAACTTCATTTTCAGAAGCAGCTGTAAGCGAAAACTCTGCGTCGGGGTTTATTCGGATACTGCTTAGCTCTAAAGCCGTTTTCTGTGGCACTGGCAAAGTCGTAACTATGCTCTCAGGATGTTCCACAAAATACCTGTTCAATGCACCCGGATCAATACTGGGAGAAGTTTTTTTATGATTAGTTCTATTAGCATTAATTACTGCCCAAACTGCTTTGGATTTATTGTTAGAGTTTTCGATATATCTACTACTAGCATCTATTCTTGCAAGAGATATAGATTTGCGATAATGATGACGTGCCTGTCTCTTCAAGCTTAACAGATTAGCTGTTTTGTATCTTTTGTACAATTCACAAATAAGGCTGTAATTTAATCTAAGTTGCTTCAAAGACTCATTAAACCAGTGCACGCCCTCATCCAACTGCCTCAAACGATGGAACCTCTCCGGGAAACACTGATTAAAACATGACATAAAATTGTCGTGAAATTTATTGAACTTATCGTCGGCTCTTAAAGTGTTATCGTCTAGAAAGTCCCAATTGCACTCGTCAAAAGAATGAAAAAAATTAAAGCAGCCAACACGAGTTATCGGTCGAGTCATCCTTGATTCATACCCAATGCATTCAATACTATTTGCCGAGACAACAATGCTCTGCGCAAGATGATCCGAAACATTTGGTTCGTGTACTGCAGATGCATAGTGATCACTTGAAAAATTTACGAAAATGTTGTCTAAGCAATTTCTTCCCCTAGTCGGACTATTAATTGTTCTTGTGAATCCATATGATGTGAACAGATCAGACAACCTAGAGGCTTGACCACCCAATGTTCCAAACCAGACATTGAAATCTCCAGCAATCATTACTTGTTTGTAGTTTTTAAGCCTTTCGAGAACTTCAAACATTGTAGTATAAAATATTTCAAAGTCACTAGATGGAGATCTATACACACAAACAAAAACAGTGTTCAACGATTTACACATAACAGCAGCTAATTCACAATGCATTTCAGACGAAAGACAATTTATACAATCAACAGTAAAACACGTCAATTCATTTTTAGCAAATATTAAGACTCCACCGTGAATATGGGTGGTTCGAGCATAGAAAGAGGCTACATTCCATCGATCAAAAGCTAAACCATTACATATTTCTTCCTTTCTAAGCCAATGTTCCGTTAAAAAAAGAATATCATAGTCAATATCTATATCATGCAGATATGCACCAAGCTCGCAAAACTTTGAACCTAAACCCTGAATATTAATATGGAACGCAACTACCTTACCATCCTTATGTTTATTTACTTTGTCGATGGCATTATTTCGACGGACTGAAAATTTCTGATACCATCTAGGTCAGTTGAGACATCTGATTCAGTTACAGAATGGATCGTTTCGTTACAATCAGCACTACAGACTACACGTATTAAATTATGTCGGCGATTGCTAAACGAATTATTATCACAAATGTTATTGTTTATCAAGTCAGAGATATATCTATATAATTTTTTCTTGCCCTTCAGGTTTAGGTGTAGGCCATGACTTGTTTTATCCCCATCATTTATCAAGGTGTTAAGATCCACATAGTTGCCACCATCCAGCGCATTAAACAAGTTGTACATTTTAACATTAAAATTATAAATTTGCTGATTTAATTTATCTTTTCCCGACCAGTAAGGCACAGTTATGTAGATTACATTACTTAACTCAGAAAGAGTTTCAATTTTGCGCAGCGCCAAGTCAGGGACACCCTTATGCTTAATTAGATCGTTAGTCCCTCCCATTATAATAATACAGTCCTTTTTGCTAAAATCAGAGCATAAATTGTCTGCATCCTGCAAGACATCTAACAACATGGCATTAGGTTTACATAGCGCGAACACATCAAAACGATGTCCTAAGTAATCCCGCATCATCACACCAGCATTACGACCGTGACTGTCACTCAACACAATGACCCTGGACCTGTTCGACCTCACAGTTTGAGCGGCACCATTGGCGATCTTCCCATTCGCTACGGACTTCGCAGATGTTACTTTCTTCTCCAGGCAACCAGTATCTTCCCTGACCCGACCACCGGGACCCTCGATGGCCGCCACGACCACAGGACCCCGAGACTTTCCGCAGCCCACCTGATCGCAACAGCCACCAAGGCCCCCCAGAAAGTCGGTCTGGACGCCAGTTTCACGCATGCACTCCGGAAAGTCGGTTTGGGTTCCAGTTTCAGTCACTATCGTAGACGACGCCATGCGATCAATGATTTCTCTGAGATGGAGAATAATCGCGTCTCTAGCATCCAAATCCGCCTGAATATAACGTGTTTTTTCATTTAGCGCAGCAATCTGATTTCTCAGCACTTCGATCTCATCATTAGCTGACGCTAATTTATCTCTGAGAGTCGTCATAATTTGCGTCGTTTCACATTTCTCATCCTCAGTGTTTTCATGCACCATAGTTATATACGAACTGTTCAAGATTTGTTTGGCTTTAGTAACCGTTTTAGTGGTAGCTTTATCCGCATTTTTTGCTTTACTTTGTCTAGTTTGCATAGGAAAATTTGACTGTGCCATCCTAGAGAATTTACAACAGGCATACAAGGAGATAGAAACAGGTAAATTTTAATTTGGAGGTATGAGACAGGGACACTAACTTCACGCTACAGTGCCCTTTGTAGCGACTTTATAAAAAAACAACAACACTGGCAGGGCAACGGAGAGGAAAGGAAACATATAACAAGATACAGATCATATAATATAAAATTCGCGATCCAAAACAACAGCCCCGCCGAGTACTCGGTACGGCCCGGTGCACTGAAAAACTTGCAGCGCCGAAAAAAAGCGGGAAAACTGCAGAATGGACGATACACACTCAGCGGTTTGCCCCAAAATTCCCCAATCTTATAGTCGGAAAACAAATAAAACAGTATGCAGCACAACTCACTGTTTAAAAGGAACAAGTGGGCACCACCAGACAAAATTGATTCACTGTGTAACACACGCAATTCCACACACTTTCAAGAGCACAGAAAATCGCCGTCAACACTAAACAGGACCGGACTTCCCTCGATTCTTGCCTTTAGGCAAATTTTTTTATCTCGTCTGTTACAGATGTAACTCCAAGATCACGGCGTAGGTCCCTATTACGTATGTACCAAGGGGCATTGACGATGTTTTGAAACGTTTGAATACCTTGAATATATGACTGTTTGACAGAACTCCAAAGTTGTATGCCGTACAGCGAAATGGGCTTTAGCATTTGATTATATATTTGTAGTTTATTGCCTATTGACAAATGTGAATTTCTTCCCAATTGCCAGTATAGGTCTCTATATTTAAGGCCCAATTCAGCTCTCTTTTTTTACGTGTTCTTTCCACCTAAGCTTTGCATCATTTTGGGTCATTCCCAAAAACTTCGCTGATGACATCGTTTATTCTGACTGGAGATATGTCATTTATATACCTGTTCGTGAAGTTGATGTGAACTGATTTTAGTTCGTTCAGTTTGACTTTCCATCGTTTGGTCCATAGATGCACTTGGTCACAAGCATGTTGAAGTTTCACAACACAATTGATGTGTCATCTGCAAATGTGTAGGACTGCCACGTTTTCTGGTTGTGGTAAGTCACTGGTTTATAGTAAATACAGGATTGGTCCCAAGGCGCTGCCCTGGGGCCATCCTGCTTTTATTTCTCTATAGCTGAGTATTCATTCATCTGCTTAACTCTGAATAGTCTGTTGGATATATATGAAGTTCGTAGCTCGACATATTGAATGGGTAACATACTCTACAATTTGCAGATCAGTCCTTCGTGCCAAACCTTACCAAAGGCTGTGATACGTCAAGAAAGATTGTTGAGCAAATAAGCTTTTCTTCTAGTGCCTTTTCTATTATGTCCGTTATTCTATGGACTTGATCTATGGTAGAGTGTTTTTGTCTAAAGCCAAACTGGTGGTTTGGTATAAGATTTTTCCTCTCGATTGTAGATCTGAACCTCTTTAAAAGTAGCTTTTCAAAGAGCTTGGATAAGATGGGAAGTAATGATATTGGACGACACGATGCTTCATTCGGTGGTTTGCCTGGCTTTGGCAACATAATAACTTCTGCTACTTTCCAAACACCGAGGACACATTTTAGTCTAAATGCTGCGTCTATTAGGTATGGAAGCATTACAATAGCTTTCTTTGGTAGGTGTTTAAGGATATCACCAGTGATGAGATCATTACCATGTGTCTTTTTTGCATTTAGATTGGTTTTTATGTCATTAGCAACTTCTTTCGGAGTAACGAGCTGAATAGTTTCTTCTTCTTCTTGGTCCATCGCGTTCTTCTGTTCTAAGACTGGATCTGTTTCGGCCTTGTTTAGCTGGAAGATTTCTACAACTGTTTCAATTTTGATGATTATCTCTTGCCCATTTTCCATTTTTTTGTCTAATAGGTGGAACATGGGTGATTGGCCTAATAATTAAATTTCGTTTCATCACTGGAGATATTTGCTAATTGAAATTTGCACTCCACTTATATAAACCACAGTGCCACTTTGTCTTTCCAGAAAGGTGGAATTTTGACTGCCACTCTTGCAAAATTTGTTGGCATGGGGTTGTCACCGTCAGAATTCTGCATCGTACCTCTGGAAAGTTTCCAAATTTCTGATAAACTTGTGCGTTTTCTTGAGCGGGGTTACCAATTGTTGCGAATAAATCTTTATTCAAACTCTTTACAAAACGTAAGTGAATTATAAACTTGTTTTTTGTCAACATCCAATATGACAACCATAATAAAAAACTAATTGACACGTTGCTGTGGTACCGCAACAGCCTCTTACTTTTTTATTGCTTTCCACAACGAGTAGTCCGTTTCTTTATCGGTAGTGAGTTTTGCTAAAGATGATTCTAATGATGCTTCTTTTAGTTCTTGTATTTCCCTTTTCAGTTGCTGAGATTTATTGTTCAATATGGTTTTATCCCCTGTGTCCTGTGACTGCTGCCATCTTCTTCTGGCTCGCCTTTTTCTTTTACTAATTCTCTAATCTCCATGGGCTAATTATTTCCAATAGTTCTATGGCTGATTTGTTTAGTATTATTCCACGCTGCTGTTTGGATGGTTGTGATAAATTTCTCGGGTTCTGCATCTAGCTGGTCTCCAGTCTTGAGCCGGGTATTTAATTGAATTTTATTATTCCGTTTGGGCGCAATCGTGTTCGGCCATTCACACATACACAGATACAAACATACACATATACACACATACACAGTTACACATACACACATATACATATACATGCACACAGCCATACACACATACATACATTTTCCAGACATCATTGCAATGGATTCAGGGGACCTCAAAACGCGTATTTCCGCTCAAATCTCGAATTTTTTTCCGTCGATTACAATACTTTCCTTCTAGGATACTAGTCGGAAAGTAAAAATATCGTTGTGACAGCCACGGTACGGTTTGCCGTCAATCTACCAAACAAGACCGTTCCAGTTCGCACAAGAATAGTTTCAACATTGTCGGTAGACTCACAGGCCGGTCACGTTACTGTCACGTCACTGTTGTGTGTAAATCGACCTTAAAGGTCGATCAGGGTTTAGTACAGAAGGAAAAGTAGTGCACACAAAAGCAGTGCTTCGGGACGGACCAACTATCTTTTTCACGAATCGAGGTTTTGGCGTTTTCTTCAATAGCTAATAAAACGTCCAACTCTACCTTTTCACAAAATTTTCCGGGTTCTATTTTTAATTTCTCTAAAGATCAATAATTTCTTTCATTTTCTTCAAGTCGGTTAAACTTACGACAATTTAAAACACAGTAGATTGGCTGATATTCACGACATAATCCAAAAATATCGGAATAATGCAGTAGTAGAGAAAAGTATTGTCAAACTATAAAATAATAATAAGAATAAATAAATTTTAAATAAGTAGTAAAAATTTGTGACGATTAACTACATAACAGTAATCAAACAGTGGACGTAATAGTGTGTTTCGTTATCTTATGTAAGTGACGCAACTATACTTTATAATTCGAGAAAATTAAAGTTGATAGTGTTACCTTGCATTCATCAGGTGAAAATGTGTCTTCCTCCCAAGTCAAGCATTGATACACAGCAACACCAAAATCGAATTGTAAGGCCCCAAGGGGCTTACTTTGGCTTTCACCTTCACCCCTCTCGCCTTGTTCTTTAATTTCATCTCCTTCTCCTGCGTCTTTCATACCTCCGTCCTGATACTCATCAAATTGCAACAAACTCTTGCTCTATTAAGCATAATAGAATGTGTAATAATAATAATAGACAATAGTAATAAAAAAGGCATTATGTACCGGAAATGTTACGAGATCCACATCATCAGGGTGTGGTGCTTCAGTGCTGACATCAACAAATGGTGCATTGGTGGGCACCAGTGCTATATAGAGAAATCTGGCAGTGCCCCTATGTCTGTGGAAATGTACAGTAGTACTGTCGGTATAGTACAGTAGTTGTTTAGAAGAACTATTCTTCTTGAAATGGTCCGGAAATTTAGGATATTTTGTGTCCATGAGGGTTACCTACAAACATGTACATGAGAGGAATATAAGCCTATATACTCTGACATTTAAACTACAGGCCCCCCTTTCTGCTTTATGTCATTATGCAAGCTTTAGAGGCTACCAGTTTTGTTGTTTTCGTTACTTAAATTTTTTGACGTTTCTGTTTTATATGCCAATGCAATGCCTAAAACGTATAGCTAACATAAATTAAAGAAAAGATTAAATCATGGCATAGTAGATTTTGGCCAAACTGATGCCAGCTCATACTCCAGTGAGTTTAAATACGCATACCAATTTACAGATCAATGAGATAAACGGTTTAGGAGCTATACACTTTTATAGAAGCGGTTTGACAGAATCCACAGATTTTATCGTTATGGTTGCAAATTACCAGATTATGATAAACGTCAGTGACTACTGATATGACATGACATTGCGGGCGTTTAGCCAGGCTAGGTAGCGCAAAACTGCTAACTTGTCCACAACAACTGGTTGTTGTTGGCAAGTGTAGCAGGTTTGCGCTTGCAGCGCAACGGTAGCATAGAGCCTGGCTGAACGCCCAAAAAAATGTTATTCTATGATAGAGGTTAATTGCAAATTTGACACTCAATGTGTCAACGATTTAGTCGGAAAGTTGGGTGGGATATTTGTGATATAGATTTCTTGGATTCCATAGCACAGCACTTTTATATAAATGCAAGAACTTCAGTATTTTATTATTATCCCAATCCATTTTTACTTTCCGACTAGTACCTAGAAGGAAAGTCTTGTAATCGACGGAATTTTTTTTTCGAGATTTCAGTGGAAATACACGTTTTGGGGTCCCCTGAATCGATTGCAATGATTTCTGCAAAATGTATGTATGTTTGTACATATATGTGTGTATGTGTGTATGTCCGTGAACACGATAGCGCCCAGACGGAACAACGGGTCATGCTGAAATTTGGTATACATATTTAGAATTACCGGGGGATAGACTAGAGTGTTTTGGTGACAATCTGACAGCCGGAAGTGTGTGTGGGTGCGTGCGTGCGTGTGTGTGTCTGTGAACACGATAACGTCTAAGCGGAACAACGGATCGGGGTGAAATTTTCGGGGAACCAACTGGATTGTTTTTGGCCACAATATGACAACGGGAAGTGGCAAATGTTACATGCGTCTTCTTCGGGATTTATACTATTTTGGCCAAACTAATATCAGCTCATCCTCTAGTGATTTTAAATAAGTATACTAACTTACAGATCAATGGGATCAACGATTTAGGCGCTATTAGCTTTTATAGAAGCGGCCTGACAGAATTCACAGCCTTCGTCGCTGTGTTGCAAATTGTCAGATTTTGACAAACGTCAGTGCCACTGTCATGATATGACGTTAAATGTCAGTGTAACAAATGTTATTATGTCAGAGAGGCTGACGTTAGGTAGGATACAGAGTGGCTCTGGCTTCACAAATTTGAATAATTGCAAAAGTGTTCAGACACTTCATTGTGCCAAGTTGGGTGAGGGCCACCAGATATTTAATTCAAAATGCAACAATCACGTCTGAAAACATCGATGCGAATGTGTAAACACGAGTTCGTTACTTTGTTCGCAGTCGCTACAAGCCTTTGACTCGTACCTGAAAACCGCCATTAGCGCGAGCGTTACGAGCGGCGATACGAGGTACGAGACGAATGACGAGTGAACTGAGTGCACATTCGGCGCCTTGCCATTCGGCTCGTCACTCGTGCGAATGTGTAAATGCGGTATAAGAAAATGGACTTTTGGGACAAAAACCATATATTAACTGTGAGCCAATAGGGTATTACGGTCATGTGGAAATTTAAGCAGAATCAAGTATTGTACAGCATATACGACATTCTGTTAACTTAATACTTAATTATATTCGGAGTTTGTTGAGAAAATTGCAATTAAAATTTGAATTTGCCGAGGACTGTCGTGATTGGCTAAGTGTAAAATTGTCAACGTAGCCTAGAAATTAGTCACATGTGTAGGGATTTTTGTTCTTATAGAGTCGTCATCATTGCTTGTTTATATGGTGTTGCATGCCATCTTCGCTAGTATTTGCTTTGACATTCCGGAGGTTATATTAGTTGTCTATTAAAGTAATAACTGTAATAAGTGTTGTAAGTACAGTCATGTGTTTCTGCAGATTTGCTGTTGCAATCAGGCACACAACAAACTCTATATTGTTGTTTATATTTGTTCATGATTGTTGTTGACTTTTGCGTCACTTAACCTCAATCCAACTACCGTAAATAACGTGAAGTATGCGTATGCTCCCACACAATAGCATAATGTAACTATAAGCAACGTTGTCAAGTTTCGCATTATACTTCCTCCTTGTGACGTCACAGGGAGGATTTTTATTCAAATTTCAATCGGAATTTTCTCTTAAATTAAAGCGTTGTTTCGAATTTTATTTGTAAAAGGTGGTTAAAACAGAATTTGAAAAGTGCCGTAACATCCCATATGGGAACAACTGTGTAATATATAAACTTTTCCTGTGCTGTTTTTAGTCAAAAAGAGCAATAACTTAAAACCAATTTATGTTAGGGTACTACTATCTTAGTTCTTATTGCCTTAGAATTTAATAAGAATCCAAAAATGTTTTTTTCCTACCAATAAAAAATCTGTTCTCAATTAGTATTAGAATTTATTTTACATTATGGCAACCACATGCTCATGCTGTGGGACACAGGCTGATGGGGATCGTCATTTTCTTGCTTATTCACTGAACACACTGAACGAATTAAAACAGCTTCTATTATCGCTTCAAAAGGAGATGAAGGAGCTGAGGGATTCCAGACCGGGTGTCTCCGGAGCCGGGCTGGACAATTCGTCGGGCGACTTATCACCAGTTCAGATGGAGGAAGTCGTTCAGGAAGTTTTGGAGTGTGATAGACGCAAGTTGAACATCATAGTCTACGGCATCTCGGAGTCGGTGGAGGCGTCGCAGGATGCTCGTCGGGGCATCGATGAGGACAGTGTGAGACGTGTCCGTGCTGATCTCGGTGTTGTCACCTCGAGATCTGACGGCTTTAAGGTTCTTATGTTGGGAAAATTTGACCCTACAAATAAAAATCTCCGTCGTCCAATTCGGGTCCAGTTCTCTACCGAGGCTATGGTCTCGAACTATAAGATGAACTTCCTCAAAGCTGAAGACTCTGGATGGTTGGAGAGCCGTCTCTCTGTCCAGAGACCATACACCCCGTCAAGTGCAGTTTTACCGTTCGGTTAGGGCGGAATTGGATAGGCGGATTGAGACACTGGTGCTTCCACCTTCTTGCTGTGCGTAGTCTATATTCCACCAAGCACAGCCTCACATGATTATGACAACTTTCTTGACGCTCTTGCTGCCCGACTGATGGGATCTAGGTTGGTGCTGATTGGTGATTTCAATGCACGTGATTTCTCCGACAAGGTGAATGGCCCAAGAGCACGTTCCCTGCGTGGATTTTGTGACTTTCTGGGACTGAGTCAGTTCAACACGGTACCCAATGCTGACGGCAAGTACTTGGATCTTGTCTTTTCTGATTTAGTTCGTGCGATAACTGTGGAACAAGGCCAACATGCTTTTGTTTCTGAGGATTCCTACCACCCGGCCTTGGACATTACGATAAAAACTACAGCTTCTATTAAACCTGACCCTTTCCCCGGGGCGACCAACCACCGATATAATTTTCGCAGAGCAGACTTTGTAGCATTGTATAGTAAGCTATTGACCGCTGATTGGTCTTTTCTCGAGGAATTAGAGGATATCGATGACATGGTGGACTCATTCTATGATCATCTATACAGTCTTTTTGACACCACCGTACTCGTTCACTCCATTCCATCAGATTCATATCCGTTCTGGTTCACACCGGAGCTAAAGCAGCGCATTAAAACGCAACACTACTATCGGCGAAAGTTCAAAATCACTCAGAATATCTATTACTTAAACCACTACAAGCGTTTGCGCAGAGATGTGAAGGGTCTAATTCGCACCACCTATGAGTCGTTTGTTGCCCGCGCGAAGGGCGAATTTAAGAATAATCCTCAGGAGTTCTGGAGGTTTGTTCGGATGAGAAAGGAGACAACACGAATACCTGCCAGAGTGACCGATGGGACTGCGGAGTACAACGATCCACCCGGAATAGTCAACGCTTTTGCTGAGTTCTTCGCGGAAGTTTACTATCCCCCACTTTCGACCCCGGAGAAGGCCGGCTACTCTCCGCTGCCTTCGTTCTCGATGAGTCCAGTGAGCGAGGATCAGCCGTTGGAGGCGATGAGTAGACTTCCCAATAAGTTTACGGCGGGTGAGGATCAGGTGCCTGCGTTTGTTGTTAGGGATGCCAGGATAGTCTTCGCGAGGCCTCTTCGTATTATCATCAACCGCAGTAGCATGACATCAAAATTCCCGACAAGATGGAAGAGGGCTAGAGTCACCCAGGTATTGAAGAAGGGTGATAGCTCGTCGGTCAGCAACTATCGGCCAATATCCATATTGTCTAACTTCGGCAAGATATTCGAACAAATCATATCGACTATAATATCCCGTAATGTTCGGTCATATCTCTCACCTGAACAACATGGTTTCATGCCAAAACGCTCTACGGTCTCCAATCTGGCATCCATCGCGCAATATCTATCTGAGGTAGTCGACGCTGGAGAACAGGTTGATGTGATCTACACCGATTTTGCAAAGGCTTTTGACACTATTGACCACGAAATCTTACTATCTAAGTTGGATTTCTTTGGGATGTCCCCATCTTTTATCGCATTTATGAGGCCATACCTTACTGGAAGGATCTACTTCGTCTATTATAGCAGCTACTCTTCGTGGGAATTTGTGCCGACCTCTGGGTCCCTCAAAGATCGAATTTGGTCCTTTGCTCTTCATTATTTACATAGACGACCTCCTCTTCGCAATAACATGCAATAAGCTTGGCTATACTGACGACTTAAAACTGTTTACTGCCATCTGTTCGCCTAAGGATATTATACTTTTGCAGCACAATTTGACACTTGTTGGTTACTGGATTCGCTCCAATGGCCTGACGCTGAGTATAAATAAATGCAGCCATGTCTCATTCACAAGGAAGCGCCAGCCCTTGGTTGCGCGCTACGTGGTTGGCGACGAAGTTGTGCAGAGGCTTGATTCGGTGCGTGAATCTTTGGTCGTCCTGCAGCCTTCCACAAAGCATTACACTTCTTCATGATCGCAGCATACATTTCGGACAATGGCGTATCTTGCTTACCTAGAATTTTGTTCGTATCCGTAGTTGCACACTGGCATAACTTCACCAACAAGACTAATATTTGTAAATTTCACACCGAACATTTTAAAAGCTTTTACGAAATTACTGCCATTGTCCGTTACTGACGCAACAATTTTATTCGCATTGAGGTCAAAGTCTGCGTTAATTTCTTGAATGATTTCGTACAGTCGATCGTAGCTGTGCCACTGAAACTCTGCGTATATCACTTGTTATCCACTGCGCTGTCGTTCCGATAAAACTTCTCTTCTTGCTTGACCAAATATCTGCTGTTGTGCACACATAGTCAACTTCTTTTAGTTCCGATTTTATCTTTTCCACTCGCATTTCGGAGTGTTTTTTGATACGACGTCCTAGGGTAAGTCGACTCATTAGAGTTAAGCCCATTTCAGAAATTTTCGTGAATATTTTTGAAAAATATGGATCTTCAATTGCACGTAATGGGATCATGAAGTGTATACATAAAGTATTTCAAAATATTTTCATCGAATTGTTCTTGGGTAACTTTATTCACACTTGATTTCTTCGTTATGCTAGTTTTAGATTTGAAAATACTCGCTCTTTTCTTTACGTCAGATTTCATTTTTTTCACATGTTCTTTGTACTTATCAAAGCATGTGTTTCCATGTTTTCGCTTCAAGTGCCTCAGAAAGTTCGATGTACTAATATGATATCCTTTAACTTTAGTTATGACACCTCTTGGACATTTCATACACACTGCCGTGATTTTATTACTCGTAGACTCTTTAGGCAAGTTCTTGAAATATGTTCCATCAAGTAAGAGAAAGCGCGCTTGCGAAGATTGTTGGGGAGCGAAGAAATTAACACCAAGAGTAAGTTTAGTATCCGGTTTATTGGTTCCCTTTCTATTACAGCTTCGTCTTAATGGTTACAATGTCTAACTCTAACTATTTTCTAATGTATGAAACCGACCCTCAGTCGCTTTGTCCATCGAAAATGGCATGATTGCATTTGACCAATGAAATGAATTAATTGATTGGCGTGATTGTCACATCCAATAAAAAATCAATAATATGTATTTGTTGGATGGCGTGATTGTCACATCCAATAAAAATCAATAAAATGTGGTGCAACTGAGAATCAGCATTCTTGCGAATGCACGAGGTTTACGTAATGTCATCGATGCACTTTTGTACCGGTCATTTACCTATACCTATAAACTAGATCTACCAAAGGGAGTAAAGGTGACTTTACTACAAGATGACGAGCACTCGATGCCGTCGGTTGGCGACACTAGCGTAATGGGTTCTAATGACTAATTAATTTCCGAAACATTCACTGAAATGTTGTCATCACTCATCGTCAATATCCTCCATCGACAACATTTTATTTCACAAACTTTAGTAAAAACAGTGTATTTACGTTGACCAAACCAAAACACAAAAAAACTATGCGATTATTTGCCTTAACGTCACAAAGTATTTTGTACGTGCAACGTGCAAGTGAGCACTGAACCACTTACCACGGTGCACCCCACGGCTATTTCAGTAGAACTGTTTCCTCATTCATCACTGACCAATAGTAAATGGTTTACGGATGACGTTGTTCGGTAGGCGTGTCCGTGTGGTTATACTAGCACGAACTCGTAAAAAGTAGCGATGACGCGGCGGTCTACGCCGACGTGACAATATGCCTATCCAGTCTGTGTATCAATATGCCCCTCTCATCGAACTCATACCTCGCCCACAAGCAGTGTTGTTCCTGGCAGTGACTTTGAGAGTACCAAGTTGGTAGTGGTTGAGTATCAAATTCGAACGTTCGGTACCAAACAGTTTTGTTGCTCACTGTCGGCGGGGGGGGGGGGGTGTACCGACATTTAATGATATATATGTAAGTACTTTATAAAAACGAAGGCAGGGGTAGAAAAAAAAACAGATTTAGTACATTACATAATGTTGGTCCACAATAGAGGCCACCCTTCGAAAACCAAAACATCAACATTACATCGAGTGGGAACCAGTTTGATCAAAGGAGTATCAGGGTACCAAATGAGATTTCAAAGTACCAAATTTGGTCCCAAAGGACCAACTTGAACAACGCTGCCCACAAGCAGGGTTATGAGGCCACCGTATCTACTTAAATCGCCGTTGGTGCACCCGTGGCAGAAGAACAACGCCGCGCATTGGGTTTCAGTCTGAAACCGATGCTATGACGTATGAAACTTTCAGACGTCATAGCACCGTCATAGTTTGTTTACAAACAATTCGCTTGCAAACGTTGTGGGGGTAATAGCTTATTATAAACTATTTGAACAGTGCAAAAGATAGTGGACTATTATAGTCAGCTGGTTTTCTTTTTTATATTGTGCGTTTTTATAAGTGTGCGTTCAAACTTTACGGCTGTCAAGTTGGTCAAGAGATCTAACTTAACATTAAAAAAAAAAACGCGCTAGATGGCGCTAGCAGTTGGGTTTGTGACGTCAACGTTTATATGCACATGAGCATATCTAATATTCTACTACCACCGGTGCACCGTTATCCCGCTATCAGTGAAATGTACCGGGACTATATTTTAGCCTATATCTCAGGAACCGGTAGTGTTACCCAAATGCGGTATAACCCTAAACATTCCTCTCTTAACAATAACTGATGTTCGTTTTTTGTCAATAAGTGTTATTGAATTTTATTAATGTATGTAGAATTTTCGAAATCTTGTAACACTTTCAGTTTATTTCCGTAAAAGTAGGTTGATTGTTATTTTTAATTTTTTTCATAGAATTAAAAAATTTAATTGTAATTTTTTTAATTGCAATTAATTTAATTGTAATATGCAATTAAAAGTTACATTGCAATTAATTTAACTGCAATTAATCTTTTAAAAAATTAACAAGTTGATTGAAAAATTGATTGATTATCGGTCCCATGCGTTTATAGGGAAATGTACTTACCATAACCCTATCGGTTGTTGTATTTAAAAAACCTGTAAAGTTCTTAATGCTGATCATCAACAGCACGTCTTCTGGCACTTCACCCCTCAACCTAATCATGTTTAAGTTGACTTGATTAACGTTCCAACTGTCAGGGTCAGGGCTTAACCCGGTAAAACTGTGATGGTAATACTTGATGATTTTGTCCGTATATGTGAACGTGATGTGAGTGGGCCTTTCATACTCATCGCCAATGCGAAGTTGACCACAATTTAGAAGTTGCCTGACGTACACATAAGTTACCACAACTGGAAACGTGTCTTTGACGCCAGCCCAAAAATATACACTAGAATTCACCACCATAATCTGGAAGGGCGGGAAAAAATCACGATAATGCCCAATATATTTGCAATAAAAAGCATTTTCCATTTGCACATTTCTAAGGCCCAGAATCATAAACAAAATATCTGGGGTGGCCCTCGCCCTACTTTCCGACTAAATCGTTGCCACAATGAAGTGCCTAAACTGTTTTGTAATTATTTAATTTAGTAAAGCCAGATCTCTGTGGCCACAGCCATCTCTGGACGCTACCTAACGTCAGTTTCAATGACAGAATTACATTTGTCATACTGACATTTAATGTCATGTAATGTCAGTGGCACTGACGTTTGTCAAAATCTGACAATTTGGAATACAACCACGAAGGCTGTGGATTCCCTCAAACTGCTTCTAGAAACCCTTATAGCGCCTAAACCGTTCATCCAACTGATCTGCAAATTTGTATACATATTTAAAGTCACTGGATGGTGAGTTGATACCAGTTTAGTCAAAATCGGATAAATTCCCAAGAAGACGCCTGTAACATCTGCCACTTCCGGCTGTCAGATTGTCACCAAAAACACTCCAGTTCGTCCCCCGGTAATCCTAAATATGCATACCAAATTTCAGCCCGATCCGTTGTTCCGTTTGGACGCAATAGTGTTCACGGCCATACACATATAGGTACATACATACATACGCACATACACACATATATACATACATACAGACTGTAGGATGAGATGGTGTCAATTTGGTAACAATAGGATAAATCCGGTTTCCGGTTGTCAGATTGTCACCAAAAACAATCCAGTTCGTCCCTCGGTAATTCTAAGTAAGTATACCAAATTTCAGCCCGATCCGTGGTTCCGTCTAGGTGCTATCGTGTTCACGGACATACACACATACATACACACCCACATACATACATACCCACATACATTTTCCAGAAATCATTGCAATGGATTCAGGGGACCTCAAAATGCGTATTTCCGCTAAAACCTCAAAAAAAATTCCGTCGATTACAATACTTTCCTTCTAGGGACTAGTTGGAAAGTCCGAACAGTTATTCGTCGATGATTATATACTCAACGAATACGGCGTAACTATAGCAACCTAAGAAAATACTTCCATAGTATCCAAAATCTGCAATAATTTTGCTTATCTTGCGTTTATGATACTGGACCTTAGTTTATCATAGCTCTTTTAATCTAACTTCCTCTTATGCCCGTTTGCACCGTATTTATTAAGAACGACTTAAATTTAAGAACAGCTTATCTTTATGCCTAACTTAAGTCAGGCATCATTTGCACCGTTCGCATGTCAGCTTTTCCTAACTTGAGCATTACTTAAGGGTTTCTGACGTTGGCAACACTGTAAAGTTCTAGTTATATTTGGAAATACTTGGTTCTAAAATCAACAGTATTGCGTCACTTATCAAAACTTTGAATAGGTTAATGTGGCGGCAAATTTGAATTACTTTCATAACTACAAAAATTACGGCACAAAAAAAAGAATTTATGATCAAAATGAAACCATTATTTCTAATACATAATAAAACTGTAATTTTACATTACAAACTCCTAAAATCGCTTGATAACATGATAAATTGACACATATAAGTACTGTCTTGACATTTCTTAAAACGACATTTCATGTACAATGTGTGTCTACACCACAATCAACCAATCACAACTAAGCTTATATTTACGCTGGCTTTAAGCCGTCGATTTTCTAGGCTTAAGTTAGGTCGTTCTTAACTGTAGTTAGGTGATGGATATGTGACGGTGCAAGCAAAATCGATGACATAAGTACGATCTCATACTTAAGCCTTTCTTAACACAAACGGTGCAAACGGGCATTAGTTCATCTAAACTCTAAGCTAATCTGACATCACAAAAGGTATGCGTCTGTGATAAAAGCCAGCCCTAACCGCTGCGAACACGAATACGTACACGAACGCGAACGCGTATGCGATCACTTCATTCATGGCGGAACTCTAACTACCGCGTTCGCATGCTTTCCATATACCGCAATACAAATGACCGCGTTCGTGTTCGTGTCCGTGTTCGTGTTTGGAGCGGTTAGGTTCGGCCTTTAAGGCCAGCCCTCGTATTTCCTCGCAACGTTTTGCGTTCGCGGTACTCCGCACAGTGCTGCGTCCCATAGCAATAAATCACAAAATGACAAACGATAATAACTTCAATTCTTAAAAAACAGCCAAAACTATCTAACCCAACAAACTGATAAATGTCAATGTTTGCGACAATAATAATATTTTTTTGGAAAAAGGGTGGGGTAATGCCTCATCTTATTATTAAAATTATATTACAAATATATTACATTACTTTTATTAATCGTATTTAAAACAAATGTTTATAATATATTCCAACGATTTGTCCAGGTTTCGTCTAACAAAACTTCTCGACTTCTATTTTTAATGTTAGTATCTGTGGCCGATTCAAAAATGTGGGGGAACGCCGTTCCATGACAAAAAAGCACTGAATATAAGTATAAATTTAACTATTAAATCAAAATCACAAGGTGTTTGAGGCACGACTCATGGAAGCAGTCCGTGATAACCGTGCATCCCGGTAAGAAGCTATGCCATAAACAAAGCGAAAACGTCACTTATCTAAACTTTCACCCACCTTTCAACTGTCGTAAAAAATTCAAATATCAAGATGGCGAAGTTAGATTGGATGAATTTGTATAAAAATTTGCTGGTGACTAATCAAGAGCAAAATCAGATGAGTTCGTTTAACTTTACCACAACATAGGAACCGCGATATTTATGGTAAATTAGATTACCTAAAATTCACTAAGAAATGTGCAAATGAAAAACGACTGTTTCTTCAGAATATATAAATATGTAATGGCAAACCGTCAAACAGGGATGAATTATTACACCTTTAGAATAAAATCCATATAATCTACTATCTTATTGCGTTTTATTCTTATTCAACCATAGTTTTTAATGAAAAATATAATTATATTGTAATTGTAAACACTTACAAAAGCCACTGTCTCATCTTCGTGAAGATCCATTTTGGCTATAGGTTGCAAATTAAATTTTACATTGGCCAGCACAAAACTCATTGCGTGAATCATTCTTACATTCTCCTCCACAAAATGATAAACGTCGGTAAATTTTGAACTATTCTTTATGTCCGTTTCACCCCATGGGTAGAAGATGCCCATAACGTAACCAAACATAAGAAAGGTGTTCATAGTTGACGTTGTTATCTCATTGCACTGAAAAATAACGTTACAAGCCATAATAGTACCTTCGAAAATCAATCTGAAATTTGCCAATACTATTTATCGAAAAAGAAGCAACAAGCAAATGTCTGGGGTGGCTCTCACCCAACTTTCCGACTACATCGTTGGCACAACGAAGTGTCTGAACACTTTTGCGATTATTCAATTTTGTGACAATCTGACAACCTGGCAAATGTTACATGCGTCTTTTGATGGATTCGTCCGATTGGGATCAAACTCATACCAACTCAACCTTCAGTGACTTTAAATATGTACACAGGTTTGCAGATCAGTAAGATGCTATAAGCGTTTGACAGAATTCACAGCCTTCGTCGCTGTGTTGAAAATTGTCAGATTTGTACAAACGTCAGTGGCACTGACATGACATGATATTTAATGTCAGTATGACAACTGTCGTAGAAACTGACGTTAGGTAGAGTACAGAGTGGCTCTGGTTCATGGCTTCATAAAATTGAATAGTTGCAAAAGTGTTCAGATACTTCATTGTGCCAATGATATAGTCGGAATGTTGGGTGAGAGCCACCCCAGATGTTTCACTAATCTGAACATGCATACACTAATTACTAATACCTGACAAGACGTCATTCAGTTCCTCAATTTATTGCACAAAACAGGGCTTTACTAATATGCGTTCAAATTAAGTTGGTGCAACGTAATTTAATTTCAAATTTAATCGAAGATTACTTAACGTTATTTGGTGCTAGTTTTTCAATACTGGTTTATACCATGACCCTAGTTCAGTACTGTACTTTCCGTCTAGTACCCTAGAAGGATAGTATTGTAACCGATGGAAAAAAATCGGGATTTTAGAGGAAATACGCGTTTTGGGGTCCCCTGAATCGATTGCAATGATTTCTGGAAAATGTATGTATGTATGTGTGTATGTGTGTGTATATGTGTGTATGTGTGTATGTGTGTGTATGTGTGTGTATGTGTGTGTATGGGTGTGTATAGGTGTATGGGTGTATGGGTGTATGGGGGTATGGGTGTATGTCTGTATGTGTGTATGTGTGTATGTGTGTATGTGTGTATGTGTCTATGTGTCTATGTGTGTATATATGTATGTGTGTATGTGTGTGTGTGTGTATGTGTGTGTGTATGTGTGTGTATGGGTGTATGTGTGTATGTATATCTAAAGTTATTAATCGGCACCCTTCAACGCCGCAAAGCACCAGGTCTTGATGAAATCACCAACTCAATGGCTAAATGTCTTCCAGATGCCGTGTTAAACGCCCTACTTCAAATCATCAATGACAAACTAAAAAGGCCAAAGTCATTATGATACACAAAACGGGAAAGCCAAAGAATGACCCGCTTAGCTACAGGGCAATTAGTCTCCTCCCAACCCTAGGCAAGCTTACTGAGCGTGTAATTCTCGACAGATTGCACGATCAGTGCGAGGACTTGCAGTTACTTCCCCAGGAGCAGTTCAGTTTTCGGTCTGGTCACGGAACCGAGCTGCAGATTCTCCGCCTGGTTGAGGCCATTCATTCCGCCCTGGACCAAAAGGAGGTGGCCGCTGGTGTCTTTCTCGATATCCAGAGGGCCTTCGATTCGGTGTGGCACAAGGGACTACTGGCAAAGTTGCACAGACTAGGCATCAACCCCGCACTGATTAAATTGGTAGAGAGCTTCCTCACTGGTCGTTCTTTTGAGGTTTCCGTTGGGGATGCTCTCTCCAATCCCAGATCGATCAGGGCAGGCACTCCTCAAGGGTCGAACCTGTCGCCGGATCTGTATAATTTATACACGGCAGATTTTCCGCGGCTCGAGGCTATATATAATTTTATCTACGCGGACGATTCTGCGTTCCTCGCTAAATGCAAGGATGAAAGGCTGGTTTACCGTCGACTGCAGGCAGCGCTGGATGCGGCTTCCAGTTTCTTCTCAAAGTGGAAGCTCACACCGCATCCAGCAAAAACCCAAGCCATTGTATTTTCAAATCGACGCAATACATACCCGCAAAGGCTTTTTCTGAATGGCGAACCCATAGAATACGTCCCCACCGTAAAGTACCTTGGTGTTCTCCTAGATGGAAAGCTTTCCTGGAAGCCCCATCTAGAGAGGGCAGCCACTAAGGGCTCACAAGCCGTGGGCATGCTCTACCCAATGATCTCCCGAGGTAGTAAGCTGTCCACGGCAAATAAGATGCTTCTCTATCAGCAATGTGTGCGTCCAGTGATGACCTATGCTAGCCTGGCATGGTGCACAGCGGCAAAAACATATATAAATCGGTTACAAGTCCAACAAAACAAGTATCTAAGGATCGCGGTGAATGCACCTTGGAGGACAAATATGGCTCTCGTTCACCGGGAAACCGGTGTCGAGACCATAGCAGAATATGTTAAGAAAGCAGCAAATAAACGCCTCGATACTGCCGCAGATCATACAAATCCTTTGGTGGCGGAAGCGCTAGATTACGTCCCCGTAGCAAGAGCGCGAAGAAATCGCCCTAAAGTCGCGCCTCCACAAGACCAATAACATTTCTGAGTTTCTGTGATAAGACCTATATTATTCATTGTCCAAGTCCTAGTCTAGTATTTATTATTACTTATTTATATTTATTCTAAGTTTTAATTCGTCTCGTTTAGTCTTTTTTTCGTAGCCTTTGGCTGAAATATAGTCCTAATATCTAGTCAACAGTTTTGTCCCATATACACTTTTATGTACAGTCACGTTTCTTTTTTATCTACTTGTAGTTTTCGTTATTTATTGTAGCCTATCGCTACTGTGTCATCGTCTAAAATCCAGTTCTATAGTCCGAACGTCCGTTTAAGGTTGGCCAAAATTTTTTCAATTTTTCACGTATTATCATACTTCCAAATTCATTCTCAATCGATATCCATTCAGCTACGCGGCCAAGAGAGCGTAGACCATATGACAAGGCGAGGCATAAAGGGCAATGCCCTTTGTGTGTATGTGTGTATGTGCGTATGTGCGTATGTGCGTATGTGTGTATGTGTGTATGTGTGTATGTGTGTATGTGTGTATGTGTGTATGTGTGTATGTGTGTATGTGTGTATGTGTATGTGTGTATGTGTGTATGTGGGTATGTGTGTATGTGGGTATGTGTGCGTGCGTGCGTGCGTGTTTGCGTGCGTGCGTTTTTCCTACTTATCTGGAATTGCCGGGGGACGAACTGCATTGCTTTCGGCCACAATCTGATAACCGGAAGTGGCAAAGGTTATATGCGTCTTCTTCGGGATTTATCCGATTTTGGTCAAACTAATTTCAGTCCATCCTCCAGTGATTTTCAATATGTATACTAATTTACAGATCAATGGGATGAACGATTTAGGCGCTATTAGCTTTTATAGAAGCGGCTTTACGGCATCCACAGCCTTCATTTCTGTGTTGCAAATTGTCAGATTTTGACAAACGTCAGTGCCACTAACACTACATACCACTACAATTAAGCAAATGTGCCACTTTTTTTAAAAAAATGTAAGGTATAGTATATTATTATACAAGTTTTATAAGACGTCAAATTGGCGCATGAGTTGTTTGGGGTACGAGGAGCGCCAGCGACGAGTGCCCCAAATGAACGAATGCGCCAATATGTCTTATAAAACGAGTGTAATATACTATTTTTTCTACTTTGCGTCATTAATTTTATAAAAATTTAGAAGTATATTAGGTAACATTCCAATCTAGAGTATTTATGGGTGCAACCGTTGGTAACACTGTCATCTGTCACTTAAATTCAAATATCTGTAAAAAAGTAATTATTGATAATTATTATATACATCATATACTAGTAGTACGAAACCTAGGATGCAACACGCATGTTTAAATATGTATAAAAATATACATACTTCGCAGTTTGTGCGATTCTAAAAAATCAGTTTGTGCTTACTTTTGTGGTTATGTGTATTTTCGTTTGACATGCATTTGGTATCAATGTCACCAATCTTAGAAAAAAGTTACTAAAAACGGTGTTACAATTTGCTTAAAACATTTCTTCGAACATTCAGTACATAATGGTGTACTCATCCATCCTTTATCATACGCTTTGGATACAACTAGTATTGAGCTCATTCCACATTTAAAAGCTTGCGGATTTGGCGCTTTTGCTAATATTAAAAGTGCCAATTTATGTGATCCGGTTGCTTTACAGCAATGCATGAAAGTTAAATAACCCTTTGATATTTTTCGACCGGTTTTAACTGCGAAATATATTTTGTATCCGAACTATGGAGGTAAAATTTCAAAAATGTCCGGTTGACAACAGCGTTCGGATTGCTGGAGTGTCCGTAATAGAGAGTGTCCGATCTATCGAAGTTGTACTGTATCTACAAAAATCTAACGCAAATAGTCTGAAATCAACCGACAGAAAATTTACAAACAGGAATCTGTAGAAGTACTTAACACCGTCCACGACAAATAAGTTTTGGGTTCCCAGAATTTTATAACTCACGTGACGTTATTGCGCAGAACAGAATGTTTTTCTCACAGACATACCGGGTATAAGTGTAAAGTATAGACGTGTAAGGTCTGTATAATTTATTAATCTAATCTTTTTGCATACCTCAGCCCTAGTAGAATCGTCCAAATAATCTCCATAGTCAGGGTAGTCTTCAGGAATAATTCTGTGATAGGGATTTATACTAGTTGATTGCGTATCGAAATTCACCGGTGGCAAAACAAAGTTCTTTCCCAATACATCGTTCAATGCTAACAGCAACGGGCTGCAAAAAAAGGCAATAGTGTAAGAAATACGTCTGCACACCGTCCCACTAGACGAGCGTCCCTAAGCACTGTTTATGTCTGGAGATATGAAACATAAACAGTAACACGGAGGATGGAAGGAACCTCGAAGGAATGCAGCAGACGGGACTCACTCTCGGTTATAGTTTAGTAACGATAACACGTGTATTATTGTAAAGTCTGGATTCGGTCATTAAATGTATCATTTGTAGTAAGAATCTGTGTTTGATTCTAACAAAATCAGAAGTGGGATTACCGCAAAACGCCGGTGTTTTTACTAGTGGTAGTGCAAAGGGTGACTTTAAGCTTTTAATATCTACGTGTCGGCTATCGGCGTGGAGCCTGTTGGCGTCCTCATAGAACTTCTTTGTGTGAAAGGTGTTAACATAAACAATATCGGGACACTTGAAGTGGCACGCAAGAATTCAAATTTTTGGAACAGAGGAATACTGGGTGTACTGTAAAACTCGAAGATCTGTTAGTTTTTCGTTCGTTATTTTTGCGAATTCAATAATATGGGTAAACGCGGAAATAAGAAAATGAAGCGACAAAGTGAGCGACGAAGATCGCCGAGCTCATCACCGAGTTCATCTTCAGACTCGTCAAGTGACAGTAGTGCGACTAACCGCGAAAATTCAAGAAAGGAAATTAAACGTCTACGACGGCGACTGTCAACTTTAGAATGAAGTTCACAACAACAGCCACTCCAATATAAACAACCTGCCATGGGAGACGAGTTGTTGATTCCGGAATTCGATCCTCCAAGGAGCGAACTGCTAGTAGAAGCTTGGACAGCACGTGTCGATAATTTGGCAAAGTCCTATGGGTGGACAGACGCAGCTATTGTCAGGTTAGTGTCAAGTAGATTAAAAGGCATGGCGAGGAGATGGTACGATTCGCTAGATCTACTATCGACCGATTGGGCCGCTATGAGACAGTCACTAACTCGACAGTTCCGGAAGCCACTACCGTTTTCAAAATTGTTATGGAACGCGGTGACTTACTGTACGCATCCCGGGCAAGACCTGAGTGTGTATTGCTACAACAAATTGGCAAAATTAAAACTATTACAAGTTAACATACCGGAGGTATACCTTGTCGATGCCATCATAGGAGGGATTACGGACGAAAGTATCGTCAACATAACAAAAAGTGCTCGGTATCAGAATACAGATGATCTTTTTGCATATCTAAGTACCCTCGGTCGCGTATCTGCCACGGGCGTCCCTGCAAATCGACAGCAGTCCACGAGTGCTTGCAATTCAAAAGAGAACTCGCCGAATGCATTGTCTTCCACACATCGTCCTCTGCGGCAACATAACATAAAGACGGTCCCATATGTCCCGAGAAATCTCAGAGGTTTTAATTGCAAGGGCAATCATTATGCGGAAGATTGTAAACACAAAAAATGATTGTCGCCAACAAAATAGTCTCGAACAGAATCGCCACGACGTCAACAAACAATAAAAAAAATAAGTACAACCCCGAATCACTATCAAAACTCGTAAGTACCATCAACAATCGCCATAATAGAAAATATTAAAATAAACTGTACTGGTGTTTGTTACTATTGATATGTTATTGAATGAGTTGGATGGTTGAGCAACCGTTTGGGACAGACTAGCTGGACAGAAATGACTTGTGTGTTTTATTCATTGAGTGTTTTAGATTGAGAACGAAGGTTTCACCAGTTGGTAAAAGGTAGTTACCACATCCAAATATTTGAGGCTGTTTGCCTAACAGAAGCATGTTGTTCTGTTTGTGAGTCGGTCGTTCAAGAGAAATGTTTTGTTGTGAGTTTCCCTAACAGAAGCATGTTGTTCTGTTGCGAAGACTGTTTACCTACCAGAAGCACGTTGTTCTGTTGCGAAGGTTGTTTGCCTAACAGAAGCATGTTGTTCTGTTGCGAAGGCTGTTTACCTAACAGAAGCACGTTGTTCTGTTGCGAAGGTTGTTTGCCTAACAGAAGCATGTTGTTCTGTTGCGAAGGCTGTTTACCTAACAGAAGCACGTTGTTCTGTTGCGAAGGTTGTTTACCTAACAGAAGCATGTTGTTCTGTTGCGAAGGTTGTTTATCTAACAGAAGCATGTTGTTCTGTTTTGAGAGCTAGTTGCTCAAGAGAAATATTGAAGGCTGTGTGCCTAACAGAAGCATGTTGTTCTGTTTTGAGAGCTGGGTACTCAAGAGGTATGCTGAAGGCTGTTTGCCGGACAGAATCATGTTGTTCTATTTTGAAGGTACATTTTATTCGTTTTGAGGGTTCTTGCCCACGACCATTTAACCGCTTTGAGGACCGTTCGTCCAAGAGAAGCACTCTGTCTGTTTTAGGGTCATCATGATAAGTTGTGAATGTCGACAAATACGAATTACGAACCATTAAATACCACGATATTATGTTGTTTCCTACGATATGAATTGTTGAATATGGATAGACGGTTTTGTCTGAGAGTGTTGCGCGTGATGACTAGCTTGAAAGAACATTATTGCGTGTGGCAGGTTTACTTTTCCGGCAGCGAAAGCTGTTGTATGTACGAAGGTCTTTTCGACCACAGCGAAAGCTGCTGAATATATGAGGGCTTTCTCGCCCGATGCTGTGTATGTTGTATATCTGGAAAAGTATGCTGCATGCATTATCATTTCTCAATTACTTATTTGATTTTGTTCCTATTTAGTGGTCTGAGGATAGCCCACAAGAACAGGATGGCCGAGTGTAAGAAATACGTCTGCACACCGTCCCACTAGACGAGCGTCCATATGCACTGTTTATGTCTGGAGATATGAAACATAAACAGTACCACGGAGGATGGAAGGAACCTCGAAGGAATGCAGCAGACGGGACTCACTCTCGGTTATAGTTTAGTAATGATAACACGTGTATTATTGTAAAGTCTGGATTCGGTCATTAAATGTATCATTTGTAGTAAGAATCTGTGTTTGTGTCTAACAATAGCGAGTATGAATGTAAACATACAGTAGTAAACAATGAGACCATGGAGGGAGCGTTTGGGTTTCTATAACTTTCTAAATTCTGTAAATCTATCACCATACACTTATACATATGTATATCGTATCATGAAATCTATATTCAGTTGATTATTCAGTAAATCTGTGTGTCACAGAACCGCCAGACCATACCGGTCAGGCCCGGTACTGTAAAACCATTTTAAACTTCTGAAACCTGCGCGAGGCACTTTCACCTCTCACACGGCATGAGTCTATCGTGTGGACGTTTAGGTACATTTGTATGTACATGTGTACGTACTACGTATGTAGAACTGCCGCTGTAGTGGACTTTTGTTCAAAAACAGTTTCCAATACAACCAACCAACCTATTTGTAAGGTACTGTTCTCACCGAAAGCAACTGCAACTGCAAGCCGACTTCAACGCAACCGCTCCCACTTATTTGCATACAACCAGAAAGCAACTCGGTGGGTACACGCGTATTATGACATTAGCGTTTTCCAGTGGCAAATACTTTCAGTGAGAACACTACCTAAAGGTGTTAATAATTAGATTGGAGACTTCCGCGGTCCGAATCACGAAGTTCTAGATTTCCGGGAGAAAACCGCGTCAACGACGATAAGGTAGTCAAAGTTTCGCACTCTGTTGCAAGAGGACTCATCTCTATTGAGATTGGAGGGTAGTTTGAAGATTCTGATCGCTTCACGGATTCTACGGGCAACATGAACGGCAATCCTTAGACGATTTTCTGCAATTCCTAAACACCCAACACATAGGCATAAGATTTAACATGGAAGTAGAAACAAATGTCTGTCTCTTTTTAGATGTTCTAGTCTCGCGAAACCCCGATGGTTTTTACCCCATAAGGTGGCTATTTAAAAATTGAAATTGACGTTTTTCTTGAAAATCAAGATTTATATATTGGATCAAGCTTTTCTTGTCGACTTCATTGAAATTTATAAAACTTCATCACGTTTGTGGCACAAAACGGATCCACGCTATCACAATGCAAACATTAGGAGAGCTGCCTATACTCACCTATTAAATAAATTCCAGAAATATGCTAAAAAGACTACAAAGGCGATGGTAAAAACCAAAATTAATAGCGAAATACGTGTGCACTCTGAGCTACAAAGAACTGAAACGACTGAGAACAGTGAGAACTGATCGTATAATTACAAACCTTCTTCCGAACTGAAAAAAAGGACCTTTAACTTTGATGATCAATAACAATTTAGTGCAACAATATTAAGCGGAAAAATGTTACTTACACACAGTTTTCTCACCACCTATAGGTTGTATTTCTTAAGTTAGGTAAAATCATGCAAGACCCCTATTATCCCATTTCCTCCATACGATAATTCATCACCAAATACCTCAATAATACAGCGACACAACCAAACCAACAGCCTAACTCAGCAATCGCAACCGCTTTTCTTGCTTACATCCAAGGTGCAAATAAAAAAATCATCTCCAGGGAATCACATTATTATCCTCGTAGAATGCGTGAAGCGATCGAAATCTTCAAACATCTCTCCAATCTCTCCAATGACGGTTGGCATTTGCATCACAGCTGGAAATCACTTATACGACCACCACAGGCAATCACAGCTACCCCCAATCGCCCTCCCAACCAACCTGGTGTGGTACCTGGCCAGGTATCTACGTCAAGTACCTATAAATACCTTCACCCTTCCACACACACGTTCATTCTCTTTGTACCTGTCTTACCTACTGTTCTTACGTACGTCCTGACGATGCCTATTGCAACTGCGGAACGTTGACTACTTTATCGTCGTTGGCGCAGTTTTCACCCGGAAATCTAGAACTTAGTAAAGGTGTTAGTATTATAAATGTAGACTTTATACCCTCCGTTATATAAGACAACCTTGTTCGCCGTATTTACATTTGGGAAATATGAATTAAATATTAAGATTTTTAATTTATTGGCGAAAACAATAAATAAATAAATATCAAGATTTTTTTTTGAAGATCACTTTTCCCTTTGAATATACTCTTCCTTAATAAATTTTATCACGTTAGCAACAATTTCTTTACCTTGTCCGCTTAATTGTTTGTATGTCACTTTTGAAACAAACGCCATTTTTTTTTCGATAGTATTCGTGCTTAAATGAATACACAAAAATATTCAAATACTGCCCCGTAAATAACAGTGGACAGCACATGCTTATCGATATTGCATTCCATGCGAACAGTCCACAGTGTTCGTACTGTCCGTAGCTCTGGCTGCTTATGATACTACCGATTTTTCTGTTTCTTTTGCCATTTGGTACGGCTTTGTAACTCAGATATTCGAGTGACCTTCGTCGCCGGAAATGTTGTTGTAGTTGTCGTGTATTTTAGAGTCAAACGAGTAGTCCACTTACCGCCTAGGCGATGGACCGCGTGGCCCACAGACCACCTAGGTCACTGCACGCCTAGCTGGCCGATCACCTAGTCGGTATAACTCCAGACGATATACCGCCTGGCCCACAAACGCCTAACCCACTACCTTCCTAGCCGGCAAACCTAGCCGGGCGCTATACTGCCCAGGCCACAGCACAGACCGCCTAGTTCATGGCCTGGATCCTATTGTGCCATCCGTAGAGCACAATGTTAAAGAAAAGAATTTGAAAGAAAATGGAAAAGGTTCTTGAAAATGATTGACACGGGGCGCTGTTGAATAACTTTCAAGTTGGCAGTGAAATAATAAAAAAAATCATATACCAATCACCATGGCGAACAAAAAGCGAACCAATCAACCCAATGAAACACGCAACCAAACAACCAACCACAAAACACAGCAATCAACCAGTTTGATTTGAATTTGTTTTTCTTGTAATTTTTGACAATTTTTTGGACTTTAGGGTGTAGGGACTTGAGTTAGTATTAGATTTGTTGAGAAAGTTTTCACCATTTTTCAAAACATGTTTAAAACTTTTGGATTTTTTGTGCAATTTTGCGAGTAAGATGTTGAAGCAGGGAGCATGATTTGATTTTGTGGATATTCTATTTCTGGAATTTGTAACCATTTTACTGTTTGGACTTTTGGATTGGATTGAGTAAGGTTTTAAGGGCAAATTTTTACGCTTCTACACAATCAACTTAGCATAGTCACGTTTACTTGGCACTGTTGTCATTTATTTACGTTCAACAACCATTGCATTTACACACTCTTTTGGGTCTTATAAAATGTCATAAATGTAAAACACAATAATCTTATATTATTTATCAATGTATATTTCATGCCCTAATAACGGCACATTCTAACTAATATGATATACCACAGGGTGCTTGTAGATATCTACCTAAGAACAAAAATGTTTTGTATTTTGGCGTAGTGTGCCTTTTTCTCTAACTCAAAATTATTTACACTTATACTGGATGTTTCATAATGGGATAGCGCACCACATTTATGTCTTTTTTAAATGAAATATACTACATTGTGGTAATTTTTTGAAGAACTATCCTAATTTCTGCCCTTTCCAAAATTTTCTATTACTGGATACTCATCTCTTCTATTTGTCACAATCGTCTAAAATAAAATTTCCAAACAATAGAGATTTTACAGGATGTCTGTTGCTTTGTTTTCCCTTGTGAGAAAATTTTAAATAATGTTTTATAATTTCGTGCCTTGTTAGAACATTTTTCGAAAATGTTGGTCCAAGGATATTTAGGGCACCATTTACGGGCCATTTAGGACATTATTTTTTTGAAGTTTTATATCTTTTAGAATTATTGAAACAGTTTGAATAATTTAGAGCTTTTTAGACAACCTCCTACCCATTTTGAACAATTATGCCCAATCTAGGTCAAATACGCCACACTTTCGGACTACTTTTTGAAAATATGTAGATGATTTTTTGATCACATTAGACAGTTTTGGGCCATATTAGGTAAGTTTTGGTCAATTGGAGATATTGTGGATCATTTTGGATTATACTTCACAAACATTGTACAATGTTGAGCAATTTCTGAAAATGTAGGATATTTATGATCACTTAGATCAGTTTTTGGCAGTTCTGCACAATTATAGATCATATTAGATAATGTTTGACTAATTGGATTGACATTGAACAAATTCGGATACGTTACACCATTTTGAGCAATTTTTAATAACTGTCATTTTTGATCAATTTGTACAAATTTGCGATTTTCTGGTAACTATTAAAAAAAAGCTAATCTTAGATAAACTTCAGGAATATTTGTAGACGACTTCTGGCGATTTTAGATCATTTTGACCTGTTTGGACATTGTTTGCCTATGTTGTTCGATTTGAACGATTTTACTAAGCAAGGTTGGGAGTAGAATATTGAGGCGTGACGTGCTGTGCTGCTTTCCGTGCCATTTTCGACCAGATTTGATAATTTTAGGCTGTTATATTCTCTTTTTGACCAAAATTTTAAGACAATTTTTGTTCATTTCAAACAATTTCCGACTATTCAGAATTATCTAAATGGACCATCTAGAAAGTAGACCATTTCAAGTAATTTGTTCAAGTTCAGTAATTTGGACAATTTCTACCATTCTGTATTACAAAAGTTTAAGCAAATTTGGAGTGTTTAGATTGTTTTGAATAATTGCAAATTATTTTGGACATTTTTATCTGCTATGGCTCATTCCAAACAATTTTAGTCCCTATTTTAGTATTTTAAGCAAATTTTGGGGCAGGGGTGTTCTGCTTTTGTTGCTATTAAATATTGGCTGCGTTTTCTGCTGTAGTATTTTGGATAACTTCACACCACGTTCGATCTCATAGGATAGCTACGGACAATTTTTGATCATTTTGGCGTGTTTTGTATCATTTTGAGTGTACAATTGTGAAGAAATTGTAGCACATATTGAAGCATATTGATTAATGTTAAATTTTTGATACATTTTGACAACCTTGGTCACTTTGGACAATTTTTGAGTTAGAGATACTGCTGCTGTTTTGCTTTCAAAGCTGCGAGGACGCTTTACGCTGAACATTTTCTCATTCCTTTTGACAATTTTTGACTAATTTGCATCATTATATTTTTTTATAATTTTGACCATATACGAATTATGAGACATTTTGAATCATTTTTAATGCTTTTTTATTTTTCAATTTTGGAAAGACGGACCGTTTAAACATTTTCAAGACATAGATTTTTGATTAAATTTGTAGGATCCAAAAATAATTTTGTCTATATTAAAAATTTCACCATTCCTCTATTATAAGTCGCTATAAACTATAAACAAACGGTAATCCGAATGAGATACGGACCGTATAAATTAAAATCTTCAAAATTAAAAAAAAAATCAAAATAATCAAATAGATTCAAGTAATAATTTAAAAAAGAAAAATTAGTTGAAAAAAAGTAGGAACACTGTCCGGATTCGAACCCACGGCTTCCTCAGCCTGAGCCATCAACGCTATCCGATACGCCACCAAATTTTGATTGTATCGCCAGTCGGTCAAAACACGGTCCCAAAACATGCGTGAAATCCTTTCTAATATCGCATCTGAGGCCGTTTTATTACTCGATTTGCGTTCCCAAACGCCTAATTTTATGACCCGACGTGCGACATGTCGTGCACGGGCCATTTTTAAGCAGTCGCGAACGTTTCAACGTATCCTTATTTTGACAGTTCGGTGCGCTTGCGGTTTGCAGCTGTGACGTCACATCCGTCACATCTTTTCGCGCGAAAAGTCCGCGACCCCCTTGCGACGCAAATTAGGGGTGCTAGAACGATATGGGTGCCCTCCGATTTACATTCATTAACCGCTACGAATCTCGGCGCAAATTTTGACGTACGCGTCGTCGCGATCGGTCGCGCGCCCGCGGAGGAGATAGCGTTCGAAATGCAGCCTGCAAATTTGAGTTCGCATTTATGTAATATAAGACAAGATGATGCTTGCTCAGACCTTAAAGAAATAAAAGCGGGCGTACCGCAAGGTAGTGTCTTAGGACCAATAATTTACCCACTCTACACAAGCGATCTTCCTGAACTAGAAGACAACTTCGTGGCAACCTTTGCTGATGACACAGCCCTTCTTGCTGTCGGCGACAACAATGAAGAATCAACAAGAAAACTCCAGTCAGCTCTTGGACATTTTCAGAGCTGGACAAAAAAGAAAAGGATTAAACTTAACCGACTTAAGTCAGTACATGTTGATTTTACTAACAAAAGGATAGAGCATATCTCGGTAACTATAAATAGCGAAATAGTACCGTACGCAAACACCGCTAAATATCTTGGCATGACACTTGACACTAAGCTTCGCTGGAAAGCTCATGTGAAAAAGAAAAGAGTTAGGAATTCGCTATAGAAAGATGTATTGGCTCCTTGGAAGAAACTCTGTCCTGTGAGTACATAACAAAATCCTGCTATACCAGCAAATACTGAAACCGGTATGGATGTATGGTGCTCAACTCTGGGGTTGCACCAAGAAAACTAATATGAAAATTATACAGACATTCCAAAACAAAGTACTAAGAACTATCGTTAATGCTCCTTGGTACATTAGAAATGACGATCTTCATAAGGACCTCAAAGTAGAGATGGTAGGCAGCGAAATCCAGAAAATTGCACAAAGCCACGAACAAAGACTTTATGAACACGTGAATGGCTATCCAGCTCCTCGACAACACTGGCCTCATAAGAAGACTCAAGAGAAAGAAGCCTTTTGAGTTAGTGTAATGGTGTTAGTGACAAAAGCAGAGTCCGTGGTAATTAACTATGAAAGTGCCAAAAAGCAGTCTAGTGCTATTTAGTGCGCATAAAAAATGTGTACCAGTACATCAGGACCAACTAAGAGACATCAATGGGTGCCTATTAGGATTAGTTAAAGTAGTAAGCTAAGTTAGAGTTAAATTGCTCATTAGTCTACGCAGACTAGATTGTAATTATTATCTGACAATAAAAAAAAGTTGTTGTATACAGGGTGTCTCACGGAACTGGTTCATTAGAAATTTCTGACGTTTCACTTATTCGATATTCTTTAAATTTGGTAATAGTATTATATTCCATCTGAACTTTCAATCTAAAATACTTTCAGTTCCACTGCCACTTCCGGTCACCGGAAGTCGACATCAACTTTGTTATTTTAAATGGAATACTATATTTTTTATGTCAAATTTGAATTCTGCGTATCAAATTGCATTGATTTTTATCAGGGTTCCATATACCTAAATGTCACCGTTTTTTAGTTATTTTAATTTTTCTATAATTTTCATTATTTTCAGGGTGAAGGTTATTGTTGAATATCTCGGTTAATATTAAAGCTACCACTTTCATATTTGGTAGGGAGGCACTCTAAGGGTGTACCATTAGAAAGGTATCTATTTTTACGTTATGTCGAGTACAGGGTGTTCAGAATGTAAAAATCCATTTCGACATTTTGAAATGTCAAAAACTCATTTTTTTCAAATTGAACACCCTGTATATGAACACACCATTGGAAAGAGAATTGTTTTGTCTATCAATCGATATTAAGGTTCCCCATACTTATCCTCTGTAGTTCTTGAGATATTACTATCTTTGCAAAAATGCATTCACAGCTGTTGATTATTTTATCAGGTAGATTAATATTTTGTTATTACATATTTATAAATTTGTACAAGGCTTAAGCAGGAGAAAAAGTATTTTCTATGGCGAAAAGTACGTGTTTAGGTAAATAAGTGTATTTTTACTTTTACGTGAACAAAATACAACTATTCATTTTGACATTTATCTGTTTATTGGCTTATTGTCGTTTGCTGATAACGCAACCGCTTCTTTTCCTAAAATCTTAACATTGTGAAAATGAATAATGGCGGAGATTACTCCAATAGTGAGAGTAATGTCTGCATAACTTAATTAATAAAATAACAGCAAAAAAACTTGTTAAATTAACGGTCTTCAGCGTGAAAAAGTGCTAAGAGCTACGACAATCGAAGTTGAAGAAAGAATACTTAAGTGTTTAGAACAGCATGGGGGACACATAGAACATTTGTAACATAACAAACAGTATTATAACTATTGATTGAAATTAATCTTCCTTTTATTTCATCGCGTCACACCTTTTATCTACTTTTCAAAATAGCGCCTTCTAGCGGTACCCCTAGATTTCTCTCATTAGATGTATGTCATGTGGTTTCCACAATTTGTGTTTCAATTTCTGTTTCATTTCAATAAATGATAATAATGGATTACAAGTTTCAGATGCCAACGTCAGATAAATTTTAATAGATTTCAGAAAAAGTTTGTCATATCTCAAGAACTACAGAAGATAAGTATAGGGAACCTTAATATCGATTGATAGACAAAACAATTCTCTTTCCAATGGTGTGTTCTTATACAGGGTGTTCCATTTAAAAAAATGAGTTTTTGACATTTCAAAATATCGAAATGGATTTTTACATTCTGAACACCCTGTACACGATATAACGTAAAAATAGACACCTTTGTAATGGTACACCCTTACAGTGCCTCCCTACCAAATATGAAAGTGGTAGCTTTAATATTAATCGAGATATTCAACAATAACCTTCACCCCAAAAATATGAAAATTATAGAAAAATGAAAATAACTAAAAAACGGTGACATTTAGGTATATGGAACCCTATATATGGTATAATGGTATATGGACTTCCGGTGACCGGAAGTGTCAGTGGAATTGAAAGTATTTTAGATTGAAAGTTCAGATGGAATATAATACCATTACCAAATTTAAAGGATATCGAATAAGTGAAACGTCAGAAACTTCTAATGAACCAGTTCCGTGAGACACCCTGTATACTGGTATCTCGTCAAACGGTTTATCGGTATACCAGACAGATCTGGATCTGGTAGATACATTGAATTTCGCCCAATAAGAAAATGGGACGGAGTTAAAGCCTCGTAATCATTTCATTTGGTAACTTAATGAACATAACGGTCTAGAATTGAGGACACATTCTATTTGAGTAGCAGGGTAAAAAAATCCTCGAAAGTTATTACTGAATTACGATTTGATTTCAGCCTCTCAAATACCCCCAAAGTGTGGACTATATACTGGGATAAATTTCCAATTTACATTATCTTTGTGGGTTTCAGTGGTCAACATTTTGTGGTGTTTTATCAAAAATGTTCCTAAATCAAAATTAGTCTGAAAGTTGCAATAAAAGCGTCTGACGTTAATTCTGTGACAGGTTCCAAATGTACAGCTCTTGTACTTAAATAGATAAATAAGCAAATGTATGTCTTCAATGTTTTATTACCTCTTCCACTATTTCTTCTAATTTAATATAATTTATATAAATATAAATTGGCCAGCCTATTGGCCAATATTGAGCTCTTATGGAAGCCAATATTAGTTGAGTTGCCAACACGGTGGACGTGTAATAATTTCATTTACAAGTAATAATTTAGTTATATTATGTTTTCCGGATAATAATAATGGTTTTTATCAAATGCAAGATCAGCCCTCCCACTCTGATTAATCCATCAGAATCAAAAAATTGCGAAAGTTGAATAATATTAGTTTTAAGAGGTGTCTGATGTTTTCCTTCGTTTGGTGTTATTTAGAAATCTAAAAGAATATGCTTTTATCGTTTTACGTTGGTATTGAATTTGTGTAGTTAAATGGAAATATTGAATTATTAGTAGCTATTAAAGAAGTTTTTACAGTTTTTAATTCTGGTAAATTGACCTTTGTATTTTTAAAAGATACCTGACACCAGTTTTCTCTAGTTGTGCTTAACCAATGCATTCCAGAGAGAGTGTTTAAGTTGTTCTGGATACACTTTTCTAGATATTAAGTCTGCAGGATTATGCTTTGTAGAAACAAAATTAATGTTTCTACATTCTTGTATATCCATAACTTTATGGGCAACAAAAATTTTCAAGTTACTAGCATACGTTTGCAACCAATAACTATTGTGGAGTCTGACCAATAGTAGATGTCGTCAAGTTTCAAATTAGTTGCTGCACGTACCTTGTTAACTAGTTTTGTTGCTAATAATGCAGGGCAATGTTCCAATGTTGGAATAGTTAACCTCTTTAATGGCGATACTCTTGATTTTGCACATTATAAAATAATTGGGATTTTTGGAAAATGCAAGTAATTCAATTTGTTTATAATTGACATCTAAAAACATAACGTGGTACGTGAATGTCACTCACGTATTGTAACTGACTTTTAATGTGTTCCACTTTTCGGAAATATGTAGAGGCTGTTTATCGTCCCAGTTCAATTTTTGTAAGCAAATTTCTTGTAACAAGATTTTTGCAATAGTTATAAGAGCCTAGCAGCCCCAAAGGATCAAACAAATTTTAAATATGGGATAAAAGTATTCTTTTTGTGTTAAATTCTTTGTTTTCAAAATTACAAACATCATAACTTATATGATCTGTTTTTGCCAACCATATTAATCCCAATATTCTTTTATTGTCTTCCCATTTTTAGAGTTAATACATAAGATGTAGTGATGACAGTGTGCAGAACCCGAAAGAAACAGTAGGAAGTGCGTTTTGTGTAGTTCCATCGGAAATATATTACATATACGAGTTGTAATAGGGCAACAATATTTGCCATATCTGACACATAGCTGTATAGGACTTTACGTGTAGGTGAATAAACCAGCCCTAAGTCGATCTTGATTACCCACTTGCTAAATTGAACCCAACTGAATTCAAAATTATATTAAGTTCAATTGTATTACCTGATTAATTGTATCTGTTCCTGTGCGTTTTTATAAACGTCCTTATGTCCACAGGTGTCCCACCTAACCTCCCTCGGTCCATAGCCGAATTATTATTGATTTTTTATATAAATATTTCAGATAAAAGTTACATCGAATCATATTCTACACATTTTTAAATTAGGTTCAGTAATTGCAGACTTCCGCTTATACCGGAAATAGGTATCAACTTTGTTATTTTAAATAGAACACCCTATATATTATTGCACTTTTGGATTCTTTGTTAAATTTCAATGGTACTTTGATAAGGATACATTATATCTAAGTGGCATCGTTTTTGAACGACATGACAATTTTTGTAGAAAATGGCACTTGCAGAGCATACAAGAACACACGAGCGCTATTAGAAAATTATCGCATTTAAATTACGAAGGTCTTCAGTAATGTTTCGTTTGGACTTTCACGCCACAAACTTCTTGGATGGTCTCTTGTATTTTATTAATTTACTCTTGTCTGTACATTTTCTCGATATCTGAAGATAATATATATTTATATAATCTGAACCGTAAAATAATAAATAATAATTCGTCCTGAATGGTAGGTCCTGCATATTGTGTGTCATTGAATGAAATACCTATGGATGTTTTGCTAGATTCATCAAATACGACACGTAATTTAGTAGTTAAACTGACACTTCCAAGAACACCATGATGAGGTAAATAGTATGAATGATTAATATCTCTAAATGGTTCCTCAATTTGAGTCATATGACCTAACTCTTCATATTACCTCATAAATTCAATATATTGTTTTCCAACACTTTTGGCTGCAATTTATTTTCCAAGCAATTAAATCTTTTTAGAGCTCTCTTATAAGAATCGAGTTTTTGATTCATTAAATGGTATACTAACAACCAATTTTCCCGAGCGGTCTCTTTCAGTTGATGATTTGAAATGATTTCCGCAATGAGATAAATCTTGTATTGGAAATTGCACTTTAATAATTGCACTTGAATAATTACACAGCACCATATTTTGACTTGACTTAATAGTTTTACATGGCCCTGAAATAATCCAAGCTAACCTGGTTCTTTGGATTACTGGTTGATTCTTTCCAAGTCTTATTTATTCTGAACATATTAATTCCCAAAAGATGTTCGCTCCAAGTAAAACATCGACTTACTGAGATACATTAAAATTTGAGTCACTCAGAATTACTTTACTAGGTATCTTTAAATGTTTGACATCATACGTTTTAAATGGTATGTTGTTGGTTATCTTGTTAATGACAAAACATGTAATTGTTTTGCAAAAATATGAATTGTTTTATATTTTTTTACAAACATCATACGTAATAAAGTTTCCCTCTGAACTGCAGTCCAGTAGAGCTCTGCACTTCAAAGAACTTCTTGAATTAACTACCACTTCAGCAGTTGACAATAATACACTTGTATACAATACATTATAGTTGACGGAAATTTTCTCTGAGAATTTTAGATCCTGCTTTTCCAAATGTATAAGAGTGTTGTGCTTTTTATTAAATTTTTTACATCCAGAATTTGAACAGTTGAAGCTCATGGATTTGGCTGAAAACTATTTAAAGACAACTTTCTTTCCTTTATTGCCTTTATTCTATTCATCTAAATTTAATAGTTTTTCATAGTGGTATATTAAATGTTCCTTTTTTAAACAGAAAGTGCATGTTTTTTTTTACTAGTTGTAGATGTTAATGTAAAGGTTCTTGTATAGAACCTTTTGTTTTGGTTTTCAAGTGAATTTCACATTTATTTTTAATGAATTCCTTAAGTTCATTCAAATCAGGAAACGCATTTTCTTTTTTAGCCAATTCCCAATCTCTTTGAGTCTGTGGGTCTTGTTTAGTTGATATTAAATATATTAATATTGTGTTCCAATCATCTACATTTTGCCCTAGTGCCAATAAGGCTAATGTATGCTTTGAAAATTCATCTAGTAATCTCCTCAGATCAACGGCAGAATCGTATTTTATTGATGGTAAATTAAAAAGAGCCTATTTAGATTGGAGAATTCCGCGGTCCGAATCACTAGTTCTAGTTCTAGTTCTAGATTTCTAGGTTTAAATTCCACTTAAATTAATCAGGATCGGTACTGTGATGGCGACAACAGATATTTTATATTTACTCCAAATATGCTCCAAATGCAAACAAGCATATAAAACTTCTATTATTTTGAGGACCTATTTTATAAACATCGTGATAGAGTAACTCAAACATTAATTTGTTATTATGTTCATCACAAAACATATTTCAATTATATTTTTGTCATTTTTTTTCTAAATCTATGTTTGTTATTTTGTTTACTTTTTGATGACTCATTTAAGAAAAATATTATACGTACTTGTAAAATAAATTCACGTAAAAATCATTATATCGCATTGGTCTGTCCTTGAGCCGTTTTTCGGCCTGAGGGTCTAACTGATTGAAATATTCGAAGATCGCTAGAATGATTTTTGAGAGGAGTCCGTATTCTTTCTTTGCAATGAACAACTGCCTGTCAATGCCTTTGGGAATAATAAAACGAGGCAAAGTTGCAGATACTTTCATTATGTGATAGAAATCAGTAAGTATGGCCTTGTTTGTCTCGGTCGACTGCACCACATCTGAAATCTAAGAAGAAAAGTCTATATAAAAATCAATTTGAAAAAGGATACTTCGACAGTTTTGAATAATAATAATAATATAGATAATAATAATCACTTTTGAAAATGTATGAATAACTTAAATAAAAATGTATGTTTATAAAAATTGTATGTAGGTCGTATCGTAGCATCAGGAATCATGCCGCCTTTGCTGCAAGCGTGGCTGAAGAGAATACGAGATCCCAACCTTGCATTTAAGCACTTGAAGAACCAACTATGTGTAAGGTATTTTGAACATATGATTTTTGACATATGATTTTCTATTTAATATTATTATTAATATTATTATTTATTGTAATTCTCTGATACATCACATACACATATAAATAAATTAATAAATTTTTTGTAAACATACATTTTCAAAACCAGTATCTATCTATTATGAACTTTAAAACTACATGTAAAGCACCAGGCCAAAATGGGTAGTATCGAACTCTACCCGTTAGACTATCCTAGAGTACCCTACACTCGCCGAAGTCTAGGTCGGTCTACTCGCGCAGGTAGTCAAACAATTATTGGTTGGGAAGGAGATTGGGGGTAGCTGTGATTGGATGTGGTGGTCGTAAAAGTGTGGTGCTCGTTAAAGTGAAGATGGTCAACTCCCTTGTAGAGATTGTTGGGGTGGGTTATTGAAATAGCTCGTCTTACAAGTGTGCTGATCACGGCTTGTTTCTGAGCTGGGTGGTAGTGGGAATGGATATTCAGGTATCTGTCAGTATGGATGGGTTTCCTGTATAGGGTGTGGTTGAGGGAACCATTGGGGTGTCGCGAAACTAGAGCATCTAAAAATGAGAGACAGCCATCTGTTTCTACTTCCATGGTAAAGCGTATGTCTGTGTGTTGGGTGTTTAAGAATTGCAGAAAATCGCCTAAGGATTGCCGTCCATGTGGCCAGATAACGAAAGTATCGTCCACGTATCTGAACCAACATTTTGGCTTAAATAGATGGTATTCTAGAACCTGTTGTTCGAAAGCTTCCATGAAATTGTCCGCTATAACAGGGGATAATGAAGAGCCCATCCCGCGCTCCTGAGACATTCATATCAGCTGCATCTTCCACCCAAAAAACACAGGAAAGACAGTTCTCCATCACTCCAGTGGAAGATGTTGAGTTTGTGCAAAAATCCACCAGCGGCTGGTATAAAAGACCGAACAGGCGCTGATAGGCTTCCGTAAGTGTGCTCAAATTTCCGAATGCACGTGAGAGATGTGCAATGCCGATACTTTTCTTATAGACAAGAAGACAGAGAAGAAATCAAAGTTTACCTATCTGGGCTTAGTCAACCTCACCCGGGAAAGCCAGTTGAAAGGAGAAATGTTAATGTTGTACAAAGAATTAATAGCCTGCCAGAGGAGATCGCAGCGTTCACTGAAGAAAATGTTGGCCAAGAAAGATGAGCAACAAGCTATTATGTTTTGTGGAATCTGACTTTTACAGTAAGATTGAAAGAAATACAAATACGCTGACGTACTATTTCTTACTTGGCCAACTAAATCAGCAAAAATTCAAGCCTGGAGTTAGACGATATTCTCAGAACAAGAAAATATTTGCATTAAGCATTTATAAGAATTCGGCAAGAGGATATAGATTTCTACAAAAAAATGTTTGAAAAAACTTTTTAGCATTTCTTAAGAGACTTATATCAGAAATTAAAAAAACTGGCCTTATAATAAAGTAACCATTTGTGATCAAGGCTCAACAAATGTTGCTGCCATAAATAGCTTACTTGAGGACACGCGGAGACACTACCTTCAAAGTGGAAAAGAATGTCGAAAATTAGGTTTGAAGTCAATGGTCAGGAGGTATTTCCAATTTTTTATCCGCACCCTCTATTGAAGAGGATTCGAAACAATTTACTAAAAAACAATTTAAAATTCACTCAAAATGGCGTACAGAAACAGCATCCTGACGCCATATTGTTCAGCTATACGATCTCCTTACTTACAGTATTTTATCACCTCGACAAATTTGCTGTTGCATTCGCACAAACTTCATAAAAGCGGAAAAATGGCAGAAAAAAAGACCTATTGTGCGCGTTTTAAGTCCAGCGCTACCAACACATGCGAACTTCAACAATAATCTTAGAATAACTATTCCTACATGTGGAGCGAGTGGCTCTCGCGGCAGAGCGTTGCTTTCCTGCTAGGAAGTCTGAGGTTCAAATCCAGACATCAGCTGAAGATTCTCGTCCCACCGTCTTTCGGAAGAGTCGTAAACCCGTGGGTCCCGGCAACCAGTTGAATACCCCTGGTTTTCGTTATCAAACAGTATGATGGGTAAACGTAAAAGGTCAAGAGTGGCCTAGGTGCAGCGGAATAAACCGCACTACAAGTATTCCTACATGTTTAATCTTTTGCAAGACGTATTCGCCTTATATATGCAAAAGATAAACTATTCTACTCGTTATAGCAAAATTTTAGCTGTCTTAATTGTTTATTGCATCAGTGGCAAATAGAAGCTGCCGATAAGCGTTCAGTTACTTTGGAAAAAACTTACCATTTCAGTTAGATCGTCGTATACCTCCGCCAGAAAATCGTAATAGTCGAACATTTTTGTTTCGTTGTCCGGTAATGAATTGTCACAATTAAGAATGAACAGAAGGGAGTGGATCATGTCCAAGCTTTCATCGATTTTTCCGGACGTTAGTAACTTTTTTGGGCCGCCCGGTATAATTAACTTCTTGAATTTGTTGGATTTCAGGTGATACAGAGCTTTCGCAAACTTTAACCGCCCGACAAAACTATCATCATTAGGTGTGTACGGAACAAGCTGTAATAAAAATTGCGTTGAGTTAGCGTTCAAATGATTAAAATGTTACTAAGCCGATCTTAGCACAAATGGACCAAATGTTACAGTGTTTGTTGGCCAGTATCCGTCAGCTCTAAAAGGTGATAAAATCCCGACTTTATCGACCTTCCCTCCTTCGTATTCCTAATTAAATATGTATGTTATAAAATATAATATATAAATGAACAGCACGAGCTTTCACATTAGATGTACGATATATTCTTTGCAAAACCTTGCCAAATTCTATTGGGCATAAAATAGGTACATCGAAAATATCACTATTAGTTTTGGTTTTACACTGGTTTTATTGATGTCAATAATTAAAAACGTGCAATAAACAACACTGGCGTAGCCAATAAATAACAAGTTAACAAATAGATAAATGTCAAAATCAATTACTACAACCTGCTAATATCAGTATACAAGAAATGTTTACAAGAAATTTAAACTGAAAACACACTTCTGCAACCATGTACTGTTAAGGCTGATTACAATTTAGCATTTTTCCTTTACTTTCCTTTTGTATAAAACTATAAATCCACATACTAATGGAACATTCCAAAATTAGTTATATCTCGAGAACTACCGACCATTGGTATTGGGCATTATAGAGTCCCTAATATCGATTGATAGGAGAAACAATTTTCTTTAATAGAAATAACTCGAAAAGGTATCAATTAGGTACAGGTAAACTTGATGAGAATTGATGCATTTTATTACTCGGAATTTACATTTGAAATAGAAAGTACAACATTCGATTTAAAATAACAAATTGGATGCGATTTCAAACATATCGAATAAGCAAGACATCAGAGGCTTCTAAAGACTAGATACACGAGACACCCAGTATAATTGATCAAATATTAGAAGATATTGAATAGTAGCAAGATATTTGGACAATGTTTCTATTGAAGGCAATAAAAAGTGCAAACAGGAAGTTGCTTATTTATTATTTAGGTTTTGGAGATACCCCATCGGGTAGAATGGAGAAGATCAAGTGAACACAAAGGTAGAGCTGTGGTAGGTATCTGTAAATAGGTTCCAGAAACGTATTTGGATTATAAGCTTATTTGGGGGTTACGTAACTATTATTCACAGAAATAGACACAGAAATATGTTAGCGACAGTGTGTAGAACGTGAATAAAAGAATCAAGTGACGAGTTCTGTACACCAAGATTAGTAATTTATTACTTGAGTGAGTTGTAATACGCCAACAAAATTTTATCTGACACAGCTATACAGAGCTTTGTGTATGCCAATAAAGGCGTACTATAAGGGTTAGTTTTTCATTACTAGTTTAAACCACGAGCGAAGTTCAGCACTGCTGACAATGACGTTTTGATGACCAGTATCCAATCAGCTTTGGCGAATCTGACAGAAATCGGGAATAGAACTGAGTTCAGCAGAACTTAAAAATAAACCAGTATTGAAAAACTAACCCTAAATTGGACTCTATATGAACTCAGGCCAGTGAAAAGTAGTCCAAAATATTGACTTTGAAACAATTTCTTTTTTGTAACTACAGATGGACACAAACAAAGTCATGTGGCTTGTAATCTCAACAAGGGAAAATTTGCTTAACACCATAGTATTTTTACCTTATAGTCATAAGGATATGTAATAGGTTCAGGCTCCTCCTCATAATAATGGGGTACGATGACTAAATTAAAAACTATATAGTCGTGAAACTGTACTTTGGCATTTTTCATTCCGACCAAGTAAAATGTAGAGTTTGTCACCTCTGGTTCGTTGAAGTCCATTGTCATATATGCTAGAATTAAAAACAATATATATCAAAATTTATGTTTGATTTTGTTGTAATTTCATATTCAATACTGCAAGCAATAATATGGCTTAAATTAGAGCAAAATTTTCTTTTAGAGACCTCGACAAATCGCTGGTGCCAGAAATCACAACATGTATCATGTGAAACAACATGTAACCGACCTAATTATCAAATTAATCGGGGCATTTTTGTTATAAAAATTTTACTGTGGAAAGGCATCTGCGACTTTTTCTGACGAGGTAGAAGAAAATCCGGGGAACATTGTTCACACATTTATAAACTCTCCAAATGTATAGTGGGTGAAACGCCGGTCCGTAAGATAATAATTATACTATATTGGGATTACAACAATACTAGGCACCTCTCAATACAAATAACTATAATGTGATGGGTCGGAAACCCATTATTTATTTATTCAGAAGAAGTTATCAAATTAATTGAGACGTTGTATTGATACGGAATACCACGAGTTTTGTTAAAGTTAAACTATGCATTGGGACATTGTGTTATTATAGGACATCTCTTGCCTGAGCGCATTTCCAAGATTTTAGGGGCAGTTTAGGGTATTTCCCGTGTAAATGAAGCCAGGGTGGAAAAAGGACGTTGGAGGCTCAGCCTACTTAGATCCCCGACATAAGATGGGCTAGACGTGTTATGAGAGCACAACACAGTGATTATTAATCCGTAAGCTTGTTCAACTTATCTCGTATTTCATTGTAATTTGAATAGTTTTGGTATCTCTGCTAAAAGGTGTGTCTATCTAAAACAACTCCTAGGTACATTTAAGCGCCATTTCGTTCATAGGGTCAATTAAGCAATGTACCGCTTCAAATGCGTTTGGTTTTCCTAATTATTGTTAATAGATGTTATTGTTTTGAGAAGTGTTTTGTTTGATTTATGTAGTCCTGATTAAATGTTAAATACGTAAGTTAAACGCGTAAGTTAGCAGCCAGATAATGTGCCGACAAGGTTCAGGAAAAAGAACCCAGATAGTTTTTGCCTTTGATTATATTCAAGTTAGAATTTTGATTGACTGAAATAATTAAAGCCATTGATTGAAATAATTAAAGCCTTAGACCGCGCTCGGCCAATTCGCTACCATGTTAGGGGGTCGCGCGCGTCGTGCGTTTACCGCCATCTTGCCTTCCTACAATAATTTAGTGTCATGTATTAAGGTATGTGTTTCGTGCAAGGGTTATTTCTCTACTTCGTTTATTTATTCTTCAATCGCGGGCCGGGTGATAATACAGACAGTTTGGTGGGCTAGAGTAGGGTGAGACGTTGTGTTTTACTATCGATGCTTGGACTACATCACAGGGATCCATTTGTCCGACTTGGAGGTGCCGAGGCATTACTGTGAACGAAGGATGCCCAGAAGGTCAGGGTATTTTATATTTTCTGGTCCCGGTCAGCTAGCACTGCCAGTGTTCTTGTTGTTCATAGACATTGCGTCGTAACTGGAAGTACGTGGATAACAGACATCGGCCCATCATGTCAGCGTAACAAGACAGATGATTATTGGAGGTAAAGATCTCCGACAGTATAGCACAATGTGAAGAATAAGGACTTCAGTAAACATGGACTATACGTCGAAACTTACTAGCATGTCATTGGGATCTAGGACAAAGTTCTGGATTCTCTCAACGAAATGTTGAGAATACGGGATGAAGGAATCCGTGTTACCAATGTGCTGTCTGAGGATGTTAGCACGAAACATGGACATGGCGGGGCGTAGGTAGGACTGCCAACGGAACTAACAGTGAGGCGTAGCGTCATATTGGGTTTGTGCTGAGGAGAAGGGTCATCTACTCCTCATACCGTGTCAAGGGACTGAGCTATTGGCTTTACTCGCATTGAGAATGACTCGCATTTGGTGTAATTTGGAACAGGAGGTTTGGCGCGTTGTAGGATCTTGGAGATTTCATAACGGTTTCATAACCATTATAGATACATTAGATACACATTCATGGTCTTCATCCTAAGATTATGGCCGTTCTAACGAATATTCGCACAGACCACCCTCCATGGTGACATGGAAGAAACAACGATACCGCGACATTCAGGAGGACGAGGTCTAACAGACCTTGTTAAGCTGTATGACAAACAAGTATTGCAGCTACGAAAGTACTTTCAAAAACACAGGCTAAAACATCGATTCTGCATCGAGCGGTCTACGACGCTGATGACGAAACACCACTGCCGCTGAAGAAAGTAGAGAATCTGCAACGGTGGTTGGGAAAGCCTCTGCACGGAAGACATCCAAATGAAGTCACGGGGAAGAATATCGATTAGACAGCATCGCACTTCTGGCTGACATCAGGAAAGACGTTCCTAGAGACGGAGGGCTTTCTTTTAGCGATACAAGACCAAACACTATCTAAAGTTCTTAGTGCTCTTTTTGTTCTGTCTCATGTTTATTCCAAATGTTCCAAATTTTCTTTTACGCATCAGAGGTAGTATTTCTTGGGTTGGGTTTGAGAAGATGGAAGAAGAAAATTGTGAAATTTCTGGAGCAAAACAGATTTAAGTCATAGAATGGATGAATAGTTGGGATTCGCTGGGTGCCTCAAGAGATCTTTTTCGTAAACTACATTTAGAAGATCCCAATGAATATTTCAGTGCTCTAAGAATATCGGAAAACACTTTCAATTTTGCCCATCGAGCTGGATAACACGTCATTCTTTTTACTTTATGCCCTTGGTACATAAATAACTGTGTTCAATAAATTCGTCTGTTTTTAAATCAATGCTTGCTCATTCAAAGTGTGAGATGCAAACACGAGTGTTTTAAGTTGGTATTTTGTTGTTTTATACCTGAACTATGTTCCTTTGCCACACTACATCACGTAGAACCTTCCCAAAATTGCCCTTAAATCTGATATTCATTGCAAGAAAGATGTAGTATGAAATATACGAAACTAAATAAAAATAAGCGTAGATAAAAAGGATATTTTCTTAACGTAGTTATAAACATCAAATATTTATCGAATTAGCTATTTCGTTTTTTGGACATTAGCTATTGTAATTATCTTTTAGTTAAATTTCAATCTAATGCTAATATTGCCTTTTACAAAACAAAATTCTGATTTAATTTCACAGATAAAGACAGATACACATAGATAGACAAGATAGATAGACACAGATAGACAATATAGATAGACACAGATAGACAATATAGATAGACACAGATAGGCAAAATAGATACATACAGATAGACAATAGATAGATAGACACAGGCACAGACACAGACACCACTTCCGATTGACAGATTGTCACCAAAAACAATACAGTTCGTTCCACGATAATTTTAAATATGTATACCAAATTTCAGTCCGTTTCGTTGTAACAATTGGGCGCTATCGTGTTCACAGACATACCCACATAAACACATACCCACATACATTTTCAGAAATCATTGCAATCGATTCAGGGGACCCCAAAACGCGTATTTCCGCTGAAATCTCGACTTTTTTCTTATTCTCAAGCTGCATTACAAAGCACCATTCAACGCAACTTACAAATAGGACATCCGGATACCTCATAAGTCAGTAGCATTCTTTGGCGTGTCTGAAGATTACCGGCTTTAGTGCGAACTCTGTCCACCTTGAAGGTCTTTTTCCAGATAGTACCTTCGTTCAAAAATTCCAGATTGTCCTTGCGCGTATTATGCCTTCTATTGGTCATGTTCGGCACGGTCACCGGGGCGTATATTCTATTCTCACAATAAGCTGTATCACCATCTTTTCCTAAAAATAAACACAATATAACCATTGAGAGAAAAAGATAAGCAAAGCCTAGTTTCAAGATCTTCGCATTTTTACTTATTAGAGGTTCATTAGAGTCCAACGTAATAACTTTTAAACCCTAAAACTTGTATTTTCTTCAAAAAGATCGTCGTTAGTTTGAAATTAATTTGATATGTAACAATTACAACTGCATTATAAATAGCAATGATAGATTGTGTCATCTAAGACGTTCTCCTTTTTTCGATTTCCAAAGGAATTTATAGTATATATGTGTTATGTTCTTGTAGGGCGGCAAAATGGGCGGAATGTACGGGTTGTTAAATTTGCTTAAGTAGAAAAGAAACTTCTGGACACATTTGGAAATCATTTTTCCATTAATCAGTACCATTAGAATAAGGGGCCTGAATATGCCGAAGAAGGATCGGTACAGCAGGTTTGCATTATCTAGGATAATTTAAAGAGGATGAGCTGACAACAAGCGACAAAGGAAAATGTATGCCTCCGATCACTTCGTCTTATCATTTCTAATATTTATTTTTATTGTTAGCGAAGTTATATAGTATCTGTATATCGTCGATTAAAATATAAACCAGTTATGTCCATTTTGACTAATTTTACAGGAGAGCTGAAAACCGTTACATTATGACTGTTTTGAAACGTTATATTATGGTATTTTTCACGCTATATTATGGTATTTTTTTGGCTTAATTTGACATGACAGATGAACAGAATTTTGTAATACGCATCAACCGTTCGAATGGTGCAAAATTGCACCATTCGAAAGCTTGAACACCATAGCACTTTATTATTTATGAAATTAATGTATACATTGCCACTATTATAATAATGAAATTATTTCGAGAATCGAGTTAGTGGTATTCGAATGAATGGGTTGTCGAGATATTTTGTAAATGTTCTCGTTTATTTACAGAGTCTCAGAATCGATTAATAATCGAGATTTACAAAATATTTCAAAACCCCATTCATTCGATTGTCAATAAATCACTCTTTACAATGGGACCCACATATTTCGAATAAATGAGAAATAAGCATTTAACTCAAATTTGTTTGTCAAAGAGCTTTCTAATATTATGTAGAGGTTTGAAGCGATTGTAATAATCAAATAATAAATAATACAAATAATCCATTATGAATCTTTCGTATGCAATATCAAGAATAGATTATTTTAAGAATCTAATTATCTCCACTATTTCAAGAATATATTCTTTCATTTTAATGCCCTCATCACGAATCTTAACATTTTTTACTTAATATGCATTTTCAATTTAAAAATCTTCATCGATTCAATACATTAAATTTAATGATCAATCTTCAATTGTGTTTTCACGAATTATGCTTAACACTGTAAGTGTCACTACCCCCCCACCCCATGACAACACACGCACGCTTTGAAGAAGCCACGCCTCCAAAAGAATAGAAAAATAGGACACTTGTAGTAACCCAATCCTCTGTGTGCAATAATACAAAATTCCCCTAAATGAAACCAACCTGGTATTTAAATATGGCTCGTGATCGTCAAACGCTAACAAAAAGTAGGACCCCATTATTACGTTGTGAAAAACAATTTATTAAGCACATCAGAGTGTTCAGGATCCAGATGAAGAAACGATATACAGATACTCACCTACCTGAACAGGAAACTGTAAATATGTCACCATAAATAATATAAGGAATTTAAAGGAATTAATTAAAACAAGTGAATATAGTTATCTTCTATTTATTGAAGAATTTAACTATTGTTGGAGATGGCATTACATCTCAGATGACATTACATCTGTTTATTTTGTTGGAGGATGGCATCACATCCCAGATGGCATTACATCTGTTTATTTCTTGGTTGTAGTTATTGAACTAGGAAATTTCCCGTTCATATAACTGGTAGTGGTTCCCTTAGGATTTTCAGTTTTAGTTTTGCACTTCGGCTCTTCTGTGGTTTTCACAGGTGTTGTTCTGAGTGGCTCTGTCCAATAATATAGTCGGAAAGTTGGGTGAGGGCCACCCCAGATATTTTAATTCCAGCGTAGCCCAATCATCGATCATCTTGTCTTTCATGTTTATTTCCATTGCCTCTTGAACACTTTTCCTGAATGAGCATTTTGCCGCTTGATTTCGTACCTACTTCCGGTTCAGATGTCACAATTGCCTCGGGAATGTTCAACGCAACTTCCTGTAACTGCTCCCCTCCTAAATGTAACAGCTTATTTCTTTGCATTGTAGGATCTGTTATTTCTTCCGAGGCTAATTAAAATTGCAACCACCGCAGCCCTCCCATTCGGATCTGATCAGTGCTCTGTCAATGTTGTCGCAGATGAATGTTTTATGCCCGTATTAATAGACGCCTCTCAGCTGAGTAATTCACGTAAGACGAGTCTTGAGTAGCCGTACGAATTAATAGTCGAATCTCAAGACAGGTTGTGGACGTTTCAGCCAAGTAAGACTTACGTGAGCGACATTTCGTGAAATCAGATCTCAGCGCGTATTAATAGTCGCATCTTGAGTACCAGCTGTCGTTACTCAAGAACGCACTTATTAATAGTCGCCAAACGATGACCAAACGGCATCTCAAGTAAGCCGCAAATCCACGTATCAGGTAATGCACGGTGGGACATGACTTGAGATCCGATTTGTGTTTGAGATCGACCTTTGACAAGTGACATAGGAAACATTACATACATATTTGAAGTACATACATACATATTTTGTGGTAAGTATTTACGATATTTTTGTGGTTAATTATACGTTTAAGTTACTTATATTATTAATTTCTTTGTTTGTGTGACTTTGATAACAAAGCTAACCAAAAAATTCTATTACTAAAATAACCTAATTGACTAAATTGAAATAACCTAACTCACTCTGTTCATCTTCACTTTTGTTCATTTATGTTTATCTGTATGAAAATCTTAGTTTTATAATAAAAGAGCTGTAAAAGAAATTAACGATTTTTTAATTTAAGTTTATGTATTACCTACATATTTTTTTTTAAATTCTAATAAGGTTATTTATTTTATTTTTTTTTTTTAACCTATAACGAATTCTAGCGGTGCAGACCACAGTGCAGACGCGCAACCACAGACTAGACAGACAGCGCAGTAAACGTTAAGGATAGAGGTATGTGCACTTATTGCTATCTAGCTGCGCTGTCTGTCTAGTCTGTGCGCGCAACCGTTAGTAACAGAAATCCCTACGAATCGTCGAATAAGTTTGTGTACACCAACGTAGAAATCTAAAAATACCTAAAAACACCTATTTAAGTTCTGACTTGGGTGAGATGCGATTTGAGTGATTGCTTGAGTTTTACTCACGTAAGCGCTTCTCAAGTTTTGTCTATTAATACGGGCACGTCTCAAGTAACGAAACTAGTCTTGAGACCTACTTACGTGAGTGATACTCAAGACGGGATCTGAGATGTGACTATTAATACGGGCCTAAATGCCTTGATTTGCCATTTTTATTTATATTTGTGGAGTTATTTCTCCTTTCCGGCTTAAAGCCACTTTTTATCTGTATTGTGTTGGTTCGTTCTGTCACACAGTGTTTTTGTTTTATAGGTTCTCTGTTCTTTTAATTTTCTCTGTCACACTCCCAGCTGTTGTTATCCCTATTGTTTAGCTTGTTTATTTTGGCACACATTGTTTTGTATTTGCTGTCTTTCGCGCCGTCGCATTAAGGTCACGTGGTGACGCGCTACCGCTTAGCGCGCCGGCCGGTAGTTGCCAAGATATCGGGGACAGTGGTACACAATGGAACAGTTTTTGTTATTTTGTAGATATATTTTATATTGTAACTATTAGAAACAAAAGTGTTGCACAGATATTTTATCAATGCGGATTTTGCTAGCCAGGGTTTATCTGGTACGATAGATAAGGCGTGCGGAGGGTTAATGTAAACACTAGGGAAAGTAACCTAGAGGCTCGAGAAACAGAGGCCAGGCAGTATCATAGAGTGGCTCTAGGGGTCGAGTTGTGTGAAATGTCTTGTCGTTCTAGTTTGTTGGGGTAGCTCTAGAGATGTAGTAGTGTATGGTTATGACTTGGTGGTGACGACTTCGGTTGGTCTTTATGACGGTACCCCCTTGTCGGATATGGAGTTGACTTGGGTTGGTCTTTATGACGGTACCCCCTTGTCGGATGTGGAGTTGACTTGGGTTGGTCTTTATGACGGTACCCCCTTGTCGGATATGGAGAAATAGCTAGCTATATTCCTGGGTGCCATAATAGGATATTATGCGGGTTCCCCCATGACTTGCACCGGTATATGGTAGCAATGGCACTGGCTAGTGCATTCCGCTCTGCTTCACTGTGTGTGTAAAGTTCCATCCAGGTTGTGGTTGATTTGGAGTATTTTAGGTGTGATAAGATAAAGTGTGCAGATGACCAAGCTAGCCTATGAGTCCAAGGAAAACCCGGGGACTCCTGTCTGGGGACAGGAGTCCCCGGGTAAGTTAACCTTACACTGTATCGTTATCGCTGTTTAAAGAGGGTATTTCTATATTGTTATATGGTACGCGAGGGATGTGTAACCGTTCGGTGACGATTGGGACAGCCGCGGATTCTTTCCAATAGTATTTACCAATGACGTGTCATATCGGTGAGTTATTATCAATCTATTAAGCATGTTGCAGTTTGGTATCAGATGAACCTGTTTTAGTAATTATGAAAAAATGAAGTGCGGCAAAAATCCATAGCCAACAAAAGGATAACTTATCTGTAATTGCGATGATATAGGACACCGTAATTGTACAATTAGCTGATCTGAAAAATGTCTTTTGGATAATAATATCGAATATATAGTAACATGTCATTTGTTCCATTGTGTACCACTCGTGGTACAGAATGGAACAGGTACTAGTACATAATGAAACTATGTCATTTAAACACAAAGTAAATATTTATTGATAAAAAAAAACAAAATTCGGTAAATTGACAATAAATAACATTAAATATTTTACATTGCTCTATCGTAAATCCATATTTTCAAATTGTATTTCAAATTTAAAATATGAAGAATTTCTTTTATTCGAAATATATTTTGGTTGGGGCAAAACCATGACTACATGCAAACTGGAAACAATATTGATGTCAGGAATATCTGGGAATCGAAAACCTTGAACAAGTTTATTGCTCCTCCGAAGGTATGATATCTCATACAGCTTTTCCTGTTCAAAAATCTTCAACACTTTTCCAATGTAATGAACATTTTTTGGAAACTTAAGAATAAATGAGTTAATCATAATGTCAAAATCTGTATCTTTTACTGACATATTAATCTCTTCGTCAGAATTATTCGAAATGAGTTTTTTACGGGCATTACTTTTAGTATTTCTCTTTTTATAATTTGATTTTGGTGTCATATCCGTCTTCTTTATTTTATAAGATAATTCCTTCATTTCTTGAGAATTAGTGAGGATGATACTCTTGTTAACTCTCCTTTTTATTTCGCGGTGTTTTCTGGGAAGAGCTTTAGGATAACCGATAAATTCTTCCGGCGAAATAAACTTAGATTCACTGCTGAAGGAACTACACTGTGGAGGTGGCGTCATCTCGGTCAATGGAAATCGTTCAGCTGTGGAACATCTTTGTAAACCTGGTATTATTTGATCGTCAGTGTGCCCTAAACGATAATGTAAATCTGTTTGATTTTTTTGATGTGTGCTAGAGCATTCCCCAATAGTTTCATGGGAATGAACACTATCTGTTAAGGATCGTCAAAACAAATATTTCCCATTTTTTCATAATGTGGATCTCTTTGTTGGTGTGCAGGTCTATCACTCACTGACGATGAAAGAAAATCGGTCTCCGTGAATACATTTCTATTGAACGGATATATCCCTGTAGATTTGAATCCGGACATAATATTTTCAGGATTCATTACTTTATTATGTGCAACACCAACACATGCTGCTATTTGATATATAGTCATAGGTATTCCAGGGTTATGTTGAAGCCATGCATCTATTGCGCCATTGTAAAAGGCTTTAAATGATGAGAAAACTGACTTATCTAGAGGTTGCAACTTATTGCTAGTGTGTGGAGGTATTGTCACGATTATTAAACCCGAATCCTTAGCCATTTCCGCAATTTCTAATAAGATATGAGACTCATGATTGTCATATATTAATATGGATGGTCTATCAATACTTGTATTGGAACGTTTAATAAAGTGTCTTAAGACGTGAAGAAATAACTCTGAATTCATCCAGCCACTTGGAGTGGCTAGGCCTAAAGTACCTGGAGGGGCGCCTTGCAGCATAATAGGTTTAAACTTCTTCCTGGGAAATATTATTGCCGGTGGTACGTATGTTCCATCAGCCCGAACAATTGCAACTGTAGTTGCCAATAGACCTCTTTCAGCACTTGTACATTGATTGAGTTGCTTAACTCCTTTTTGCGCAAGGATTTTTTTTGGTTGTTGGACTGTAGATGTTGCAGTTTCATCTGATTATAGACTCGTAGATCTTCTACTGCTGAAGCATATTGGTCATAAACTTTTTCCAAGTTGTCAAAAAATAGGTTGACGTTATACTTATTAAATGAAGTAAGACGTGAAAGTGAGCATGCTTCCGGTTTTCTAATGCTAAGATCACCAGATCGTTTAATAAATGCTCGCAACCAATCTTTAGTGGCAGATTTATTAGTTTTCCAGCATTCTGGTATATTAATGTTATTGCGAATTGCCATTTCGTAAGCCAATTCTCTCACTTTTATAGTATTCAATCCGTAAGACATTTTGCTACAAGTTTTTATATAGATACCCAACGACTGTTCTTGTTCTTTGGTAAAAATTAACCTTACTGCATAATTCGGTTCCATTTTAGCATCAGGTTGTTCCCGTTGTTTTAAGACATACCGACTTGAGTGTATTATATTTTACACCGAATATTTCAGCTGCTTTCCGACAGGATGTACCATGCTTATTAACGTGGTCCACGGCAGCTTTCATAACTTCAGGCGTGAATGTTGCCCTTGTTCTTTGTTTCTTCTGTCGAACCATGCTAAAGCGCCCTAAAATTAAGTAATATGTCACATTTTTAAATTATCCAAAATGTGTGGCCCGCAGTGACGCATGCGTATAACATAACCTATCAATTTGTAACATTATGCTAGTATGAATAGAAAAAGGACTAGGTGGTACACGGTGGAACATGTTCCATTGTGTACTACACGTCTGTGTTCCATTGTGTACCACCCAACAAAGATTTCCTTTGACAGTAAAAATATGTATTTGCGTTTGATCAGCAAACGTCAAATTGATAGGTTATGTGTATAACACAATAAAATATCAATGGACAATGAATAAAAGTAAAAATAGAACTACACAATATACTTTTTACATTTATAAGCGCAACTAAAAATAAGACTTCTTACCTGATAAATGTTTAAATTTGACTTTTTATCTCCTGTTCTTTACACGCGTTCACACACTTGCATTAGTAACAACCCGATAAACAAATGAATTCTGTATTGCCATGCGACCTATAACTTTGCGCGTATTTAAATGAATTATTCGTTATGTTCCATTGTGTACCACTCTCCCCTAAGTTACATTGCCAGACCATATTTAAGGGTTAAATAAGAAATGCTTATACAGGGCTTTGTTAGAGATAAGAATATGTTATAAATACGACTGTCGCGCTTTTTAGCCTTAAGTCTTGTTCGCACGTTCGCGCCGTTCGTACCATTGTATTGTTGCTTCCGAATTGTAATCCATCTTTTCTAAATAAAGTGTTTTAAAAACTGAGAATCGTAGTTGAGATTCTTAACTGGCGCAGTCGGTAGGATACACAAAAACGTGTCAACCACAACATCCACAAAAAGGAGAGGTTTTAGTGAAAATTAAAACTTTCTTGCCAACAAGTTAATCTCCAAGAGCCTACAAGAACAATTGGTGCAACGCACAAGTGCAACAGACCCACGGTATCTGAAGTTAGTTTGAGTAAAATTCTCATCCTGGAAGCCAACCCAACCCAGGAACGACGGATATCAATCCCAACGGTAAGAAGACGCTCCAATTGCCGATTCAAAACCAGCCAACGCCCCGCGGATTGGGACCGAGCTCAAATTGCCAACACCAATCAACCCACACAACGACCACCAACAGTGCAGTGCTTGCTGTGCAGTGCTACATTGTAGTGCAACCACCGATACCAAGAATTAAACGACGACAGAAGCCAAATGAAACCCGCTCTAATCTTTTTAATGTAAGTTGATATTTCATTTGTAACTGATAAATTCGCTCGTGACAAAACACTTTTTGTAAGCATAACTATTCCTCATTGCACACACAAAATGCCTAAAGAACGTAAAGACATTACACCCGCAGAAATATCTGCAATTCCAAATTTTGATGGCAATACCATTATATTACCATTATTTATAGAATGCTGTGAAGAATTTATTGCGACGTACTACGATCCTGTTAATGTTAATAATTCAATTAATTCATTTGTACTCAAAATAATTAAAAACAAATTTGTTGGTGAAGCACAAAATTTGATTGCTTCCCGTGAGCTGAAAACCTGGCATGATATTAAAGCTTGTCTTGAATTAAATTATAGCGACCAACGATCAGAAGATTGTTTACTGTCTGACCTTTTCCAAATTTCAATGAATAAACACGAAAATCCATATGCATTCGGAGAAAGAATAAAAAATTCACTGAACTTGTTATTAACTAAAGTAAAATTGACGACCGATGCTGCATTTCGCCCATTAAAAACACAAATGTACAAAAAGACAGCCCTTCAGACATACCTCAGAAATTTGATGTCAAATCCTCAATTTGGCGAATATATTTATACCAAGAGCCCACAGACATTAGAGCAAGCTATGGCATTTGTTCTAGAAAAACAAAATTGGCTATATTTGTGTAAGCAAGATACACAAAACTTTAACGTAAAACCAAAAATAACACCTCCATTACCACCTGGAAAAGATATTTCAAGGACTGGGTTAAATGGACGTGAGCAATTTCAAGCAAATTGCCGACCGATATATATTCCCGTAAGCGTATCTAGACCGCAACAACCAACCAGATTAGCGATTAGTAATTCGTCTTTTCCAAAACAAAATAATTTTTATCCGAGACCACAACATTTTAATGCAAATCGCAACAATTCCACTTTTTATAAGAAGAATACTCAACCTATTGTAATTAATTCATCTAAAAATTATCCTAAAGCCATGGATGTCGATCCATCTCAAAGTTACTTTAAAAAACAATACAAATATCCAAAAACCGATCACCATAACATTGAAACGCAAATTTATTACGATGAAAATTCAGGTAAATTTTATCAAGAAATCGAAAACCCCGAAAATTTTGAACCAGAAGAGTCAAACGAAACCGAATATAAAATTGAAGAAATGGTTGATGATGATCAACAGGATTTTCGAGAGAATGCCTCGGAAACACACCCCGAATAGAAATTAACTCCATATTGTTACCAAAGCTTCCCTATATTATCTTTCCAGAACTAAATAACGCAAAATTTTTGATTGATTCAGGAGCATCTATATCCATTGTTTCAGAAGATTTAGCAGAACAATACTTTCGTGATTATATAATTTATGAACCCTACATAGCTAAAACTATGCATGGCGAAACTATCCAAAACTTTAAAATTCAAATTCCTTCATTAAATACATTTAAAGATCCGGATAATGAATATATTTTTAGTATTTTAAAATTCAGCGATAAATATGACGGTTTAATAGGCGCAGACCTACTTAAACAACTAGATGCTAATTTAGATTTTAAAAACCAAATTTTAAGAACAAAATATACAGAAATTCCATTCCACTTTAATAGTCCACCTATCAAGTTACACCCTCGAATGAGACAAGTAATAAAAGTTCCAATTAGAGACAAACAAGGCGAATTTTTATTAAACAATATCCAAATAACAGAAAACGTTGAAATTCCAAATTCGTTGATAAATGTAAAAAATCATGAAGCTTTAGTAGAAATAACCAACTTTAATAATTATCCAATTAACTTTTACACTGATCCACTTTATGTAGAGCAAATCCCAGAAGATATAGATGAAAATACACTTTCTTATAATGATATAACTAAAATACAGTATAAAACAATTAAAGAAAAACTTAGAGTCAATCATTTAAATAAAGAAGAGCAAACAATGATTAGGAATCTTTTGTATAAATATCATAATATTGTGCATTCGGATGAAATACCTTTGACATTTCACAGTGAGATCAAACATGAAATTAAACTTAAAGATAACACACCAATATATCAACGCCCTTACAGAAAACCATATTCACAAAAAAAGGAGATTGAGAACCAAATTAAAAAGATGTTAAGACAAAATATCATTAGAGAATCCAAATCACCATGGGCCTCACCCATTTCTTTAGTATGTAAAAAGCCCGATGCTTCAGGTAAACAAAAATGGCGTCTTGTTATTGATTACAGAAAGCTTAACGAACAAACCGTAAAAGATAAATACCCACTTCCAAATATAACAGAAATATTAGACCGTTTAGGACGAGCCAAGTATTTTACTTCGCTTGATCTAGCTTCTGGATTCCACCAGATTGAAATGAAAGAATCAGATAAACCACTAACTGCCTTTATAACAGACTCAGGACTTTTCGAATTTAATAGAATGCCCTTTGGGCTATGCAATGCTCCAAGCACATTCCAACGCGCAATGAATAACATTTTACGAGGTCTAATTAATGAAATTTGCTATGTTTATCTAGACGATATTATTATATTTTCAAATTCATTACAAGAACACAAAACTAGACTACGACAAGTGTTTGAAAGATTACTAAATAGTGGCGTAAAAATTTCCTTAGACAAATGTGACTTTTTATGTAAAGAATTAAAATATCTTGGTCATCTCATTACAAACAACGGTGTAAAACCAGACCCCGACAAACTAAAAGCTATTAGAAAATTTCCATTGCCAAAAACGCGCACTGAAATAAAATCATTTTTAGGATTAATAGGATATTACCGTAAATTCATTAAAGATTTTGCTAAAGTAACTAAACCTTTGACTGTATGCTTAAAGAAAAATTCTGTAATTAAATTAAACGATGAATATATAAAATGTTTTGAATATTGTAAACAGTTATTAATGAATGATCCAATTTTGGCATATCCTGATTTTACGAAACAATTTAATATTACAACTGACGCTAGTAATGTCGCCATTGGTGCCATATTGTCTCAAGGACCACCCGGAGCGGATAGACCAATAGCAGAGTTTGAGGGTCAAATAGATTTTTTCTGATGTCCACGCAAGAGAAGTTAGGTAGGAAAGTGTAGGCAACCTCTTAATGTTAAGTATCCCATGTGACATGTGCACAATTTAAACACGCTTTGTTATTTATTAGCAAAAGTATTCAACTTACGTTTAATACGTGATTAACAAGTTATTATTTTGACCATATTTTATTAGTAGTGGGTATTAAGGGAAATCGCTTGCAACGGCCAGTGCGCATGTTCTAAAAATAAACACGCGTGGTTTTGTTTTAACTTCAAAGTCTGTTTCCTGATCCTTTGAAAAACATTACAAGGGGGGGTCAATAAATATTTAACGAAGGACATACCAATTATTGCATTTCCTATTATATCTTCAACATTCTTTGACGCTTTCTGATCAACTGTAAAAAGAGTTTTATAATGATCGTTATCATGTTTTTACAAAATTTATTTATTATTTGCTCATTAGTTTTTATTCTTTAAACCATATAGTTTTTCTTATTATAATTTTTATTGATTTGCAAGTAAGGCATAAATCATATTTATACAAGTATTTGGAAATATCTAAACAGAGTCAGATTCAATGTCCTAAACACATACGGTGTAAGTACTTGGAGTCAAAAGAACATTAAAATTTAATGAAATGAAACAAATGGGCAAAAGTATTATAACTTACCTCCATGTTAGATAATGTACTCATTAAGTGAATAGTATAAAAACACAATATTACAAACTGTAGTCTTTTTATTCTTAACTAGAAGTAAATTCTAAAGGTAATAAATCTCTTGGTACACATTGGCAAAACATTTTGGGTACGTAATAATAAAATTTATTTTAATTTATGTACAGAGTTAAATCATGAAAAGTGAACTATTAATAGTTTATTTGGAGATATACATTATAATAAAATTTTGAACTATTTTATTATGAATGACAGGGGTCCAAATAAGTAATGTGAAACCTGCATATTACTTATTACCATTTGAAGGGTAATTAGGTATGCATAAACATATGTGAAAAACTAGATGTTTGTTGCTGAATTAGTATTACATCAAAATCTTTAGGGTCGTGATGCTCTAATAATTTGTTTGGTGAAATATATTTAATGTTCATAAATGACTCAAGTTGGCTGGAAAGTTTTGTGCTTTTTTCTATCCGTTAAACATGTAGCTTCTTTTACAACAGATGCTGTTAAAAAGTATGTCGTGTGTTAGTTGCGACACACATCTTCACTTCCCTGCGAGTATGTCCCTTTCATGTGAACAATATCGGTTGATGACGTCTCCAATAGATCAGCCATATTTTTCATGATTTTATCCGTCAAAATCTTGATGACTGAAATATCTTCTCCCCTGTACACAAAATCCTCATACCTGACTGCGAATTTAATTTTCAGGACACAACTCTAAAAACAAAACACACTGTTCGGTACAATAAAGCAAACGAGGAACTTTAATTTGGAGGTTTTAAATTTCAGTCAATTTACCTCATTATTAATTCAGGCTTAGTTCCTATCTTCTACAGTCCTCTACATTCCAACTACCATTGTAATTCCCTTACAGAATTTTCCTGCAGTATATTACTTCTTAATATTGCTCCTGGTACGGCCTCCGATAGGTGACCAATACCTTGACTGTCTTGATCCATTGCACAATGACAATTCAACAAAAGGCAAAAACCACAGCGAAAACTAACTGGACTTGTAAAGTGAAACACTACTCGAAGTTAAGGTCCAGGAAAGACCACAAAACAAATTTTGAGGTTAACATAAACAAAACAACGCGTGTTCTATTAGGACATGCGCATTGGCCGTTAGCATCGACCACTAAGCGGTTAGCCCAATTATCCACTATTAATAAAATATTATCAACACAACGACTTGTTAATCGCTTATTAAACGTATGTTGAATACTTCTGCTAATAAATAGCAAAGGATGTTTAAATTGCACACATGGCACATGGGACTTTTAATATTACGATATTTCCTACATTTTCCTTGCTAACTTCTCTTGCGTGGACATTAGAAAAAATCTATTTGACCCTCAAACTCTGCTATTGCTTACGCATCTCGCACTTTAAGTGAAACAGAACAAAAATATAATACAACAGAAAAAGAATTATTATCGATTTTGTATAGTTTAAAACAATTTAGACCGTACGTTTATGGTAATCGCTTCAAGTTAATTACTGACCACAAAGCTCTTATTTGGTTACATAACCTAAAAGACGGAAATTTAAAACTTCAAAGATGGAAATTATATCTTCAAGAATTTGATTATGAAATTATATATAAACCAGGAAAAACTAATAAGAATGCTAATGCCTTAAGCAGAGTAATAATAAATCATATTGACGACAATACTTCCGTACAAGGACAACTTGACGAAGAAGATATCGATAATAGATCAACAAGTAGTAGTTTGCATAGTAATGTTATAACAGACAATAACAACTCTATTCCAATATCAGAAGATCCAATAGACACAAAAAATGCCCAAATATTTCTAGACATACATGATCAAAAGTTTCAATTAGAAATGACTTTAGGTAAAGTCAGAATCTATAAAGTAAAAGTTAACAGATCAACAGCGTATTATGAAATTTTTCAGACCCTAAAAGACTACTGTATTCCAGATAAAACATATTATATTTATTGTAACGAAGAAGTATATAAATTAACATGTAAAATTTACTTAGAACAATTTAACAATAAGAGCCTAAAATTGATTCGCTGTCTACGAAGAGTAGAAATTATAAAAAACCCAGAAAGACAATTAGAAATCATTATTCAAGAACACGAATCGTACAGGAACCATCGTGGCATAAGTGAAACTATTCAACAAATTAAAAAGAATTATTCATGGAAAAATCTACAGCAGCAAGTAGCTAAGTATATAGGCAATTGCGATATATGTCAACAAAGTAAATATGAGAGAAATCCCATAAAACCACCTTATCAAATCACGCAAACAGCCGAAAAACCTATGCAAATATTACATAGCGATATATTCTTTTATAATGGAAAAGCATTTTTAACAATTATTGACAAACTGTCACGTTATGCCCAAGCCTATTTACTAAAAGACGTAAATTCGATTTCTATAGCAGATAAATTTATGAATTATTTTTCAATATTTGGCAACCCCATTGAAATTGTTTGTGATAATGACACTAAATTTAAAAATAAAGTCATTACTGAATTATTTAAGTTACATAAAATAAAGTTAAGATTCATAACAACAGGGCATCATGATAGCAATTCACCTATAGAGAGGCTTCATTCGACATTAAAAGAACACCTTCGATTAATATTACTTTACAATAACGATATACCATTAAAGCGAGCAATGCATAAAGCAATTCTTGCGTATAATTCAAGTATAAAGGAAACTTTTAAACTTTCACCTTTTGAAATTTTGTTTGGAAGGATAGAATCCACGAATCCTTTAAATTTAGCCTACGAAGAAAAAATGATGAGCGAGTACATACAGAAACACCAAGATATAACAGAATTTATTTATAGAAATTTAAATTTGCAAGATGATATAAGGAAACAGAATGAAAAATCTAAAGTTCAAGAATTAAAACCCGGAGTTCAAGTTTATGTTAAGAATGAATCCCGTAAAAAATCTGATTTACTGTATCTAGGACCATATGAAGTAGAATCCATCCTAGAACACGAAAAAGTTGCTTTAAAACCTTTGAAATCAAATTTAAAACGCAGAATAGTGCATAAGAGAGAAATTAAATTTCGTAATATTACAGGTTCCTCGTTGGAGGACAGGCAGCATTAGAAGAAATTCCGAACACTGGAGGAATTTTGCCTTCGCGATTAGGACTCGCATACAATACTCGCAGACACTTTGAAATTATTACTGAAATACCTTTAGATCCCATTATAAATACTTTTAAATCATATTCGAACTGTATTAATACCGTGCTATCAAGAGAAATGACTAATGAAACAGATAATGGAGCACAGAGAGCTTTATTAGCAAAAACATATGCGGAATTGAAAAATAAATATTCTAATTTAAATCCAATTAATAGATCAAAAAGAGGACTAATCAATGTACTTGGCACAGCAATAAAATTTATTACTGGTAATCTAGATAATACAGATGCAGAAAGATATGATAAAATTTTAAACGAATTAACGCAAAAACAAAATAAAATCGTGGAAGTCAATCACAATTTAATTAAATATCTGAACGAAAGTACACAAGTGATTAATAAAAATATACAAGATATCCAAGATAAGTTTAACACGCTTCAAATTAAATATCAGACCTTGTCATCAAAACAAGCTGTAAACACTCTTATGATTGAAATTGAATTATTTATTCAACAACTTAATGAAATATTGGAAATTATAAATTTGGCAAAAGCAAACATTTTACACTCAAGTTTAATATCACCAGAGCGATTACTACAAGAAATTAAAGATGTGCATCTTGATGAACAGCATAAATTCCCTTTTGATACGTTAATAACTCAAATCTATCAAATTGAAACTATTTCTGAAATTTATTGCTACCAAAATAATAATCGATACATTTTTATTTTAAGAATTCCATTAATTGATCAAAAACCCTTTCAATATTTCAAACTTTATCCATTGCCAACAAAAATAAATGATACGTATTATCAAATTGAACCTAAGGAACCATACCTTCTCTTTACACCCCAACGGTATGCTTCGAGTAATAAGAAATGCCATAAACTACAAAATGAGGAATACTTGTGTAATGAACTGATGTATCATTATGACCAGAATGTTTGTGAAGTATCTGTTATGCATGGACATACAGACTTTTGTAAATTCGTACCAATCAATATTAATAACTTAAAGATAATAGAGTACGATGATATGATTTTGATTATTGTAAATGATGAAATTCAAATAAAAGAATTCTGTAATAGACAGGAACGCTTTGTATCCTTAAAACCAGGGACATATAGAGTAAAAACTATTAATAGTTGTGAGTATGTAATTAATAAGATCACTATTCAGAATTATTATAGAACACTGTCACGGCCGAATTTTGTCACGGATGTTAAAGTGACCAACATAACAATCGATAAGGATAATGTATTAGAATTAAGAAAAATAACCAGTTTCATAGATAATAAGATTGAAATTGTTAAATATTCTACTATTTCACATAATGTGTTAACATATGTTATTGTAACCATACTTGTAATTTTAATTGCATGCAGTGTAATTCTTAAATGTTTATCTGTCAGAAAAAGAAAATTAACAAAATTTCAGGAGAAAGTTTACTTTAAGGGGGGAAGAGTTACATTGCCAGACCATATTTAAGGGTTAAATAAGAAATGCTTATACAGGGCTTTGTTAGAGATAAGAATATGTTATAAATACGACTGTCGCGCTTTTTAGCCTTAAGTCTTGTTCGCACGTTCGCGCCGTTCGTACCATTGTATTGTTGCTTCCGAATTGTAATCCATCTTTTCTAAATAAAGTGTTTTAAAAACTGAGAATCGTAGTTGAGATTCTTAACTCCTACAAACACTGGGTAGTTGCAGACCGTTGCAGACCATGTTGCAGACCAGTTAGACCAGTATCGTTTCGGCTGTCGTATGCTGCACATGTATGTCATCTTGAGTTATGTAATGAAGAGAAATAAAACGCTTAAATAAGCTGGTCCGTCGAGTTTGTGAGTTCACATGCTCCCAACACACATCATCTCGATATTTAGGTTCTCTGTCCTGTTCTTTTTAAAAGACAAATTTGTTTACTTTTTTTTTCTATTTTTTTAAATACAATTTTTCCTACCTTGGTTCGAAAATAATCCTCGTCGGCACTGTGGTAACTCGGTAGTTGTAATAAAACACGTGACCTTCCCAATAACTATTAATTTATTCCTTCACCTGCACTACACTACACTATTAACAC